>CM046453.1:35313467-35760408 GCA_025506515.1 Flaveria trinervia | reverse complement strand
TAGATTGTACCACATTGTACCTGTATAAACACCAGCAATCGTCAGAAAATAGAAATTTGAAGTTAAGCGGGTTTGAGGAAAATTGGGCAGAGTAACAACACTCTAGGAGATTTTAGGGCGAATGAGGGATGATGAGTATATGCGATCGACTATAGCCTTGTTTATACTGAATCTAGTTTCAATCGGGCGACTGGATCCATTCTCTCTTTTCATTCAGGCGATTGGATCTCAATCGTGCGATTGTTTCAGTCGATCTCATTCAGTTGGCCGACTGGGTTTCAGTCGGGTGACCGAGTCATTCGAACAACTCCATTCAGGCAAATGGCTCAATCTTGTAAGCCATTCGTGTGAATGGTTCATACCCATGATCCATTCGGTTTTTAGTGCATAAGTATGGCACAATCATACGACTGGTCCATACTCATGGTCCGGCGTGCGAAGGATCATACTCATGATTTTGACATTTTCACCATTTGACATTAACCCCATTTAACTTTTGATTAAACATTTTGAGCATTTTATCATCTCAGACATGATCATTTTAAACTTTGAAACCTTTTGATCACTCAGTCGTGATCCTTTTAAACAGAACACATTTTGTCACCTTAGACGTGACCCATTTAACATTGAAAACACGTTTGGTCACCTCAGACATGACGTTTTTTAAATTATTAAATCCCAGATTGAATTCCATGACATAGTGTGACATATAACACTAAATTGACTAAATGTTAAAACAAAACAAAAGAGCTAACATTAAAAGATAAAAGTAAAGATGTTTTTATGATTTTGTGTGAGGTGGAAATCCTAAGATAGAAATCTAACTGATTTATTTCTTGAACAGGCAGCTTCAAGTTATTTTTTCTATGAGTGGAACGATTCATTATGGAATCATACAGGTAATCAACTCATTCAGGACGTGTTACCAAAATCATGTGATGCTAGATTCTTGTTTCCGTCAAGAGTCATCAACAAATTAAGGAAATCATACTAGTACTATAAGACGCATCCATTGATTTGGACTTTCAAAAATGCAGCCATGATGATTGTCAGTATACATGTCCACTTAAATCCATACACAGACTTTTGACATAAATTGGTGATTACGTTAGGTTGAATTATTTCAACAAGCATTTGTGGATCTCACGCTTATATGGTAATCAACATTTGTCAGGAGATATTTGAGCGGTCTACAGGTATTTCGACAAGAAGCAACTATTCTTAAAGCTTTCAAAGAGAAGCCAAGCCTCAGGTCAGTGCCACTGCATAGCAGAGAGGTGGCAAACAACAATGAATTTTAGAATATATAGGTTATGCTTATCCTCAAGTAAGTGCCACCACACAGTAGATTGTATTCTTTTTGCACAGATCGCACGAACAACATAGGTTATTAGTTTGCTTGCTTTTTGCATTTTTCGTCATGTCCGTTGCTCATATTTTGGTCATCCGCACACATTTGTGGGGTTTATTTTGCTCGTCCCCCATTATTGGAACTCTTTTGATTGTGTTAACCAGGGATAAGATGATAACCCACAGCTTGTTGAACACTTTAGTTTGATCTTGAGATCACCAACAAGGTCTACTTATCTAGTGTTTGAATCTACCGACACATCATCTAATGGTCTAGCACCTCTAGGTCTACTTTCTACATGTTACCTTAGTAGCAACTAGTTTTACTATCATTTTTCCTTTTATTTTTGCCTAAACTTCTTAAACTTATACTTTGAATTTTGCATCTAATTCAATTTAAATCTTTTTAAGTCCCAATGTTTTGTTCCTCTGTACTATCATTTTCCATAGTCGCTGAATCGATATCTCAGATACGATCACATTTCTTTTAGCTTGCCTATCCTCCTCCCTCGTTTTTTATATAAAACTACTAACCTATTCTCCCCCTAAAATTTTACAACCGTAAATGAGTTTCATGTGTAGGATTTTAATAGGCGAAGAAATAAAACCAATAAATTAATTAAATGACATAAAATTAAAGGAAAAAAGAAAATTTGACTCGATGCATCGGACTAAACATGTTCATCTTATGGAATTACATCACTTTTCTTTTTAAAGCTGTTGACCTCTAACAAATAAGAAAACGTGGTTTATCAAAGGCTTTTGTGTAGAGGTCAGCGTGTTGGAAATCCATATTTGTCTTAACAACATTGATTTGATTCTTTTCAAAACAATCACGTATAAAGTGATATTTAATACCGATGTGTTTGTCTTAGGATGTTGAACAGGATTTTTTGTAAACGCTATTACAGCAGATTATCAACAAATATAGGGGTGTTAGAAAATTTCAAACCGTAGTCCCGCATCTGTTGTTGAATCTAGATGATTTGAGAGCAGCAGCTTGCCGCAGCAACATATTCAGCTTCACAAGTTGACAGCGCAACTGATGTCTGCTTCTTACACTGCCACGTGACTAATCATCCCCAAAGAATTGACAACCTGCTGACGTGGATTTGTAGTTCATCATGCAGCCGCCATAATCCGAGTCACTGTACGCGGTAAGCTCAAAATCATCTCATGAGGATACCATAACCCAAGTGTTGGTGTACCCTTCAGATAACAAAATATCCTCTTGACCCCTATAAAATGGTAACTTTTGGTTTCACCTGATATCTTGAACAAAGACATGTTGCATACATGATATCGGTCTTGAGGCAGTAAAGTACATCAGGGATCCAATCATCCTTGGTACATGGTGGCATCCACCAGATCACCATTCTCGTCAGGTGCTACATCATGGTTTGTAGCGAGTGGAGTCCAGCGGTGGAAGTATTCTCCATGTCAAACCGACTGAGAATATCCCCAACATACTTGGTCTGATGTAGAAATATCCCTTTTGGTGTTTGATCTAACTATAATCCGAGAAAGAACTTCATCTCTCCCATGGCACTCATTTCAAATTCTACTTCATTACTGCTTCAAATTTTTTACATAAGTCTTCGTTCTTGGAACCGAAGATTATGTCATCAACGTAAATCTGAAAAAGCAGCAGATCACTATCCTTTTCTTTGATGAATAGTGTACAGTTAATTACACCTCTGCAAAATCCATGTTTCAGAAGGTGAGTTGAGAGTTTTTCATAGCATGCTCTCGGGGCTTGTCAACCCCGTAGAGAGCCTTATTGACTTTCTAAACTCTGCTCGATGATATGGATCCTCAATCCTTTGGGTTGAGTGAGATACACTGTTTCCCGGATTTCACCTTGAAGAAATGCACTATTTACATCAAGTTGAAAGACTTTAATCTTCATGTAAGGCATAGGCTAGGAAGATACGTATGGCTTCCATTCTCACCACAGGTGCAAATACTTCATTGTAGTCAATTCCTCGACTTGTCTAAATCCTTGAACTACAAGTCGAGTCTTGTTCCTGAAGATGACACCTTGGTCATCTTTCCTACATTTCAAGACCCACTTGGTGCCAATGACCTTAGCACCTTTAGGTCTATCACCAGTGTCCATACGCCTAACTTCTTGAACTGAAGAAGTTCTTCTTGCATGAAATCACCCATGCCTCTCGTTTAGGGCTTCACTGAAGTTTTTGGCTCAAACTAAGACACAAAATAGCGGTATGCACCATGAAGATACCCTTTTTCTATTACTAAGGCTAATCAGCTCAATACAGCTGATTTCTTGTCTGAACTCCAGATCTGACATCCCTAATAACATTGTCCAAAGGATGATAGACATTTAGGCGTGATCTAGGTTTGGTGGGAACAACTACCTTAGAATCAAAATTATGAACGTTTGGTTCCGTATCTGAGGCAGTAGAGTGTGAGGTTCCGAAGAATCAGAGGCATCTAAGTCAGATGCTTATGGACTTGAAGTAGTTGGAACTTGTTGCCCCTGATTTTTCTGATCATTCTCCACGACTTCGTTGTCAGAGGAGGAGTCACTAACCTCGAGTGCTCCCTCTGAGTGGTTAGATGATTCACCTTGTGAACTAGATGATGTAGAGTATTGTGAAGGTGTGTTTAGAGAATCATACATCATTTTGGCTGCTAACTCATCGTCGGAAGTGGAGAGAGGGATGTTGAAGGACTTGAAGAATCCATCATAGTTGTGAAAGAATGCGGGTCCTTTTCCAGCAAGAGGAGTGGTGTATCTCTCAAAATCAACATTGCACGACACCTCTACTTGACCCATTGAGTTGTTGTAAACTCTCTTATTCGGTATGTTGTATCCTAGAAAAATGCCTTCTTTAGCCTTCTCGCTAAACTTTCCTTCCTGAGTTTTCTTCAGCAATGTACATGGTGCTCCAAATGGTTCAAGGTATTCCAGATTTGGTTTACGTCATCGAAGTAACTCGTAACATGTCTTGCCATGACATTTTACCACCAGAACTCGATTAACGTGTAACGCGCATTGGCAACTGCCTCATTCCAAAATTGATAGGCAGTTTCGAGTATGCTAGCATTGTGTGTCCTGTCTCTATTAAGCTATGATTCTTTCCCTCAACAACTCTGTTCATCTGAGGAGTGCAGGTGGAGTGACTGGTGCACAATTTCCTTTTCTTTGCAGAAAGCCTCCATCCATTGGTTTTTGAACTCGGTTCCGTTGTCTAAGCGTACTTGTCTCACCTTCGGCTTATAAAGAGACTCTAGTGTAGTTACCAATCTTTGAATGACTTAAATGTTTGTGATTTTGATTTCAGAAACATCACCCAAGAGAGTCTTGAGTAGTCATCTCTAACTACATAGTAGTACAAGTTGCCTGCGATGCTTCTTGTACTGACTGGACCAAACAGATCCATTTGAAGAAGCTTAAGAGGCAGTTCTATTGATTTAACTTTCTTTGCCTTATTAGACTTCATTTTATGTTTGTCTTTCTTGTAGGTGACACAAATATCCGGGAATTGGAAGTTCTTGACATTGACTCCTCGCACTAGATCATTCTATATCAAGTGGTTCATCTTCCATGGATTGATGTGCCCCATTCTCTTATGCTAGGAGATAGGATCCTTCTCAGTAGCTTTTGACATGAAGCACTGAACTTGATGATCCATGGTGGAGGCCTTTAATAGATCCAAGACGTAAAGTTCGTTATATCTTGAGGCTTACATTAAAACTTGTTCCTCCGGAATCACATAGTCCTTTTTCAGGACATAGTACTTCTTATTGTCGAAAACTACTTTATATCCCTTGTCACAAATTTGGGAATAGAAAGCAGATTATTTTGAAGTTGTTGAACATAATTTACCTTGTCAAACTTCACTTTCTGGTTCCCTACTTCACCTTGAGCTGTGATGTACCCTCCTTTGTTTCCAGCAAAAGAAACATGACCTCCTTTGATTTGTTTGATGTTTGATAGGAGTGCTTGGTTTCTTGTCATGTGCCTTGATGCTCCGCTATCTACAATCCAAGTGTTTGTTCAGCACTATAGCGAACACCCTGCACATTCAAATGAAAACATTAGTTAAGGTGGGGGACCCAAGCCTTAACCGGCTTGGGTGTCCTAGAGGCATCACACATCATAAATTATACCTGTTGTCAATTAGAGGTGAGGGAAGATCATTTGTCTTCTTGTTCTTATTACCAGACATAGACTTTTCTTTCCATAAGCCAGCTTTGTGTAAGGCCTATTTGTGATAAATAGACGACTAGCTCATGGTTGAACTTTTGGTTCACCAACTCTTTTGGTGGACTCATGGAGCTTCTTTTGGAAGAGCTTGCTTTAGTGTCATAAAGTTCAATCTTTTTCTTTGGTGTCTGATAATAATGACAGTAAGACGTGATGTGACCATACTTTCCATAGTTGTAGCATGATCTGCTATCGACTTGATGATTTAACTATTTCTATGGAGAAGTATGTGACACTTGGGTGACTTTATTCAGTTTGGGCTTAGTCACTTCCACTTTTAATGGTTTAGCTTGTTTAACAAAATTAATTGTTTGAACGTTATTTGCATCTTTACTCTTTAGCTTACCTCGACTTAGACATCATACGTTGATTGGTTAACATGTTTGGTCTGTTTAGGTTCAGAATTAACTTGGCTGAACCACTTTACTTTAACCTTCTCAAATTGTTCGTCCAGATTAATACAAGGCTTTTTACCCTTTGATTTTGAAGTGGCATCCTTTTGTTTAGTGACAGATTCATTTGGTTTACATGTCGAATCTGGATCACTTACAAGAGTTGGACACCACATGATCCTTGATTGGGTTATTATTTGTTTGTTTACTTTTGGCATTCATCAAGGTCTCATGTGGTGGTGGTACCACTTATATCCCAACCCTCCCCATTGTTGTGTCTCTCACTAAGTGTTGGAAAATATGAGAAGAACTTGTCCAACTATGCTGTTTTTGTTTAAATGAATTTACTTCTACTTCCAAAACTGCTTTTTGTTTCTTAGTGTCTTCTAGGGAGTTTAGATAGAACTTAATGTAACTAGCTTGGTTAAAAGATACAACTTCAGTTTCCCGAAGTTCTTTATTCAAAAGTTCTATCTTTTCTTTATAGTTGTGCTCATTTTGGTTTAAGACTCTATTTGCTTCTATGCACAGTTACAAGTCCTTTACTAAGTTATCATTATGGTCTAATAACCTAGCAAATTTCATATCAATACTTTCCCCAAATTTATTACAATCAAAACAAGCATGATTATTGAAAAGTTTAGTAGTGGAACTTACCTGAGAGATTGAGGTTGAATCAGCCATCAAAGCAGTGTCTGCCTTTTCTGGTTCTAGTGATTCTGGACTTGTTGAACTTGTCCCTTCTTTAGGAAGGTGATCAACCAAGGTTGCAGTTTCTTCAACATTGACATCGCGAGTTCTACTACAATATCACCTTCGCTTGCTGAGTCTTCTTTATCTAGATCCTCAAACTAGCAATGTTGGATTCTCCCGGAGACACAAACCGAAAACTCCAATTTTGTCTTTCGTCATCGTGAGCAGTCAAGGCTTTAGGATCCTTGCTTGAAAAAGTAGGACTGCTTATGGGTTTATCCTGATGACTGAAGGATGAAAATGGATTCCCATTTCTTGTCTTCTTGGGCTTCACATACTCACGTTTGAAGTGCCCCTTTTCCCCACAGTTGAGAAGGTAACTTTGGTCTTGTCAAACCAAAAGTTGTGTCCTTAGTAGCAATCAAATTCTATCCGGTCTTCTTGACAAACTTCTTAGCTCTCCAAACAGCATTTGCTAAGGCCCACATGATGTCCATTCTCTCCAGCTCTGTCTCATCTACCTGCTCGTAGTCCTCATTTGCCAAATAGCAGTTTCCATTCATCCCAGCAACTAGTCCTTCATAGGAGTGAACAACCGCTGCTAAGAGATCCATGTGTCTCATTTGCTACCTCCATTGTAACATTCCCGAGATTCACAGTTTTCAGTTTTGTATCATTGGCTTCAGGTGCTATGTATTGAGTGCTAGATGACATTGACATATTAGATCCTGAAGTGGTAGCCTGAGATGGAATAGCTGAACTCGACACAAATGCCATTTGAATTGGTGCTCCAGATGTTTTGGCGTGTGGAGTTGAGTTGTATAGTGCAGGATTCTAATCATATGAAGACTTTTGGCCCCTGTACTTCATCCTCAACTCTTCCTCTCTCAGTTTCAGAATGAAGTTGTTGATATGTAACTTCGCTAGCAAATCATTTTGTCTAAGGTTGGATACAAAGGAAGCCCACTTCTCTAGCAACCCATCTGCAAAGTTTGAAATATTATCTTCCATAGACATGGTGACTCCATGAGTGTGCAGCTCACTTATCAAATGGTAGAACCGATCAATGACGTCGTCCAAGCTCTCCTTTCCCAATGAAGAAGTTGTCAAACTCCTTTTTCAATGCTTTAGGCTTTAGAGCTTTTAATGATGCATTTCCCTCATACCTTTTTTCCAATGCATCCCACAGCTTCTTAGCTTGCTTGTTCTCAGAAAATTGATGGAAGATGTCCTTAGGAATTGACTGAGTCAGCAACGCATATACTTTCTTCTCTGCATTGTACTTTACCTTTTGGCCGTCAGTCATACCGCTTAAGGTAAGTTTGACTCCATCTGCACCTATAGGCATGCTATATCTTGTCTCTATCGACTCCCACAGATTGGGATCTACTCCATTCAAGTAAATCTCAAATCTTGCTTCCATTGTGGGTAATCATCTAATGTTATAAGCTTAGGGGGCTTGTTATGATTTCCAACTTCATTTTCTAGAAGCAACAGATTTTGACTTTGGACTTTAGAACACAAGTGTTTTACTTGTGCGAATGAAGGTGTGCGATTGGACAATTCGTGCATTGACCAATGCGTAAGGCTCAGACGTGTGAATGAGTCAATGCTGATGGCTAACTCATGCGAATGGACAGGTGTGAGTGAACAATGCCACTAGGCAATTCAGTCGTACGTAAGGATGACCGACTGAGTCCAATCGTGCGTATGGGAGATGCGTATGGATTCAGTCATGCGATTGAGTCAATCGGGCAACCAAAGCCACTAAATCTTGAGAATTCGAAGGTTTAAGGTATTTTGACACAAAAAACACGAATTTGTCAAGAACTATAATTACCGTATGCTAGAAAAATGTTAACTTTATGACCCGGAGACGTCCAAAAAAACGCTTGACACAAAAAGATTGCGTTTTTGCGTGAAAAATACAATTTTTATATCAAAATCGATTGAATCACACATAAATCAAGAGCCTATGCTCTGATACCACTTGTTAGGGACCGTGTACTGGACGGAGTACTTACTGATTCACGTGTATACCAACTCAAATTATGCGGAATCCTATTTGATTGGAGATCCAATCAGTAAGATTGTTAACCCCATCGATATAAGATTAAACTAAACGTTAAAAACAAATAGGAATCGATCAAGAATGATCTTTGAACTTGGACTGGCTTTCTTGGATGTTTTGGATGGCTAGGGTACGAGTGGGAGTCGAATTCTTCAATGTGTTATGTTTTTCCATGAATTATGAGGTATTTTTAGGTTAGGGTTAGTCAATCATACGACTGGACCATTAGCATGGTTTAGTCATGCGACTAAAGCATGCAACAGAGTCAATCACATGACTGAAGGTTGAGTCGTGCCACTGAGTCATCTGTATGTCTCAGTCATGTGACTAATTCAGTCTCCTAGTTTAGTTGTGCGACTCGTCCATTAGCATGAAGTATTCATGTGTATGGTCTATTAGCATGGTCCATTCGCATGAAGACTTTATACGACTATGTTTGAATATGTTTCTTAATCATTACTTGACTAAGATCTATTCAAACAACCACAAACCTATATAGTTGGTTCAATATGTGTTAATAAATAATAAACATTAAAACATACACCGAAACATTAGACATTAAGATCAACAACTTTACTTAAGATTAAAGAGAGGGGCCGGGCGGGCAGTAAAGGCTCATTTAGTATAACATAATATGTTTCATTCAACTCATTCGTTTCATTACATTTAGAACATGACAAACATATTACATTAAGACCGTAACCTAGGTACGTATTGATCAACAACAATGATTGCATATACAGCAAAACAATATCTGAGAAGAAACAAGAATCTGGTTGTTGTAAGTAAATCATCACATATTGGAATTAATAAGTCAAAAATAAGATGCTTCACGTGCAATCTTTATGGACACTTTTCTATAGAATGCAATCAACAAAATTCTGACACAACACAACATCAGAATCATCAGGCCAAACAACCGTCATCAACTCAAAGATGTTTTAGATAGCCACAACTGACCAACTCACTAGCAGGAACTAGTAACTCTAAAGACTCTGGGATGATCATTCTTCAAGATGGAACCTATGAGTGTGTATGAGAATGAAGTATTAGAAGAAAATCAAGCTCTAATGGCTCACATGGAAAACAAGGTTCCACCCTTGGTAAGTAAGGTAAGAGACAGGTTATGTTCATCAATATGTGTTCAGGAAGTAGAAAGATATAGAGTCCATGCTCAACATTAGCTGATAAAGTTAAAGAAACAATGATTTTAAATGAATCTCATGTAAGAGAACATAAACTATATCAAATTAGAATAACTCTTTACATAAGGATTTAGACAAATTTGTTTCTGAAAATTACAGTTTGAAAGCACAAGTTGAGCATCTAACCACTTCCTTAACAAAATCCATGGTTGATCATGCATAACTAAAGTGAAACTTCAGAAGTTTCAGCTCTCATCACAGCATTATGAGAAATTACTAAATTCTCATATTGAATCAAAGAAAAGGTCTGGGTTGGGATACAATGCTGTGGCACCTCTAGTTAATAATAACTACGTTTCTTTGCCTGAATCAATGGCAAATAATCTGTCAAACCATTTTGTGACTAGCACCAATATAGGAACTAGCTCTAACCAACAAAACATTGATAATGAGGTGAATGAAACTGAGTCTTCTGAATCAAAAAAGATTAATCAAGTTAATTCAGAATTCAACTTAGATAAATGGGATGACTTGGATGATTCTGATGAACATGATGCTGATCTTTTAAATAAGGGTAAGAATGTTGTGTTTGAAACAAATATTCCAAAAGTGCTTGAAGAAACAAAGTTGTCATACCCTCCTAAACAAAGAAACATGTTGAAAACCATTTGCAAGTGAATAGCTCAGTTGAATGAAGGTCTAAAAGAGCTAAATCAGCAACAAACCTCCTCCAATAAAGTAATGAGAAATCTGATCCTACTAAGGAAAGAGGCAAATCCAAGGAAGAAGGAAAGAAAAAGGGATGAGCAGATCATCAATGGAAGATGAACCTCTTTCCAGTACCAGATCTATGTAAAAATAAAACTTCAGTAAAAGTTAATGTTGATTGAGTAGATTATCTACAGAAGAGGAATTCAACAACAAACAATCAAAAGATGCATAAAGTGGAGAAACAAGAATCTCATCCAAAGCTAAAGAAGAATGAACAACATCAAAAGTTAGGAAACCATAAGAATGATTTTGAGAAAGAATTAGATGAAAAATATTGCAAATGGTGTGACATGAAAAATCACAATACTGAAGATTGTTACTCCTGTAGCTACTGCTCTATTTGCAATATGAACAATCACATGACTTCTAATTGCTACTTCAACAAACATTGTGCCATTTGCAACAAAAATAACCATTCCACTCAAAAATGTTATTTCAAGAAAAAGAACAAGATAAAAGGAACAAAGAAGAAAGAATCACATAAGTCTGAATCAGATACTCAATCTACTAATTATGAAACAGGTTCAAAGCTGAAGAAGTCTGAACTAAATCAAAGTCAAAATTAAACGACAAAACATCATCAAGTGCTCATCCATTGAAGAAAAAACCAATTTTTCAGTAGTCAAAAACACCTCACAAAAGGGCAGATTTGACTGATAAGGAAACAAAGGATGATGATGCATTCTTTGATAAATTTGAAAAGGGGAATCATGTACCTCATTCAATAACAAAAGATTATGAGACATTAAGTCATAAAGTTTCATTATCAAAACCAAAGTCTCAAACAAACAAAATTAAGTTGAATCATGAAGAAATTGGGAAACAAGAACCGCGTTCATCAACATCCCATTCCACAGAATCATCCTCATCTGAAACAACTCAGAGTGAATTAATCAAAACTAAAACTGAAACTTCAAGACTTGTTCATGAAGGAGTAACTATTTTAGACATTGTTGACAAACCCAATATCATTGACTTGGGTTGTTGATTCTAACTGATTTATTTGTGAATGCAGGAACAATATTGGAGAGCTGGCAACAAGTGGTATGTTGACAGTGGTTGTTCCAGGCATATGACAGGAAATTATTCACTTCTCCATAACTTCAAACATAAAAAGCTTCTTATGTGGCATTTGGTGGGGATAAAACGGAGGTAAAATTGTTGGTGAAGGAATAATAACAAATGGTGTGTTCAAATTTGAGAAATTAATTTATTGTGAAATTTACAGTATAATCTACTAAGCGTGTCTCAAATTTGTGATCAAAATTATACCAAATTATTTGATAGTACTAATTGTTACATTCTTAAGCCAGGGTTCACTATTACCGAAGAATGGTCCTCCTCAAAGCAGCAAGAAAAGGAAACACTTATGTTTTAGATATGAACAACACATCACTCACAAAACATGAAACATGCCTTCTATCTATGTTATGAGAAGATATATCTCAATTATGGGATACAAGGCTTGTCCATTCTAACATGAAGAACTTGAATAAATTGGTGAAAAATGACCTGGTCATTGGATTGCCAAACAAGAGTTTCATTGCTCAACTCACTGTTCTTCTTCTTACAAAGGAAAAAAACATAGAGTTTCCTATAAATCCAAAATTATCAATACTAATACTACACCACTCAAATTGCTTCACATGGATTTGTTTGGTCCTTCCAATGTGATAAGCATTGGAAAAAGGCAATATTGTTTGGTGATAGTTGATGATTTCACAAGATTCTCATGGGTCTTTTTCTTAAAACAAAAGAGTGAAACATCAAAAACATTAATGGACTTTGTGATCAAGATTGAGAATCAACTTGATACAAAAGTTAAAATTTTTAGGAGTGACAGTGGTACTGAATTTGTCAATTTTCAACTGGATTCCTTTTGCAGGAACAAAGGTATTGCAAGGAAATTTAGTGCACCAAGAACTCCACAACAAAATGGAGTTGCTGAAAGAAGAAACAAAACTCTCATTGAAGCAGCCAGAACAATGCTAGCTGATTCACAATTGCCCATCATATATTGGGCTGAGGCAGTGAATGCTGCATGCATTGTTCAAAACAGAACATTAATTGTCATGGAACATAACAAAACTTCTTATGATCTCTTGTTTAAAAGAAAACCATACATAGGATATCTTAAAGTCTCTAGATGTCATGTATCTATTTTAAACATAAAAGAGTCATTAGGAGTTTTTTAGAAAAAGCATATGATGGTTTCTTTGTTGGATACTCTTCAACATCTAAATCTTATAGGATTTATATGCCACAACATAACATTATGGAAGAAACTCCTAATGTATCCTTTGATGAATTTGTATTTACTAAGTCAGTTAAAGATTCATCATGGTTGTTTGACATAGATGCTCTAACTAAATCATTTAACTATGATCATTTGAACACTGCATGATTTGATGAAGTATGTTATCCATTTGTTCCACCTCATATGACTCAAGTAACATTATCTGCTAATACTCCAAGGATACACACATCCTCGGGTGGAAATACATCAGCAGCTGCTGCAGACACTACATGTGGAAATGAACATGGTGCATCCGGAGATGGAAATGATACAACAAACATTGGAAATGTTTCAAGTCCTCACTCATCATCCAGAGAAGTTCATGTAACTCCTACGGAAGAGCAAAATGATTCCGGAGAAGTTCATACGGAACAGCAAATTAATTCCGGATAACTTCCTACGGAAGAGCAAAATGATTCCGGAGAAGTTCCTACGGAAGAGCAAACCGATTCTGGAGATGCTCCTACAGCTCACACAGAATACACTCATGATCTTACACTTCATGTTGAACATTTTGACTATTTTCTAAACTCTCAACCTGGGTTGGATCAGTCTGAGGCAATGGAAATGACTAAGCTGGAATCATTTATGCCAGTTGAATCAACTCCATCAATAAGAATCCATAAGACTCATCTAGTCAACAACATCATTGGAGATCTTACCAAGAGAACTACAAGGAGCCAAAGTGGTACTGCCAATCTTTGTCTCTTAAGTTTTTCTTTCACAGTTGGTCCTTTCAAACATCACTGCTGCTTTGAAAGACAATAGTTAGATTGAAGCTATGCAAGAAGAGCTTCAACAATTTATGTAACACCCGAATATTTATTATTTTGAAGCCGGTGAAGAAAGAAAAGAAAATAAAGTCCAAAAGTCGAGGGACCAAACTCGCCATCGAAAGAAAGTCGGGTGAGGGGAAGTATATAAGGGAGAGGGCAGCCCTTACCCTCTCCCCCACACTCACAAAACAGCCAAAGAAAGGGGAGAAGAGAGAAAGAAGAGAAAAAGAGGAAAAGTGCCGGTTCGGGTCGCCAAAATCGTCGTGAAGCAAGCCAAATCAAAGCCCTTAACGTTGTGCTCGTTTGTGTGAGTTCTAGAACCCCTCTTTTACTTGTTTTCAAACGATTTTGGGGCTAGAAAGCATAAAAACCCGTTTTGTATGTGTATGTGTTTGACCCATTTGGGTGTGATGTGTGTGATGCGTTTCGTGTGTGTTTCCGGGTGTGTGTGTGCTTGTATGGTGTTATGGTATGCATTCCTAAGGTTTAGGATGGTTGATTTGGGCTTAAAATGGGTTTAGATGAGTTTGGAGGCCGAAAACCCTCGGCTGCAGTCGGGATGAACTGCATTCTGCATCAGTTAGGGCTAGGCGACCGACTGGAGGTCGAATGGAGGCCATACGGCCAATTAGGGTGCGATTGGGGTCCATTCGCACGATTGAAAGGCTAGTCGCATGGAGGTCGTACGACTGAAGGTCAAATCGCATAAGTGCTCATTCGTATTAATCCGATTCGCATGAGGTCCATCCTCATTGTCCAGTGGATGTTTATTCGCCTAAATATTCATCCGCTTGAGTTCAATCGCATGATGTTCAGTCGCATGGAGGCCATGCGACTGAAGGGTGTCCATACGCCCGAATAGGGTTGTTGTACCCGAGGAAGGTATAGATTGACTTCTGACTTTCGGGGAAAGTGCAGATGTTAGTTTTGACGTAAAGGTCCCCATAAGAGCATGTAAGATGACGCTTGAGGCCTTAGAAAGCATGTTGGGTATGATAATGATGATGTTGCAAGTTTATGCACGTTATGTATGTATGGTGTTGCCCTGTATGATAATGATGACTTTGTGTGTTATGTTCCTTATTATGATGTATGTTTATCTTTCCCATAACTTTACGTGTTATGATAAGGAATGAACGAAGTATTATGTAACGTAAAGTGAAAGATAATGGAAGAGGAACACGATGTTGAATGCATGCATTAATGAACGAATGAAACGTCTTGCACGCATCGGATAACGGGTCCTTCTTTGTGATTGACCCTTAATGTAGAACCTCTACCGCTCACCCCTAGTACTGTGGCATACGTTTAGCTGTTCATTCATTGACTTCGGCCCAGTAGCTAAGACTGATGGTTACTCCTAGTACCGTGGCATACGTTTAGCTGTTCATTTATTGACTTCGGCACGGTAGCTACGACTAACCGGGGTGTAGCACATGGTATTGGTACGGATGATGTCCGATGCGCAAGTAAAGTCATAAAGAACGAATGAACGAATGAATGAATGAAGAAGATAATAATGATATTATCTATGTGTACGTACGATGTGTGATCATGTAAAAGTAACGAATGGTTTTATATGAAAGTAAAGTATGTTTTGTAATAAAACTAGAACTCACTCAGCAACGCTGACTTTTTTATATGTTTTCCAGTTGGCAGGTAATGTTTGCTGAGGATGGCACACCGTGAAGCTACTCAGCTCTTTTGGGATGACATTCTTTTGATTAATGTTTTTGCATTGTAATGCGAACAAGCTATTTTGTAATTAATGTTGTATTAACTTGCAAAAGCATTTATGTAACATCTTGTATTTTTTTGGTTAACTAATAGTTAATCTCGTTATTCTTGTAGGGACTATTAATGCCTTTTCATGAAACTTGTGGGTAGTTGTGTGATCTATTCTTAATCCTTTATATAAAAGATTATAGTTTATCTATTGTTTTGAACATAAGAATTATGGTAAATAATATGTTATAATAAAAATAATATCAACGTTAATAATAAAAATAATATTAATAATAATAACAACAATAAATGATAACTATAATAATAATAATTTATAAAAAAATCATTAAACTTAAAAATGTTAAAACTTAAAGTAATAAAGTTGAGAGGGTGTTTTTGCCATTTTAGAAACTTAATATGGAGTTTTTGCATAAAATAATAAACATGCTTAACTTGAGGGACCATTTGTGTAATTTTTGAAAAACAACCCAAACCATTTCTCCCTAACCCCTTCCGGCCAAGCCTCCGGCTACCGCCGGCTATGGCTCCTGCGAGCGTCAAAACGCCTCAAAACACTCGGTTTTCACACACAAACCGACCCAAACCGGTTCGTTTACGTGATTCGAACCTGAATGCGCACTTTAAACGCGTTTAAACACCGGTTACAAACCCAAATCGATCGAGTAACCGAAACCCATTAATCTTATAGCCGTTTAGGCATTAAAACTCTGTAATAATTCAATTGAATGAACCTAAACGGCTATCTAACTACGATTAATCGTCCACACCTCCTAATTACACCTGAAATCACACAAACAGAGCTATACGATTACCCCCTCATCGCGAATCTGCTACCATTCGAACCCCATCTTCCAAGCTTCAAAACTCGAAATTGATACAGGGTTTTTCATCCTCGAGGTCATTAGAAACTATCTGTGCATTGAATTTGATTATCATCATCATTTGAGCATCAAACCGGTTTACGTGGCCGTGAATTGTTCTTCGTCGTGTTCATCTCGAATTCATCATAAATCAGGTAAATAAACAACAATCATATACGCGTAATCACATGGGGAATCAAAGCCCCATGTTCTTTCTCTTAAACATCATCGATTTGACCTTCAATTTCGATTCAAATCAAACTAGGGTTCATACGAATTTGGGGCTATTCTAAAACGGATGTTTTTAAGATTAGAGAACCAAGTAAAACCGCGGCTAAGGCCTTGGTTCACTGGTTCCCCACTTACATCCCGAATTAGAGGTCCCGGGTTCGAACCCGACGACCTCCAATTCATTTGTTTTTGGCTTTTCAGCCTTTTAAAAATATATAAAATTCTCTAAAAATTATAAAAGAGATTTTGTAAACTTCGGTTATTTTTAAAGCTATCCTACTATTTTTTCTACAAATTTACCACTTTAAAAACCTTAACAATTTTCTTATAAAATAAAAATTTAACAAAGTTATTTTTATAAGAATAGACTTTATAAATATTGGTATATCATGTAATTATTATTTAAATACTATACAATTAAGGATTAAATATGGTAATTATAGAATTTATATATTTTATAATTAACCTTCACAAATTGTTATAAAGGTTTTTAAAATTGGATACATGACATTTTCTTTTAGATTAAGCTTATATATGATATCTCTAACCAACGTCATTTAACACCGCAAAATACCAATTTGAAACCTTAGCCTCGTTTAACTATTAATTATTCTAAATTGTAACCTTGTAAATATATACTTGTTTTAGGTGCGTTGTGAAGGTCTACGTTGAACGTTGCTTGTTATTATTCTTAATAATCATCAAATATATATTATTTCGTCATGTGAGTTTTCCTTGCCCCTTTTTACCTTTTTCACACTATTTTGGGGTGGAACATGTTATCCTATTATCTTAACACTTGCACATATTTTTGAGACTTGTAAAACGTTATGGCAGTTCCGCATGTAAGTTGTGGTTAGTTGGACTTTTTGTGATTACCATGTTATGGCACTATATGTACAATCATTAACTATTGCTAGCCCAGTGAAGTCATAGATCTATGGGCAAGACAAGCCTGCTTTGGTTGACCCAAGTACACTTAACTAATCGTATATACTTTAAACATTTGAGACTTGTAAAATTTTGTCGAGGTTTGATTGTTGCATTGTTCATGGCATCCCTAATCACAATGTTCACTAACTTATGACTTGAAATGCCATCTTTTATATATGCTATGTATTTAAAACTATGGAATGCTCACCAACATTATTGTTGACCTCTTTATTTTTAACATGTTTGAGGAAATGCCCAAGTTTGATTATCTACACATTGAAGCTAGCACATCTAGGGATGGACCTAGATTAATAAATAAAATAGGATGAATTATTACATTTTATGTTACGTTTTTTTATATCCTTTGAGACTTATGTTTGTAAAGTGACAAATGAAACTTATGTGTAGAATATATTTGGATTATTAATAGTGTTATGTGGCTATGAACGATCTTAACTCTCACTCCTCGACGTTTCCGCCGTCAAGGTTGGGGTGTGACAATTTACATGGGAATGAAAGATTGTTTTAGTTTTCCGCTGCGATTTATGAAACACAAATGTAATTATACGTTTTATGTGCGATGAGAACCCAGCTGTAAGCGTCCGGGAATGGGGCCTTACAATTAAGAAAGCAAAAGGTATGGTCTCTAGTTGATTTGCCAGAAGGTCAACATCCTATTAGAACAAGGTGGCTATACAAAAACAAACTAGATGATAGAGGGGTTATTGTAAGAAACAAAGCAAGGTTGATTGCACAAGGATACACACAAGAAGAAGATATAGACTATGATGAAGTTTTTGCACCAGTTTCAAGAACTAATGCCATAAGAGTGTTTCTAGCTTATGAATCATATAAGAAG
This sequence comes from Flaveria trinervia, assembly GCA_025506515.1. Lineage (NCBI taxonomy): Eukaryota > Viridiplantae > Streptophyta > Magnoliopsida > Asterales > Asteraceae > Flaveria > Flaveria trinervia. The sequence goes on along the minus strand of CM046453.1, from coordinate 35,742,048 downwards.
TTCACTATGTATGAGATGGATGTGAAGTGTGCATTCCTATTTGGGAAGATTGATGAGGAAGTTTATATACACAACCCCCTGGTTTTGAAGATCCTCATTATCCTCATAAGGTATACAAGCTAGATAAAGCCTTGTATGGTCTTCATCAAGCACCAAGAAAGTGGTATGAAACACTATCATCTTTCTTGCTCAAGCATGGATACAAAAGAGGAACCATTGATCAGACACTCTTTCTCAAACAAGAACATCAAGATCTCTTAGTTGTTCAAATATATGTTGATGACATTATATTTGGCTAAACAAATAAGAGATTGTGTGTAAATTTCGAAGAGCTGATGAAATCTGAATTTCAGATGAGTTCAATGGGTGAATTAACCTTCTTTCTGGGTCTTCAAGTTCATCAAAAAGCAGATGGGATATTCATCAATCAAGAAAAATACATACATCAAATTTTGAAGAAATACAATCTTACTCAAGTATCCTCATGCAAAACACCTACATCAACAATTGATATGATTGTTCCTCATCCTTCAGGAAAATCTGTTGATCAAAAATTATATAGATTTATGATAGGTTCACTTATGTATCTAACTGCCAATAGACCTAACATTATGTTTGTTGTGTTTGTGTGTGCTAGGTACCAATCTGATGCAAAGGAGTCTCATCTCAATGTTGTAAAAAGGATTTTCAGATACCTCAAAGGAAAAGCAGGACTTAGTCTTTGGTATCCAAAGGATGGTGACTTTACACTCTACTCATACTCAGACAGTGCCTATGGTGGATGTAACAGGAACAGAAAATCAACAACCGGTGGATGTCAATTATCGAACCAAGGCTTGTATCATGGCAGTGCAAGAAACAAACCAATGTATCTGTATCAACAGCTGAGGCTGAGTACATAGCTGCTTCAGCTGGTTGCTCTCAAGTCCTTTGGTTGCAAAACCAATTGCTTGACTATGGTTACAACTTCCTTCAAACTTCAATTTACATAGACAACTCTACTGCTATGTTTATAACTGCTAATCCTGTGGAACATAGTAAAACAAAACATATTGAGATAAGATATCATTTTCTAAGAGATTGCTCAGAAAAGGTTTCGATAAAGTTAGTCAAAGTGGATACAACAAATCAGCTTGCTGATTTATTCACTAAAGCATTTGATTTACTCAGATTTAATTTTCTAATTGAGTCTCTAGGCATGATTAACTTAGATTAATCAATCTGAACAAACAAAATACTATGTGTAATGATGTTTCAACATGACATATGCTTGGAAATGATAGTATAATATATCTCTGCTTATTCCTGAATTCATAACTAACATTAAATCTGAGCTAGTTTCTTGATATGTGAGTAGATTCATCTTGAGTGGAAACTACACTTAGTGCATGCCAAACATAATTCAAAGTGATTGTTTGTGGGAAACTTCATTTTAATGATAAAAAGTGAGTCTTATTCTGATGTGATCAAATCACTCATCTAAGCACACTATGTACCAACACCTTATAATATCTATCTCTGTAAATCATATACCCTCTGTTTTGTGTGAACAAAGACCTGGGTGTATGATCACCATACTGAATATCACTTACAAAAGGTGAAAAGATTATGATCCACATCATCCCTCTGTTTTGTGTGAACAAAGACCTGGGTTAAAGGCACCTCTATTTTACCTGAGTAAAGACCTGGTGACCTCATGATGATCATATCTAAGCTTTGAAAAGAATCCAATGTGATCAGTTGTATATTAATTTAGAGCTTTTACGTAATTGAATTAATGAGATGCCCAATGCATCTCAAGATAGAACTTTTAACTTAAAGTACATAGTTCTTAAGTGTGAAAAAGTGATGATTTGACTTGCAAAGGGAGGACAAAATCTTTGTGACCTGAATGTGAAGCCCGTAACAGTTATTTCCAACTTAATATGAAAACATGATAAACATCATGCCTAGTTGATACATGAGCTCTTGTATGGATTTAAGTGGACAATATACTTGCAATCACAACTCTCTTCAGGTATCAATTAAATAAAATAACTCATCTGGAAGAGGCTTAGTATTATATTATGATCCCATCATATGTGTACATATATCTGAGAATCATCATACAGTTAACTGTCACTCATGCTATTTTTCTTAAAAATTTAAGATAAATGCTTACTATCATCATTAATCACAAATTAAGGGGGAGTAAAATTCATGAAGTTGTGTTTATCAATTAGCAGCTTTGTCTATTGCATTATCAATTTGAAGGAATTGGAATCTGAGCACCAACTTAGCTTCTGGATACATGAAATCTTCTTTAAAATCATGTAAACTTTCTTTTGCTAAATTGTCATGAATACAAAGTCAACAAGGTCCAAAAGCAATAAATGGTTCTATGTAATGGACTTGGACCCTACAACAATATGACATCTTAATCATCAATAGAAGCTAGAGTGTGGAAAATTTAAATGTTTATCCGTAGATTGGTAAACTACGGATGAGCAATGAACAACAAATATAATTAAATGTCATAGTTTGGTAATATGTGAAAATGTAAGGTATACTTCATCAGCATATGTCGTGAAGACATGCTCAGATGATTTATGGGATCCGGGGATGATCTGTGGAAGAACTTGCTAAGGGTCCCACTTTATTATATTAATAAAATTAATGTGTCTTAGAGTATAAATGATGTTGTTTAACTTCAAAACTCATTATTCACTTTTTCAGACCTAGAAAAACACACCCTCAACAAACTTCTCTTTCGTCTATAACATTCAAATTTACCAAACATGTCGTGATAATTCAATAACGAATCATTCGAATCTTGTTTAATCTCCCAACTGTTCGTATTCTCAATGTGATTCTAACAAAATCTTCTTCTTCTGAAAAGATGGATAATCGATTTGTGAAAGTGCACAATGTGTGTGCTTTGTTAGACCCTAACGATCCTATTTTAGTAGGGTGTCAAGACATTATCAGATATCTAAGAAGATCCAGGCTGTTCTATGCCTTATGAGCACAGCCTGTGATTCACCAAGCGCACATCACTGATTTCTGGAACTCCACCCAAATAGAAGAAGATGGTCAAGTTATTATGGGTGAATTGAAAAATCAAAGACTAAGAGTGGATGAATAGACAATAAGACGGGTTCTTGAGTTGGGAGATATAGAAGCTGGTCACCCTGATGTGTTTGACAATGAATACATAGAAAAAGTCTTTCTTCTGATGGGGTATGATGGTGACTTCGAGAAGGAGAAATAAAGAAAGGAAGACTCTGCAAGCCGTATAGATTTCTCTGCCACACTTATCTTAAGTGCATCTCAAAAAGAAAATATAGACTTGATAAATTTTCAAGGCATATCTATTCAGGCATTATTGGTGTTTTTGAGGGAAGAACCTACAATTACTCAAAGTACATCTTCAACTGTTTATGTGATCACATCAAAGTATAGAAGGTTGACAAGATGTATATGTTTCCAAGGTTTTTGCAACTAATCATCAATATTGATCTGCCTCAAATTACTATGGATGGTGATGTATTTGTTCAAGCACACCTGGCAGATCAGTACCGAATAAAAAATCTAGGAAATATGAAGGAGGAGACATGCCCATGTTTGATCATCTGGTAGACATTCATGGAAACATTCCTCAAGAGCTTGTGTGGAAAGATCAACAGAAGGTTTCATCAACCAACTTTGTTCAAGACACTTACTCACCAGATATATCACACATACACCATCAACCTCGAGCATCCCTCCCAAATTCTCCTCATAGCTAAAACACAGAACCTATCTCTCCTATTCACCCATTATCACCAAATCAACAACAATCACCCCAATCACAATCACCAGCCACCCAAAACACTCAACCAATCTCTCCAATTCACCCTCAATCACCAATTCAACTTCAAATGCTATTGTTTCAACAACCTCTAAATCCAGAAAATTCATCAACGGAGAGCATTTACACTGGGGAGACAACAAGCAAATACAGTCCAACTATCATTAACCAAAACTGAATCCTCTGTACTCTCAAATGAAACTAAACCAGTCTCTCCAGTCACTGACCATCAACAACCACAACACCGCATCAAGAACTAGAAGATCAAGCTATTGAGGCGAGTTCAAGCTCAGTAAGTGCAGCCCCTGAAAAGGTAAATGATGATAAGATTACTTCTCAACATCTGGAAGAAGAAGAAGAGGTAAACTATGTTGATGTGATTGCCTACAATGAAGATGATCTAAGTGATACTCATATCCCTGTCAGCAAGAGTTATCAGGTTGCTGAATACAACAAGCTGATTCATAAGTCTAATGGCAGAAAGAAAAGAATTTGTTAGGACTATAGAAAGATTAACATGTTGTCTTTATGTGTCTTTTTGATATTTGTAATAGTATAGGAACTATTTTTGTAATTGTTAGTTCCTTTGTGTTTCATTATAAATAGCTTAGACTGTTAGTTAGTAAGAGAGTTTTAGAAAGTGAACGAACTACAGCTCATTACTTGTAATTGTCTTTGCTTGATATTAATGAAACTGTGAATTTGTTAATATCTTGTTTGAATTTGATTACTTTGTATGTGTTTTCTTTGAATTGTATTCATATATCATCACAGATTAGCACAATTGATCCTATCAATTGGTATCAGAGCTGTTGGTAGCTGTTAATTGAGTAATTTTGAAGTTTATCGAACTTTGAAACTCAAAAGCTTACTAAATCTGTGATTGACACACAATTCAAATGAAAACTTGTGGATTTCATATGTGTTTCATCATTAGAAATATGATTTGAACCACAATTAGCAGTTGAATTCATCAAATTTCAGATAAATTGGTGAATTTGTATTCGAAAAGTTCATTGTTTTTTCGAACTGAAAATTGCAAATTAATTGATTTGTTGTTGATATCAATAAAATTGATTTCAGAAGAATGATTATGAGCATAGTACTCATCTAATTGAAAAGTGTCAATCAATATCATCAACTTTTGAAGATTTTCAGAAGATTCGAGTCTGTTATATTCATATGAACATGATAAATGTGACGTATTAGGGTTGAAGTTTGCTGAAAAATTGTCCAAGTGTTAGGCGTTTGACTACTGTTTAGTCGCACCAACACTGTGTAGATGTTTTCAGTTCAGACGTTTGACCATTGTTCGAGAGAGTCCAGACATATCATTGTTGAGAAGTATTTGAACTTTTTAGACATTTGACAACTGTGTAGGCACATCAAAATTGTGTAGGCGCATCACAACTGTTCAGACGTTTTACTACTATTGAGACGCATCAATTTTAGGCATTTTGGAAAACTTTCTAAGGCATTTCCTTAGACAATTCTCAACTTAGATGCATCAAATGTTGAGGCGTTTGAATACTGTTCACGCGTTTCAACCTCAATACTTAGATTTTCTTTTTTAAGAAAATTCTTTGAAAACTTTTTCAATTTGTTTAATTAAAAATATAAGAAAACAACAAAAACTATAAGAATGGTGAAATGAGAAGATTCTGATCAACAAGCTCAGAAGACTTATCAAAAGCCTTATCAAAGTTTTCCTATGCTTGAGCTTAAAGATGAAACAAAATCATTTGATGAAACCAAGAAAGCTCTTGTAGTCAATATTAAAGATGGTTATGATTGGAGTGCATATGCTAAACAATTTACTAATGATTTAACATCTAGTTTATCTCTTATTGTAGAAATTCAGGAAGATGTGGAAGGTGAAAATGATGATGATGACTATGATTGGATTGACAAATCAGATCCTAAGGAGGATAATGATGAAGTAGCTCTAATGGCATAGTCTGATCAACCAAAGGTTGACACTTCATCTTTAAAATCTGAAACCTCATCTCCAAAATTTCCTGAAATACCATCTGAAGTGAGAGAAAAGCTATGCACAAAATCATGCTTTGAACATGTTGAATACTACAGAACATACTCATATAAAATTTGTGAGAAACTCAAACAAAAAGAACAATGCATAACAAATTGAAAGCTGATCATAAAATAGCAGACCAAAAGATTATCTCTCTTTAAACTTAATGGAACAAAACTCTAAAAGAATTAGAAAACGTTTCTAAACAATTGGAAGAGATGACTAAAAATCTTGAACAGGTGAAGATAGCACATGCTGCTACTCAAATGGATCTTGCTAAAGTTAAGAGTTCAAAAATGATTGTAGAAAAATTGGTAAGTGAGAGGAAAGATAAACAGAAAGCAGGATTAGGCTTCACTCATGAACCTATGCCTGAATCTATCACAAACACTTTACTAGAGAACTTCAATACACATGATCATTCTCTTGAGAACAAAGCTAAACTTCAAGCTTTTCAGGTCAAAAACAAAAATTATGAAGAAGAAAAGGATAATATAAAAGTGTTTGTTAAAAACAATCAAGAAAAGATTAAAAATGGTCATCCTATCAAAATAAAATCATATGAACCTAAACAATCAAAACAAAACACTTAAGATCAAATAATTATGTTTTAGAAGAAGTGAAAGTTCAAAGCAAAGACAAACAACAGGTAGGAACATGAGAAGATTCAAACACTATTAATCGTAAACAATTTAAATCTGAAAAGGAATTTTTTTCTGATGATGTTCAATCTAAAAGTAAACCAAGCTCTTCAAAATCAAAGAATCAAAGGAGAAGAAAGAAATCATCAAAAATCAAATCTAAACAAAACAAGAGTTCAGAAAAGTTGATCAAAGCAACAAATCAAACAATAAAACTCAAACCGATAAAATTTGTGTCAGCAGGTTTGTTAAATATGAATCTCTTCAAAACAACAAGGTGAATTCTATGAACAAATATCACTCTGATCTGAAATCAAGTTCAGATTCTAAGACTTCCGCCGTAGCAAAAAGATTTGTTCATAAGAAATTAGAGAAGGAAGTTCATGTTAAATAGATGAAAACCAATTTGACATAACATCAAAATGTGAAACATGAAAAACAACATTTTCATTTTTTGACACCAAAATATAAAAATGAATCAAACAAAGTGTCAATGTCAAAAGTTAACAAACAGTTGTTTAAAACTCCACAAAAGTACTATGAAACATGTGATATGAAAAATCACAATACTGCTGAGTGCTATTTCAACAAGTACTGTCACATATGTGACATGAGAAATCATTCTACAGCAGATTGTTATTTTAACAAATACTATACTTATTGTGATGAGAATACTCACAATACTGCAATTGTTACTTTAGAATGAGATCACCTAAAAGATATTTGCAAACTCAAACTTGAGCAAAGGTTATGTTAATCCTCAATTTATGAGAAATCAACCTGATGAATTTTAAAGATTAACTAATCAACCTTCTTTAGGTTTGAGATCTTTCCAAAAGAAAAATTATGTGAGATCTAAAAATATGCAAGAACAATTCATACCAAGATTAGTAAAAATGACTAATAAAAATGCTAGTCATCAATTTGTGTCAAATATGATAAATCAAAAGGTATGAATGCTTAAAAAATAACTCAAACAATTTCCAAAACAAGATTGGTAAATTCATCAAGAATAAACTTGATTTGAATAATCTTCATTACAAACAATTTCCATTGTTGATAAATTTGGAAAACCCAAGACCATCTCGGCTTGGGTGGATATATGAACTTAATTCTCTTGTTGTGTATGTACGCCTAAGAAGACCACTGAATACATGTATGTGGATAGTGGGTGTAGCCGGCATATGACAGGCAATCCTGCCTTGTTACAAGACTTTAAGTTAAAAGATGGAACACATGTCGCCTTTAGTGGTGATGCTGGTGGAAAAATAACTGGAGAAGGAGAGTATCAAATGGGATAATAAGCTTTGACAAAGTCAACTTTTGCTCACAGTTGAACTTTAATCTTTTAAGTGTATCCCAAATTTGTGATAAATCATATTCTGTTCTTTTTGATGATTCATTATGTTATGTTTTGAAGCCAGGTTTTCAGATAAGCAAAGAGTGGGTAATTATTACAGCTGAAAGGGATAGAGATGTATACAAACTATATATGTCTCAAGTTGATCTTTCAACCGAAACAACTTGTCTAATTGCTAAAGCATCAAATGATGAAAGCCATCTTTGGCATAGATGTCTCGGACATTCAAATTTCAAGAATATGAACAAGCTTGTATGAGGAAATCATGTTATTGGACTTCCATCTAAGAAGTTTGCAACAACTAATCACTGCTCAGTATGTTTAAAGGGAAAACAACACAAACCGTCTTATAAGGCCAACCTCATAAACTGAACTTCCAAACCTCTTCAATTGTTACATATGGATCTTTTTCGACCAAGAAATGTCAAGAGTATTGGACGAAAATCATATTTTTTAGTTATCATTGATGACTATACAAGATTTTCATGGGTTTTCTTTGTGTATGCTAAATCTGAAACGGTTGAATTACTAAAAGAATTTATCATTAAAGTTGAAAATCAATTAGAAAATAAAGTGAAAATAATAAGAAGTGATAATGGAACGGAATTCAAAAATGCTAACATTGAAATGTTTTGTGCTCAGAAAGGGATAGCTCATCAGTTCAGTGCTCCCATAACTCCTAAACAAAATGGAGTTAACAAAATGGAGTTGCTGAAAGAAAGAACAGAACATTGATTAAAGCTACTCGTTTGATGTTAGCTCATGCAAAGATTCTTATAACTTTTTGGGATGAAGCTATATCAACTGTGTGTTTTGTTCAGAACAGAACCTTAATGGTGAAAGATAAAATGAAAACTTCTTATGAGTTAATGTTTGGCAGGAACCAAACATAAATTTTCTAAAATCATTTGGTTGTCCTGTTATGATTCTTAATTCAAATGATCAGTTAGGAAAATTTGATGTAAAATCTGATAATGGATTTTTCTTTGGTTATTCATCTGTTTCAACGGCCTATCGAGTGTACAACTCTAGGACAAATATAATTCTTGAAACATTCAACGTTAAATTTCTAGAAAATTCTTTTCCCTGTGTTGTAAATGGTCCTGCATGGTTATTTGATTAGATTCATTATCCAACTCTTTTCAATCTAACTTGTTTAATCAATCAAATTGTTTTGATTCTACAGGTAAGAAGAACTCTAGAGGAGATCTTGGATCTTTGAGTGAGGACTCAGATTTTGATGACACAGATGATTCTAACTCAGACTACCCATTTTTATCATTTGTCAATGATTCATCAACACGATTCAATGACAATGATCATGCTAATTCAGCTTCAAATCATTCAGTCTCAATTGATCAGGAAGGATCACAACCTTTTCCTAATGATGGTAATAATTTCATGCAACCTGAGTCTGGAACATCATCCATATCTGGTGATGTAGTTAATACTGGTAACTTTGATTACTTTATTAACTTACCAACTCAAGTTCCGAATTCTAATCCACATTCTTCTAATTTGTTACATCAGCTTTCCAACTTAAACCAAAAAAATCTGGATGTTAATATTCAATGTGATGAGATTCCAACATCTCGTATTCACAAGAATCATCCAATTTCTCAGATTATTGGTTCATTGAATGAGAGAACAACAAGGAGTAAATCAAAACAAGCAAACTTGTGCTTATACTCTTGTTTTCTGTCTCAAATTGTTCCTAACAATGTTACTGTCAGGATCAGTGATCACAAGTTTGATGTATTAGAGCGTAACGCAGCGGAATAAGAACAAGAATTAGACAAATTGTAGCAATAATTTGATACTCGTATGCATTAAGAACAAATATGGTTATAACGAGAGAATATATTTCTGTAACAAGGAATGTTTCTATAATATCAAATATTTCTGATCAAATCATTCTACCTATTACAATAGGTTGACACTCCTTATATAGAGTGCAATCGCTGCTGTTATCACGGGAAAGTGACAACTGGCAGATCTATTACAAAAATAACTAACTCTTAACAAACTACTGAAATGTTCACAACTACTGAGAACATATTAGAGTGTTAAGTACAAAATATGAAACTACTGATAAGAAACTACTGATAAGAAACTACTGAAACTACAACGACTGAAGAACAAGCTCTTCAGTCGTTTTACAAAACTACTGAAAAATATAAAACTACTGATGAGCACAACAACTGAAGAAGTATTCTTCAGCTGTTGTGTCAAACTACTGAACAGATAAAACATAAAACTACTGAATGGTAAACCGTCACAACTACTAAAGAAAACCTCTTGAGCTGTTGTGACAACGTATGATACTTTGGTCTTCAGCACTTGTGTCTTTAGACTTTGTCTTTAGCACTTATGTCTTCAGACTTTGTCTTCATCACTTGTCTTCAGACTTTGTCTTCAGCACTTGTCTTCAGACTTTGTCTTCAGCGCTTGTCTTCAGACTTTGTCTTCAGCGCTTGTCTTCAGACTTTGTCTTCAGCGCTTGTCTTCATACTTTGTCTTCAGCGCTTGTCTTCAGACTTTGTCTTCAGCGCTTGTCTTCAGACTTTGTCTTCAGCGCTTGTCTTCAGACTTTGTCTTCAGCGCTTGTCTTCAGACTTTGTCTTCAGCACTTGTGTTCAGACTTTGTAATCAGCTATTGTCTTCAGCTGTTGTGGTCTTCAGTAGTTGTTGTGACATCTGTGGGACTTAAATGTTTTTCTGATCCGGCTCATTGGTTCTTTTGGTCCAACAAACTCCCCCTGAATCAATGCAGCCAAAACCTTTAACTTTATTGAGGTCCCACTTATTGTTGGCAGAATGGTTGGTCTATTTCCTTCTTGATCAGTTGAGAATATGACCCATATAAGCACTGGCCTGGAATGAGTCTGTGATGATTTGGTTGGCAATGTATGGATGGGAGCTCTGTATTGGGAAATTGGACACTGAGCTGTTCCTCCATCCATGAGATTCACTTCCCATGTATAAGCCTGTAGGATTCTTTGGTGTATGCTCTGAGAAACATAATTTGTTCTTCCATGGTCAGGTTCTCAGCTTCACCATCAAACAATCCTTCATGCCCATACAGCTCTGAGATGTACTTGGCCTGTTTGCCATTTTTGAGCTCAACTGTTGTAATATGTCTGTATGCAAACTCATGAGGATGAGCCCCTTCAAGTAACAGACTGAGCTCATTTTGTTTGAAGTTCTCAAGCCTCTTGTAGACTAACCCCTTTATAATAACTCTGTTCTCTAACATCTTTTGGGGTGGCTGTTTAGTCTCATATGCCTTCTTGAAATCTTCTACAATCTCCCAGGGTGATACTACAAGGACCACTGTGATCTCTTCATCTAAGATCCTTTTTACTTGGCCCTTGTATCTCGAAGGAATGTCTTTCTTTACAATCCTGTGAGCCACCCTAGGATCAGGCCATACTCTCACCTTTTCCTTCTGATACTGAAATGTGTTGGCAAGGGTGTACAACCTCAGAGCTTCTTTCTTCATACTAATTATTGATGAAGAAGCAGCATAAGTTTTGTTGATGCTTTTCAACATCTCATCGTCATGAAGCCTTTGCTGCTGCTCTTCTTCAATCTTTACTCTCACAGTTTCCATCTGTGAGGTGGGAGTGATGGGCATGGGTTTGGCTTTAGGCAATGTTAGGACTGCACACAGAGGCAGCCTATCTTCTTCCACATCATCCTCTTCTTCTTCTTCTTCTAGCCTCAACACCCTTCTCTTCTTCTTATTGGGTGCATCATCGGCTGTTGGTTTAGAGGGTAAGGGAGTTGGTTTTGTGGGTTGTGGTTGTGGTTGTTTTGGAGAGGGAATGTTGACAGCTGAGTTAGCATTTTAGAGGTGAGTGTGGCTTTTGAGTGTTTGGCTAGCTCAGTCCTGCTCCCTGCTCCTGCTTCATTCAAAGCTTCGACTACTAAACCCTTAGTGTATGCTTCACACGAACAGATCTTGGAGGTTATGGCCAAGATATTGTCCCTGGTCCATGATTTAATCTCGATCAATGATCTCCCAAGATATTTTGCAATGAATCTGATCATGATCTCTAGTCTCTCTCTTTCTAATGCATCATAACTTGCCCATCTTGTGTTAATTTATTCAACTTCAAGTCTCCTGATCTTTGAGTCAAGCTGTGCAGTATCGAACCCTTGTCTATACAGTTGATCAATAATGGCATCCATTGATTTACTATGTGTAGCATCTGCCATTTTGATCATCTCATCGAGTTGGAGTTCTTTCTCTTTTCCTTCACCCTTCGTCTTCTTATATGTGACATGAAAGTCTTTGTGACTTTCACCCACTTGATCATTTTCGGTTCCCTTCACAGACTCCTCTTCCTTCTCAGTTTCCTTTTCTTTCAGTTTGCTCTTCCTCTTTGCTTTCACTGACTGACTCTCCCCCTTTTTGGTTGCATTGGTTGCAAGGGTTTCAGTAGCAGAAAGCCTGGTGCTCACAATCTCCTCCACCAGGGGTTGTATGATTGAGGGAAGCCTCTCATCCATGGTTTTGATCACAATGTCTGTGATCATTGGGGTGATGAGAGGTAGGGATTGCTGAAAGATAGCAGCTGTTTGCTCAGAGGGGTTCTGTCCCCGAGAAGCAGTGCCAGAAATAAAGGTTGGTGGCTCGGAAGTTTTGAGTGGTTGAGTGTATGGGAGACCTTCAGGTGAAGGTGCCATCTGTGGGTTTATTGTGGTGGCAAATGGACTTGCTTGTTGAGAGAATTAGTCAAATAGTCTTTGTAGTCTACTGACTTCTTCCTCAAGAATTGTGTTTTGGGCCAGAACATCATAAAAGAAGCCCAGGTCATCATCAGCAGATGCTGAATCACCTGACCTCCTGCTTGTAGCAGGATGTACATGCACTGGGTGTAGACCAGTTTCAGCATGTGCCCCTTTTTCTTGGAACTGGGACTTCCAGCCTCAGGACTATGTCCTTCATCAGCTGTTGCCTCTAGTAAGGTCTTAGGTATGTTACCAGCCTCATTCTGATCATGTGCTGATTCAGAAGAGGTGGCAGCCTCACTAGATGTTCTAATCTCCATATCCACACCAGGAGATAGAACGTGTAAACCCCAGTGCTATGGGTTGTCAGAAGCATGGTGATCCTCGTCCTCAATAGTTGTGGTTCTCCCCTTTGTTGGTGGTTGTTGGGGAGGAGGAGAGGCATGCAGCTGAATCAGCACGTTTGCAATGATAATGGTTGGACTTTGGGGGCGGTTGCATGGGGAGATGGGGTAAAAGCAGTGTGCACCTGGGGAGAATGGTGCTCTTCAATGGCAATCTCCTCAAATAAGGAAGATCCCAGATTTGTGGGTACCCCTTCTGTGGTTGCTGCAGACTCCTTTTGAGATGAATCCTGAGCAGCTGTGGCCGGGAGAGTCTCTAATACTGCTGGGGGGTTTAAGCCAGCAAGTATATCCTGCCTTGGTGGTACAGGAGCATCTTCAGGGGACTCATCTCCCTGAATAGCTGTTTCGGGGCGTTTTGTTTTTGGTTTGGTGGGGACTCTGGATTTTGAGGTGGTGGTTGTGGGTTCCAGCTGCGTGGGTTTTCGCAGCTTGGCAGCCATTTTCAGTGATTGGTCAGAGTTGTGCCGGGAGTATACTTCCGGCAGTACAGCCATAGCAGGGACTCCCAGGCCAACAAGTCCCTCAGCTTGAAGCTGGTTTGCAATTATGGCCATTATGAACCGAGGATATAATATCCAACGGTTACCAGTTTGTTTTTGGGCCATATCCTTGAGCTCTAAAAATAGTATTTCAGAAAAATTTAAAGGTTGTTGCTTAAGGATGGAGTACATTACTTGTTGCCACCTTGTGGACATTTGATCCCATGATGAAGTCTTGGAGGCAAGGCATACATTTACCATATGAAATATGAGACGTTCGGCATCCGGGAAATGTTTCTTCAGTATGGTAGATGCACTCAGGTTACCCTGGTATCCATGGTAGGCAAATGATTGATATGTTGTGCCCTTTGGATAACCAGTTGGGAAAGTGGCATCATCCAGATTAAGGGTTTGGTGAAGAGTGTCTGGAGTAATGACCACTTTTTGGCCATGGACAAACGATTGAAGAGACTCTGTGTCATTCTCCTCATAGACCAGAGTGACGTTTGTCCAGAATTGGTTAAGGTTTACGGCATATATGGTGGGATTTACCAGAAAAGCCGTTTTGTAGGGTGACTGAACCATTAAATCAATGGCGTTGTGAAACTTGGTCCAGTATGGCGATTTGGTGAGATGTGCGACACAGTTGTGTCGTGGTTTTAGTTGCATGGTCGCCATTGATGAAGAGAGGGTAGAGAGTTTTTGAACGTTAGGTTTGAGAAGAGAAGATAAAAACTCTAATGGTGGGATAAGGTATTTAAAGGGTCGGGTTAGAAAACGACTGAAGGTTTTGGTGTTAGTCATCAGTTGTTGAAACTACTGATGACGTGGTATTAACTTTCAGACGTTGAAACAGCTGAAGTCTTTGATTTAGTCATCAGTAGTTATAAAACTGAAGACTTGGTATTAGTCATCAGTAGTTGTGAAACTACTGAAGACAGTGGTTTTGTCAGTAGTTGTAGTAAACAGCTGAAGACTTGGTGTTAGTCTTCAGTAGTTGTAAACTACTGAAGACATAGTTTTGGCTTCAGTTGTTTTAATGAAACAGCAGTTGTAGAAACAACTGAAGAGTGATTACTCATCAGTTGTTTTCGTCAATTCATAGCTTTTCAGCTGTTTCACACTGTCCTCAACACTTACTCATCAGACTTTTCATCTGCTTTTCAGGTGTTTCATAGGAAATCAGTAATCTGTATTTCTGACATCAGTAGTTGTAGCTGCATCAACTGTTGTGACTACATCAGCTGTTGTAGCTACATCAGCTGTTTTAACAGATAAAGTACTTCAGTACTAGTGAGGTATGTAGCCTTCAGTAGTTATAAAAACTACTGAGGAAAAAAAAACTCATCAGTACTTATATGTGACAATAATGAACTAATGATCATCGGTACTTGTGAGCTGAGATCATCAATAGTTGTCACTTATTCTAGCTGCAGCATACCAAGCCTTAACACAAGGTTGTGGAAAGTTGAACTATCCAAAGGCTTAGTAAAAATTTCTGCAAGCTCATCAGCCCTAGGAACAAATTTTGGATCAATCAGACCTTTTTCAAAACAATCTCTAATAAAATGGTGTCTGATTTCAATATGTTTAGTCCTAGAGTGCTTGACAGGATTCTTGACAATACAAAGAGCTGAAGAGCTGTCCATTAACAATGGGGTCTTAGTCTCTGTTATGCCATAATCCAATAATTGGTTTTGAAGCCAGAGTACCTGAGATGTACAGCTTGCAGCGGCAATGTACTATGCTTCAGCAGTTGATGTAGCAACTGAGGTCTGTTAGCAGTTGCCTAGGAATTGACATCCACCAAAGTTATTTCCTGGTCAACTTACACCCTGCATAGTCACTGTCAGAAAAAGCAACTAATTTACCAGAATGTCTAGTGGAATACCATAAACCTAGAAATGGGGTGCTTTGCAGATATCGAAAGATCCTCTTGACTGCAATCAAATGGGACTCCTTTGGTGCAGCCTGAAATCTAGCACAAACACATGTAGCAAACATAATATCTGGTCTAGAAGCTGTTAAATACATCAAGGACCCAATCATACATCTGTAAAGTGTTTCATCAACCACTTTACCTTTCTGATCTGTATCCAGTTGTGTGGTGCTGCACATGGGGGTAGAACAGGCTTATAGTTTTGTAAATCAAACTTTTCCAAAAGATCTTTTGTGTATTTGGACTGATGAATGAAAATTCCATCAGCCTTTTGTTTGATTTGCAACCCAGAAAGAACTGTAATTCTCCCATGGCACTCATTTCAAACTTCTGTTGCATCAACTTTGTAAAGGCATCACACAACTGTGGATCAGAGGATGCAAAAATATATCATCTACATAAATTTGAACAAGTAGATTATGCTGCCCAGCTTTCTTAATGAATAAGACTTATCTATGGAGCCTCTAGTGAAATTATTTTCTAGAAGAAAGTTTGATAATGTCTCATACCAGGCTCTAGGAGCTTGTTTCAACCCATAAAGAGCCTTATCAAGCTTATACACCCAATAGGATGTTTATTGTCCTCAAAGCCTGGTGGTTGACATACATAAACCTCTTCTTAATTTTCCCATACAAAAATGCAATTTTGACATCCATTTGAAAAACTTTAAGGTTTTGATACGCAGCATAAGCGAAAAACAATCAAATTGCTTCCAGTCTGGCTACAGGGGCAAAGGTTTCATCATATCAATACCTTCTTCTTGTGCAAACCCTGAACAACCAGTCTGGCCATGTTCTTAACAATAAGCCCATTTTCATCAGTTTTGTTCCTAAACACCCATTTAGTGCCTATTGCACACTTACTGGAGGTAGAGGAACCAGTTCCCACACTTGCTGTTTCTTGAACTGAAGAAGCTCAAGCTGCATGGCATCAACCCATCCATTGTCCTTTAAAGCAATGTGATAATTCTTTGTCTCTTGCTGACTGATGAAGAGCAGCATAGAAGCAGCAGAAATTTGACAGTTGACTTCTTGTTGATACGCTAGCAGTGATATCACCAATGATTGAGACATAGGGTGATTCTTCAGATCTTGATACACAATGAGATCTGTGCAAGTGTTTGTAGCAGCAGGCCAGCAGCAACAGATGGTGATGGTGAATCATATCCTTGAAACCAATCAGTGGATGGTAATTCAAAGGAAGTTGAATTTGAAGAAATCTCATCAGCATTTGTTGTGGATGGTGCTACTGGAGCTACAGGACCATCAGGTCTAGCCGAATCAGGCAGTTGATCACTAAACCAGAAGAGGTGAGTACTGCTATCATCATCATCATCAGCACCAGCAGAACCACCAGGTGGTGAACTGTTGACAGGAGCAACATCAGGAGTTTGATAAGGACATATTGCAGTATGTCCAAATCAAATATCTCCATAGGGCTTTGTGGAATCTTGTCCTTTGGAGATCATTAAACTTAACATGTAGAGTCTCTTCAACCATCTTTTTTCTACAGTTGAAGACTCTGTATGCTTTGCAAGTTGATGAATAACCAACAAAGTACCCTGCATCCACCTTAGGATCAAATTTTTGGAGTTGATCCCGTGTGTTGGACTGAAACAAAGACACCCAAATGCTTTGAAGAATGAAATTAGAGGGGCCAAATGATGAAGAACTTCATATGGACCTCTTCATCAACCTCTGATTTACTAGAACTCTATTCTGTACATAGCAAGCTGTATTGACAGCTTCAACCCAAAACGTCATTGGCAGTCCAGAATCAGCCAACATGGACCTTGCAGCTTCAATAAGGGTCCTGTTCTTTCTCTCCACTACTCCATTTGCTCAGGAGTTCTTGGGATGCTATACTGCCTCTTAATTCCCTGATAAGTAAAACTCATCAAGTGTGTGGTTTCTGAATTCAGTACCATTGTCACTCCTCACACACTTAACTGGTAGGGAATACTGCTTCTCAACGTGTAACACAAAGTTCATAATGGATTGCGCAGCCTCATCCTTTGAATGCAAGAAGAAAGTCCATAAAAATCTGGAGTAATCATTCACAATTACCAGACAGTATTTCTTCTTAGCCCTACTCATCACTCTCACAGGACCAAAGAGATCCATGTGAAGAAGTTGTAAGCAGGCAGTGGACTTAGGTTCTTCTATGGAGGGAAATGAAGCTTTGTGCTGTTTTCCTTTTAAACAAGCAGTGTAGTTATCTTCACACTTGAACTCCTTCATAGGCAGTCCCCTTACTAAACCATGGTTTATGAGCTGATTTAGGTTTTTGAGATTAATATGACCCAGCCTTCTATGCCATAGAATAGATTCTTGAGGGGAGCCTTGGAAAATAGGCAAGGATGGCCTTTGAGATCTATTTTCTTGGAAAGATCTAAGGCATACACTCTTCCTGTCATGTTGGCCTTTAGGAGAGTGTGTTCATCCAACACCTTATCAATCAAACTTAGAACTTTGGATGACAGAATCCGACAGTTCAGACTGGTGAAAAGGCAACATGGCCTTTGTCACACATTTGACTGACACTCAAGAGGTTGTACTTGAGATTTTCCACATGGTTAACATCATCAAACTTTATTTCCCCATTGGAAACAAAGCCTTTGCCGATGATGTAACCCTTTGCATCATTGCCAAATGACATAAACCCCTTCCTTCCTTGAGAGTAGTCATTAAGAAGTCATTTGTTTCCTGTCATATGCGTGGATGCTCCACTGTTTACATACCAGATGCCTCTGAGGTATGTTGAAGAACCCTGCAAAATACAAAAAATTAGTTAGATTTTGAGACCCAAACCTTTTTGGTCTTGGGCCTGTTCTCATCAACAGATGGTAAACTAACATGTTTGTTGGAAACAACAGCCTGAGAGGAAGAAACTGGTGAAGAAAAGGAATCCTTTGGCTTGGACCTCCTTTTCTGTGGTTTCATCATAGGAACATCTAATTGGTTAACTCTTCCCAATAGATGTTGAACCATCATAACCAGCTGTGTCTGATTTTGTGATAAGGCTTTCAGCTCTTTAGACACATTGGCATTAGAGTTTGATAAGTTCCTATGTTGCACCTTCTTTAGAGCAATCTCAGCTGTTACCTGTTTAACCCCTTCCCTTTTGGATTTCTTTTTTTTGACTTAAGAGTTACAAGATTTGATGTTGCTGGTACAAATGTGGCTTCAAACTCAGTTTTCATTTTAACCATTTTCTCTTTACTTTCCTCTTTATGTTTGAGTTTGGATCCCCTTTTGTACCAACAATCATCTGTAAGATGATTGAACAAACCACATACTTCACATGGTTTCTTCTTCATCTTATGTTGATCATCAACTAAAGAGAATGAAACTACTGAAGACTTGCTCTTCAGTATTTTGGAAGCATTATTTGCTTTCTTGACTTCCTCTTTAGTAGTCTTCAAACACATTCTACTGACAGTTTTTTCTCTTCAGTGCTGACAGTAGTTGGAGTTTGAACTTCAGGTGTTAAATCTTGCTCTCCAGTCCTTTCAGGACTTCCAGAAATAGCTCCTGAGTTGATCATCTCTTTGATCATGTGAGTGTGAGCAGTGGAACCATCAACATCATGATTTCTGAGAGGGCTTAGTGCTGACTTCAACTTTTGATGATGCTCTATCAAAAAGTGAATCACATGATGAGGTGGATTGGTTATTGCTTTCTCCATGAGATTTCACTTCTGCTCTTGAAGCAAAATCTGTAGGAGGAGCAGTGTGATTATAACCATACCAAACAACTCACATTGGAAGCAGATTGCTTACTAAGAAGCATTTCAAAACCTTTGCATGATTGTACCCATCGATCACACTGTACCTGGGTGACTGCAAGGGTTTCTTTGAGACTTCTCTGGTCTTCCAGAATAACCTCTAGCTTGGCCTTTTCATCATTTAATTGGCATTTAAGCTTATAAATCTCATCATTTTTACTATTATGAGCAGACTCAAACTCAGCTTTTCTTTTGGAAATGGTTTTCTCAAACTCAATTTTTTGATTTATTAATGCTACATTTGCCTCTCTAATAGAGACAAAGGCAACAATGCATGATTCAGAACATAACTTGGGTTTAGCCTCTGAAGATACCTGAGTTACCTGTGAAGATGATGCATTTAAGCACGAACCCTCAGTAGACTCCAGGGCCATGAGAGCCAGATTCCCAAAAGGACTGTCACCACTATGTTGCACAGCACCTGTGAACAGTTGTTCATGACCAGACATGTCATCCGGTAAACTGCTCCAGTTAACAACTCCAAGGGTGAAGAAGCTGTGTTGTTCAGGTTGAGGAGGTTGATGAGATTGAGATGGTTGAGGTTCTGGTAGTGCATGAGGTTGTGGTACTATAGGAACTTGAACATGATTTGACTGTGGCATGTAATAACAAGGGTAAGGATATGGCATTTGACCTGAGGAACAAAATATGCAGAAGATTGTGGTTGAGAATGATGACTAGAATTGACAAGATGTTGCCCTCTGTGTTGTTGACTATTGCCAGGGAAAGTCACAAAAGGTGCAGAGGAATTAGATCCAGATGATCTGCATTCTCTAGCAAAGTGTCCAAACCTGTGGCATTTGTAACACTTCAACTTACTCTTGTCAAAACCAACTTTGGTTTTGCCAGAGAGTCCTGGGAACTTTCTTCCAGTTCTTTTGTAGAACTTCTGAGATCTGATATTTATCAAGGCCATTTGGCTCAAAATATCCATCTCTTCTAAGTCATCATCAGCAATCCCCTTGAGATCATCCATGATGAAGCATAGATTGTCATTATTACACCCAGTAACTGACTATCAACACTCACAAACGCAGAATCAGAAGTGTTTGAGGAGAAATCAATATGCTCATCATACTGGCATTCAGATGAAGCATATTCTAACTAATGACCAACCAAGGCAGTGCTGTCTGGTACAAAGTCTTCAGTGAACTTTCCACATGAAGACAGTTTTCGTTTCTGTTCTATCTCTCTGTCAAATGTGAGCAATTTCCCATGGAGTTGGGTGAGAGATAGTTTGTCCAAATTTGCACTAGAGCGTAGGACAATAGTATATGTGTCCCATCTCTCAGGCAGTGATCTGAGAAATCTGTTATTCATCTGGATATTGGTGTACTCAAGTTTGACCATTTTTAATTCAGAGATCAAACAGAGAACCGCTCAAACTCTTGAGTCAGTGTCTCACCCTTTCTATGAGAGAATGTCTCGTATTGTTGGGCAAGGATTTCTCTATTATTTGCCAAGACCTCATCTGTTCCTCCAAATTGTTCTTTCAAGGCATTCCAGAGGTCATGGGCAGTTTCATGATGCATTAGCCCATAATAGATTTCATTGGGCAGTGCCATGGCCAGAATTCCATGGGCTTTTGCACCAATCTCAAACAACTTCTTATCCTCATCTGAGTATTGCTCCCTCCTCTTCGGAACCATTTGATTGGTTTTCGGGTTATTCACCATAGGCTTGTGTGGACCATGTACCACTGATGTCCAACACCTGCGTTGTTAACAGAAAAGTGATGGAGCATTCGTCGTTGCCATATGTTATACTCATTCCTAACCAGCATTGGAGGCTTGGTTGAGGAACCAGTATTGTGAGGAT
This sequence comes from Flaveria trinervia, assembly GCA_025506515.1. NCBI lineage: Eukaryota > Viridiplantae > Streptophyta > Magnoliopsida > Asterales > Asteraceae > Flaveria > Flaveria trinervia. The sequence continues at coordinate 35,721,020 of CM046453.1, read as the reverse complement.
CATTGGAAGGAGTAGTCATTTTCAGTCTAAATACAATTTAATTCAAGCTTTTAAATGTTTTTACATAGACCACAACAGACTCAATGAAAACCAAGAGAAAATCTCAGCATGAATGACCAGAAACAGAAAATTCAATCTCTATAACCGTTTCTTGAAAAAAAAATGCTAATTCAATCAAACTTGGATGTTGAATAGCAGTTTCAATGATCAATTATTAGATCGATCAATGATTAACCTGCTCTGATACCATTTGTCAGGATCAGTGATCACAAGTTTGATGTATTAGAGCGTAACGCAGCGGAATAAGAACAAGAATTAGACAAATTGTAGCAAGAATTTGATACTCGTATGCATTAAGAACAAATACGGTTTAACGAGAGAATATATTTCTGTAACAAGGAATGTTTCTATAATATCGAATATTTCTGATCAAATCATTCTACCTATTACAATAGGTTGACACTCCTTATATAGAGTGCAATCGCTGCTGTTATCACGGGAAAGTGACAACTGGCAGATCTATTACAAAAATAACTAACTCTTAACAAACTACTGAAATGTTCACAACTACTGAGAACATATCAGAGTGTTAAATACAAAATATGAAACTACTGATAAGAAACTATTGAAACTACAACGACTGAAGACAAGCTCTTCAGTCGTTTTACAAAACTACTAAAAAATATAAAACTACTGATGAGCACAACAACTGAAGAAGTATTCTCCAGCTGTTGTGTCAACCTACTGAACAGACAAAACATAAAACTACTGAAAGGTAAACCGTCACAACTACTGAAGAAGACCTCTTCAGCTGTTGTGACAACGTCTGACACTTTGGTCTTCAACACTTGTGTCTTCAGACTTTGTCTTCAGCACTTGTGTCTTCAGACTTTGTCTTCAGTACTTGTCTTCAGACTTTCTCTTCAGCACTTGTCTTCAGACTTTGTCTTCAGCACTTGTCTTCAGACTTTGTCTTCAGCACTTGTCTTCAGACTTTGTCTTCAGCACTTGTCTTCAGACTTTGTCTTCAGCACTTGTCTTCAGACTTTGTCTTCAGCACTTGTGTTCAGACTTTGTAATCAGCTGTTGTCTTCAGCTGTTGTGGTCTTCAGTAGTTGTTGTGACGTCTGTGAGACTTAAAGGTTTTTCTGATCCGGCTCATTGGTTCTTTTGGTCCAACAGTTACCGAAGCATTAAAGGACAATGGTTGGATAGAAGCTATGCAAGAAGAATTACTTCAATTTCGCAAACAAGAAGTGTGGAATTTAGTGGATTTAACTGAAGGAGAAAATGCTATAGGCACGAAATGGTTATTTAGAAATAAGACTCATGATCGTGGTATAGTAATAAGGAACAAAGCAAGACTTGTTAGACAAGGATACACACAGGAAGAAGAAATAGATTATGATAAAGTGTTTGCACTAGTTGCAAGACTTGAATCCATTCTAGTTTTCCTGACTTATGCTTCATTCATGAAATTTAAGTTGTATCAAATGGATGTAAAGGTGCATTTTTATATCGTCCTATAACTGACGATGTTTTTGTGAAGCAACCTCTAGGATTTGAGGATGCAGAATTTCCACATCGAGTGTATAAGCGGAGTAAAGCTTTGTATGGACTTCATCAAGCCCCTAGAATTTGGTATGAGACATTATCACAACACTTAATCCAACATGGATACACAAGAGGAAAAACTAATCCAACTTTATTCATAAAGAAGGATAATGATAATCTCTTATGTGTACAAGTGTATGTTGATGATATCATATTTGGTTCTACAAGTTCAAAGTTGTGCAATGATTTTGAAGAAATCATGAAATCACGATTCCAAATGAGTTCTATGGGAGAGATTAATTTCTTTCTCGGACTTCAATTCAAGCAAATTAACGATGGAATTTTCATCAAGCAAGAGAAGTTTGTTCACAAACTCTTGAAGAAATTTAAGTTGCAAGACTGTCAGTCCATACGAACTCTAGCAGATGTTAAAACCAAGATTGAACCTGATCCGAAAGGAAAATCTATTGACCAAACGTTACACAGATCAAAGATTGGTTCTTTGATGTATCTTACTGCATCTAGACCAGACATTATGTATGTTGTTTGTGTTTGAGCCAGGTATCAATCAGACCCGAAAGAATCATATTTAATTGCTGTCAATAGAATATCCAGGTATCTCAAAGGTAAGCCAGCCTTAGGGCTTTGGTATCCTTACGAGGGTAACTTTGAATTACATGGATATGTAGATAGTGATTATGGTGGTTGTTGTCAAGATAGAAAATCTACTTCGGGTGGATGTCAATTTCTTGGTCCCAGATTAGTCTCATGGCAATGTAAGAAACAAACAAATGTCTTTGTTTCAACTACAGAAGCTTAGTACAATGCTGCATTAGCAGGATGTTCTCAAATCCTTTGGTTGCAAAATCAACTACTGGATTATGGGTTCAATTTTCTTAAAACACCTACTTACTTTGATAACACTACAGCTATGTTCATTACAGCTAATCCTGTTCAACATTCAATAACAAAACATATCGAAATTCGGTATCATTTTCTCAGAGATAACTCTGAAAAGGGATTGATCATTTTGATTCAAATTTCAATAGAAAAATAGTTGGCGGATCTATTTACTAAAGCTTTCCTACGAGGACGGTTTGAGTACTTAATAGAATCAATTGCTTATTAATCATATGTGAACTCCCTAAATCAACAGACTATCATAAGTGATACTCTCAATGTTAATTGCCTATTTTTTTTCTTTTGTACATGTGTGTTTTCTTTTTCTTAGAAAAACTAAATACAAAAGCTATATAAGAAAATAAAAAAAGAATATAGTCTTTTTCTATTTGTCAGTTTTTTGTTTTATTAAAAAGATTTTGGTTTTTGCAATATGTGAGAAATGATAGTAGATTAGTGAGATGAGTTGCATATTTCACTCATTAATAATGTCTGACATGATCAGATATGATTTGTAGACACTATCATGCTATAATACTGAGACAGTAAATTCTTGTGATTACACTAAATATGTATTCATCTGAGTACTTTTGAGATGTTTTGACATATGAGATTGACTGTTTGTTGACTAACAACACTCACACCTGATGATGATGGAATTAATCATGAGATCTGTTACAAGCATCATTTCACTTCTTTGTTATGAGTCATCATGGACCTGAAGTGCTGAGATATCCTTTGTTGTAAGTCATTACATACCTGTATATTCTCTTTGATACAAAAGATGCCAATGTGCAGAATCTATTCAAATGGATAGTTAAAGATGATCAAATGGTTATCATGATTATTTTCTATTCATTTAAGTAACATGAGATCTGATTACACATATGTTTGAGGTAATAAGTTGAGTATATGTTCTTGCTTGCATGTCTTGATCATAGTTGAGCTCTGTGAATATAACCTAATCAATCCAAGAATTAAAAAAGTAAGTGAGCTAATATTATGTCAAAAACACTCATTGTCTGTCCTTAGATCTTGTGTCTCCTTTGCTGTGATGTCACTGACCTGGAACACACTTGATGAGGATTTATTCACTGTCTATGACTATTCACAAATTTTTTTCTTTTAATGTGCTGATCTTCATTGATATGATCTCACTGTAGACATTAATTCTTGTAGACATTAGATTTTGATCCTGCTTTTATTTTGATTTTATGCATGTTTTATGTGTGTGAAGGCAATGTCATAATGAGTTGTGTGATCTTATTATGCTACCTTAGGAAAATTATGACTTGTAGATATTAAATTGAAAGGATGCTGCTATATGTTCAAATTTTATGTGAGTGTGATCATGAAACTTTTGAAAATGATAATATGAACCTATATAAAATTGTCAGTGAAATGCTTCTCTCAAAATTGAGAAATAGAGATTGATTATGTTTTGAGACTAAAATAAAGGGAAAGAAAAGAAAGAAAAATTTCAAAGTTAAACATCAAGTGAAAAAAATTGAATTTGTTGAAAACTACTTTTGAGTGTGGAAAATGTAAAAAGTTCAAATTTGAGGGACTAAAATGAAAATTTTGGATAATTCAAATTTATGCTTAAAATGTTTAAATATGAGTACGAAATATTACTAATATGTTTCAACAGCATGCGGGTGAAGAAGAGTGAAAAACACCAAGTGTAAGACTCATGAAGGTCAACTCAGTCAACTCATGCGCCTAAATAGTCTAAATAGGAGCATGGTAAACTTTCAAGAATGTATACAAGTGTTTGGGCATTTTTCATATTCCTATGCACCTAAACAATTGAAATAAGCATAAAGTTCAACCAAGTGTTTGGGCATTTCATTAATCCCATACGCCTAAACAGTGAATGAGTTTGATTTTATACAAGTGTTAGGCGTTTTGAATGTCATGCGTCTACATAGTGGGAGGTTGAAAGACAAAACGTTAGACGTTTCAGGAACTTCAGACGCTGAACAGTTCTAAAGCTCCTGAACAGTGCTTATGCGACTGAATAGTTCTCATGCGTCTAAGTCCATACGACCACACAGTGTTCATGCATCTCATTAATTTGTGAATTTTAGGGTTTGATACTCGCACAAAGTGCTAATGCGTCTAAAATTTCACTTAATATAAATAGAACACTTACATTTGTTTCTCATTTACACTCAAAAACTTCCTCCGAAAACAAAGTCTCTGAACTATCGACACTCGGTTTTCTTCAATCAAGCAAATAATCAGTGTTTAAGACAGATTGCTGTTGAATGTTAGATAGTATTTGAGTTAGTAAACGTAAGTTTGTGATTCAAATCAGTGAATTTTGTGTAAATCTTGATGATTCTCATACACGTTTGTCTGTTATTTGGGCGTTCGAACCTTATGACAGTCGGTTAAACAAATAAAATTTTAACATCATATAAAATTGATCATAGATTGTTGATGTATATCAAATTCTGAGTGATTTGATATATTGATTGTGTAGTAACATAAGAATGATGTTCAAAAGAAAATCCTCGGTCAAATTTCTTTGAAGGAGAAGAAGATGAACACACATGAAAATTAAAAAAAAATTAAAATAAAATAAATAAAAATAATATTTTTAGTAAAAAAGTAGAAAAACTCAGAAATCAAAATGAATAAATGTTAAATTCAAAATAAATAATTCAAGTATGCCACAAAATTAAATTCACAAGTAAAACAAAATATAAAGCACAATTCAAAGTTGAATTTAATTTCAAAACATAAATTCTTCAATCTTTCAATCTTCTAATATTTTTATTTTATTTTCCAGATGGCATCGTTAAAGTTCAAACCAAAACATAATGTTGCCGCATTTCTAGATGAAGAAAATAGAGAAGCAGTAGGTTATGAAGAAATGATACGATTTTTATTGAGAACTAAATATGTTTATGCAATGTGTGCACGACCAATGATTAATAAAAGATTGATCAAGAAATTCTCGAGAACTGCTGAAGTTGAAAGAAACGAAGAAGGAAACAAAGTTGTAAGAGCATTCATTACATGTGAGAGAATGCTTGAAGTCTGAGAACAAGCAATCAGAATGCTCTTAAACTTGGAGAAAATGACCCTGAAGACTTATCTGAGTATACATTCAATGAATGTAGAGAAGTGTTTATGCAAATGGGTCATCCACATCATTTCCCAAGAAACAATTTTTCCGAGCAAGAGTGTACAAGCATTGGAAATTATTATGTTATATCTTTCAACAATGCATGTCTAAACGTAGTGCTGGTTGGGACTCATTCCTTGTAGACATTGCATCTCCAATTATTGCCTTAGCCACAAATAGAAGATTTAACATGGCTAAATAGATATTGAATGGTTTTATTTTCAATCTTGAATGAGGAAGGAGACATAAATACTTATGTATCCAAGATTTCTCCAAATGCTTATAAATGAAGAAAATCCAGATCTTTATGTTCTAGGAGTTGATGGTGAAAAATTACAACTGGAGCATATGTCTCAATCTGTATATAAAACTCTGTTGAGTATATAAGGAATGTATCTAATGATGAAGTTGATATAAATCAACAACACTTCCATTTATGAGAAGATGAACCAATAGATCCTAATGATCTCATTGAGGATGTTGTTGAAGTTATGATTGATGATGATAATGAAGATAATGATGATGAAGATTCAGAAAGCTCATCAACAGATGAAGATAATGATGATAATGATGGTGCTTATGAGGCACATCAAGAATCAATTGAAGAAATGAATGAAGATGAACATGCGAATGAAGTTCAAAACATAGCCGAAGAAACTGTTGCTAATAATAGTCTTGATAATACTGTTAATGAAGCTCAAGAAGATGAACCTAATGTTGGAGTACATGATGAAGGTTCACAAAATCAAACATTTGATTTTGATTTTATGCATGACATGTTATATGAACCAGTATTTCAAGCTGAGCAAAATGAAGAATTTGAAGAAATTGTTGTAAGTACAACTCAAAATATGTTTGTAGAAACAAAAGAAATGGTGGATGTTGATGAGGTAGAAAAGTTGAAAGAAGAGAATGTAGTTAAAGAAAAGAAAATTGAAGAATTAAAGGATGAAAATGAAAAACTGAAAGAGATGAATATATCTCTTGAATTAGAGATTAACAAGCTAGAAGGTGAAAATGCGAAGTTAAAAGAAGAAAATGTTAAGAAAGATGAAAAATTGTGATGTATACAAAAGATAAAGAAGATGTGATAATGAATTTTGAAGTGATGATAAAAGATTATGATATTCTTGAACAAAAATCAAGAAACTGAGAGAGGAAAATGAAAAACTAAAAGAAGAGTTGTTAAAGTCAAAAGAAGTACAAAAGCCCATATCACGTGAACAAATGATTAGTGATGAAATGAATATTGTTCAAGAAAATCCTGTAATGGATAAAGGAAAAAGAAAACTTGATGATATTGAAGATGCAAGTTTGTCAGAGTTAGCTCCAAAAGTTCAAAGAATTGAAGAAAATGTTGAAGAACAAACCACGCATGAACAAACTGAGGCTTTGGTAGATATTGAAGGAATGTACAATGATGATTGGTATGATGAAGTTTTGAATGATGAAGATATTGATAAAGCACAATTTGTAGCTAATTTCTCTTCACAAGAACAATTTCAAGATCAAGAAGAAGTACCACAAGATTTTGAAGAATGATATAATTATCTTGTGAGGATGAAGTGTAACAAAGTATTTTTGGATGGGCTGACAGTTCTCAGATCAATGATGAATATGAGAAGTGTATTGCAGCAGAGTCAGTCGCTCCAATTGATCCAAATGAAATTGTAATAGAGCATGGTGAATGGATCAGAGAATAAGAAAGTATTAATGTAGAAGAATTACCAAGCTCAAAGCTTCACCATCCTGATCCGGATAGTATGAGTATTCCTATCATGGTTGCAAGCTAGAAACTATCCATGGAGAAAATTGAAAAGATTACAATGTGTATCATTAAGAAATCTTGTCAGAAGCTTTCAAGAGACAAAAAAACAAATGAAGAAGATGATTGTTCTTGATACAGACAATCTTCAATATTGGAGATCATAAAAAGAACAAGAATGCTAAAACCTTAAGAAATCAAACAAATGGCAAGAAAGTCAGATGCTTATGACAGTAGAAAAGAATTGATTAAAATGTTTTCAAGTACAGAAAAGCAAGCTTACAAATTTAGATTTTTGATAATGCTAGATCCACAGGTGATTTAGTGAGAACGTATTGCATAGATTACCTGATAATGCAAGCTTACAAAAGAAAATCAGTTGCTAAATTGTTGAATGCTATGATTGCTCCAGATTTTACAAATCAAGTAAAAATAATTGCCTGGAAGTATGATGAGATTTTTTATGCTTTCTTAATCAAAAGAGTAAATGCAATCTGTGATGTATATCACTTTTACTCTAGCATAATTAAGCTTCATGTGCAAGATTTGAAGGAGTTGAATAGATTACCTCTGATCAATCAACAGATTCCAATCATGGTAAAATGATGGTTGAATTACTGAGAAAAGGTATGGATCAATCAAGTAATTTCTTCAAACTAGATGTGATCAAGAAGATAAAGAGTACTCTGCTACTCTAAAAAAAACAAAAGGCTTAAAGGAGTGCAATCTAAAGATGAACACTTTATGATTGAATTCTATGAAAATACTTTGAAAAGGTAACTACTCCTGGTTTGAAAGTGATGAAGGTAATTAGAAATCCAAACCAATTCTCATGTGGTTTTACAACACTGAGACGTTTGAACTTAAATTGGTTCAAAATCTTGAACAGTGGGATGAAGACATGATTACACTTTTTGGTGCTTTTGAACTCAAACTGTTACATCCAAGTTATATTTCATTTTTGTTTGTACAAAAGTATGAGAAAGTATCTCCTCATGTTGCAGAGCAAGACAAGAAATATTTCATTTCCATAATCAATGTGATGAGTGCAGCTATGGAAAGAATATCATTGAGAAAAGCTCTTGCTTATGCAAACATTGTGAAGAAAGATATCAAGGATATTGAATTTATGAGAATCTCAAGGAAAGTTGTCTTAGAAATATACTCAAAGGACAGTTAAAACCTTATTGAGTTATATGCAAACATTGACATTACTTGCTTATCAAAAGAAACGTTGGAAAGAATGAACAATATGGAGATAAAGACAAATGAAGCTAAACCAGAACAAGGCATTCATGCAAGAAAATTCAAGTCTGCTATTGTAAATGCTTTGAAAGAACAAGAGATGTACAAAAAGAAGCCAACGTTCAATATAAAGGAACGATCAGAAGACTTCTTCGAGTGAAAAAAATTGAAGATAGAAGATGGAAGCTGTAGATAAAGCTGAAGGAGATGAAGAAAGAAGAAAAGATTAAAGATTTTGAAGACCGAAGACCATGTAAATCTTAGGGGGGTATTGTTAGGACTCTAGAAAGATTAACATATTGTCTTTATGTGTCTTTTTGATATATGTAATAGTATAGGGACTATTTTTGTAATTGTTAGTTCCTTTGTGTTTCATTATAAATAGCTTAAACTGTTAGTTAGTAAGAGAGTTTTAGAAAGTGAACGAACTACTACTCATTACTTGTAATTATCTATGTTTGATAATAATGAAACTGTGAATTTGTTAATATCTTGTTTGAATTCGATTACTTTGTATGTGTTTTCTTTGAATTGTATTCATATTGTAGGGTTTGCAAGAATACAAAACATAGTTTAACCTGTTAAACTTTCTGAAAATGCAACGGAATAACAACTTTATGAACTTACTTATAAGCTGAAAAACATGTTCTTTAGGTGACCATATAAATGTATAAAGCAAACCCAAAATCAAAGGATCATAATATGTGAATGAGCAAGCTATGAACACATGTAAAAGTACATAAAATCACCGCTACAGTGAGCTGTGATAACTACCTTTCAGCAGCAGTAAAAACGACCAAAGAAAGGAGGAAAGGATGTCCAAAATCGGCCAAGACTTCAAGGGTAGAAGTGCTCAAGCTGTATACCCAAAGCGTACTTGCAAACGTGTCTTGTTAGGGAGAATCAACACCAAGATCAACTCCACAAACCCCTTCTTTGCTGCTGCTGCTCCGTAAACCATTTGAGAGAAGAGAGAGTATTTTTGATGTTTTGCATGTGAAATGAATGATGTTGGAGAGTCCTACACTCTTTCATAAAGAGTGTGTGTTACCAAGGGAAAAGAAGGAACCCCATTGGTCAATGGGGTGGCCGAAAGTTTTTTAAACATGGCTGGGATTCCCTCTCATTTTTATGTCTTGTTGACACATTAAAAGTTGATGGACCCTCTTGGATTTTTAATGTGTGACAAGTGCAAGAACCATACTAATATGATTTATGCACTAATCTTTAATTAAACATTTTAATTAAAGATCACTAACATTACATTATCTTATGTTATTTAAACCCTTTTGAATAACAATGTGATTAATAAAACCCATCAACAAATCATCCTTATGATTTGACCCATTTCACATATAAGTGTTTAGAAAACCAATTTCCTAAATTTGGTGTTATTATTTAATTGCATGATCACATCATCAATTAAATAATCGTTTGTGTTTGCAAAGCTTATTATTTGGGTATAACCCGACTTGGATCATAACGTACTAACCACATCAATATTCTAAGTGTCTTGGGCACATAGAATCCTACAATCTCCCACTTGCCCAAGATTCATAGAAGATTGATGCAAACAGTAAATACCGCCTAACAACGGTTTACTACCCTTAATACGCATGACTTATAGCCATTCAATAACATCATCTTATTCAAGTATCCTACTTGAATGATTTAGGTGAATCAATCATCTATCCTTTTGTTACAGATGTCATGTTAAATCCAAGAACACAGAATGACCATTCCTTGTTGATTTAACTTATCAGGCCTTAGACATCTAACTCTCAATGAATAAGAGGAAAAAATTCCATCTTGACTACATACATTTCTCACAAACACCTCGTGTCATACCTGAACATACCCTTATGTGCTGTCCACTATTTCAGGACAGTGAAGAATTAGCTCAAGGTATAATACTTGGTGAATATCAAAACCCAATATGTATCTGAGGTCGGAGGATACCAAAAGATATTCGCCTTTACTCAAATTTACTTATGATCAACCAATAAGATTCCATGTAGTAAAATTTGAGATGCGGGTCAGTCCAATATTTGCATCCCGCAAATATCTGTGAACCTTGGTAGCAACCAATTGCTCTATATTCATTCTTATGAATATCAACCAATCCAAGTTCAAAATAATCTTACCCTCACACTTGTTCCCACAAGTATGAACGACTACGGACTTTTAGAGTAAACAATTTACTCATGGATTAAACATGCTAAATTGGAACATTAATTGAAACATTATAACCAAATAATTTTATTCAAATAATAAAGAGTTCCACATATCCAAATACAAAATTTACAGATCAAATCCAATCACTAAAATATCGAAGTCCCATGGCACAAGTATGACCTTCATGCTTTGCCTTTTCAAGGAGCTTCATGAGAGGATCCGCAATGTTTTGATCCGTGTGAACTTTGCGAATACATATCTTTCCCTTTTCAACTTCACATCGTATGTAGTTGAATCTATGCTCAATGTGCCTAGTCTTTTGATGAGCACGAGGTTCCTTGATTTGAGCAATCGCACCCTCGTTATCACAAAAGATCTCTAGGGGTTCCTGAATGGAAGGGACAACCCCTAGATCGGCAATGAATTTTTTCAACCATGCAGCTTCTTGAGCTTCCAATGAGGCGGCGACATATTCTGATTCTGTAGTTGATAGAGCCACCACATCCTGTTTGGAGCTCTTCCAAGTGACGCTCCTCCATTCAGAATGAAAATATATCCCGATTGTGACCGAGAATCATCGCGATCGGTTTGGAAACTCGCATCCGTGTAACCTTTTACAACGAGTTCCTCATCACCAGATCCATAGATTAGGAACATATCTCTTGTCCTCCTTAGGTACTTAAGTATGTTCTTAACAGCCATCCAATGACTGTTTCCAGGATTTTGCTGGTAACGGCTTGTCATGCTTAAGGCGCATGACACGTCCGGTCGAGGGCATATCATTGCATACATGATGGATCCAATAGCAGATGCGTATGGGATTGCCTTCATTTTATCTTGCTCATCTCTTGAGCTGGACATTGAGTCGTACTCAATATCGTTCCTCTTTGAATTGGCGCAGTGCCTTTCTTAGAGTTCTCCATCTTGAACCTTTTCAAGATCTTATCAATGTATGCACTTTGATTTAAACCAATCAACCACCTTGATATATCCCTATAGATCTTTATTCCTAGAATATAGGCGGCTTCACCAAGATCCTTGATGGAAAAACAACTTCCAAGCCATGTTTTTACACCTTCCAAGGTTGGAATGTCATTTCCAAATAGTAGTATGTCATCAACATACAATACTAGGAAAGTTATTGTGCTCCCACTAGCCTTCTTATACACACAAGCCTCATCAGCGTTTTTGATGAATCCAAATTTCTTTACCTCCTCATCAAAACGATGATTCCAGCTTCTCAATGCTTGTTTCAATCCATAGATTGATTTCTTTAATTTGCATACTTTATTAGGATGTTTTGGATCGACAAAACCTTGAGGCTGAACCATATAGACATCTTCCTCAAGATATCCATTTAGGAAAGCGATTTTGACATCCATTTGCCAAATCTCATAATCATAATGAGCAGCTATGGCGAACAATATCCTTATAGACTTTAGCATCGCAACAGGTGAGAAAGTTTCATCATAGTTAACCCCTTGAGTTTGAGTGAAACCCTTTGCTACAAGTCTAGCTTTATAAGTATCCAAGTTTCCATGCATATCGGTTTTCTTCTTGAAAACCCACTTGCTTCCAACTATTTTGGAATTAAGAGGTGGTACAACAAGTTCCCAAACTTGATTGTCATACATGGATTGCATCTCAACGTTCATGGCCTCAAGCCATTTGTCACAATCCAAATTGGACACTGCATTTTGGTATGTGGTTGGTTCATCTGAATCTGCCACATAGCATCCATCCATGAAAAATCCATATCTTTCACGTGGATTCCTAGTTCTTCCACTTCTGCGAACGTTTTGTGTGTATAGATCAACCGCTTGATCATCCTCAACATCCTCATGTTGAGTGCTAGTTTCAACCAGACGTGCATCGGGTTGTGGTTCTTGATCCTCCTTAGGATCCACTGTTCTACTGCTAGTTCCTTCTGTAAGGAACTTTTCCTCTAAGAACTCACCCTTTCTGGCAACAATACCTTTTGTTCCAGTGGATCATAGAAATAATATCCCATAGAATCTCTAGGATATCCAATAAAGATACACTTGGTGGATCGGACTTCCAATTTATTTTGGGTGGGAATCTTAACGTAAGCCTCACAACCCCATACCCTTAAGTATGATAGGGATGGAACTCTTCCATGCCATATCTCAAAAGGTGTCCTTTCCACCTTTTTGGTTGGGGCCATATTTAGAATACGGGCCGCGGAGAGCAAAGCGAAACCCCAAAATGATAGAGGTAATGTGCTTCTAGCCATCATAGATCGAACCATATCCAATAAGGTTCGATTCCTCCTCTCAGACACACCATTATGTTGTGGTGTTCCAGGTGGAGTGACTTGCGAGACAATCCCACAACTCCTAAGATGATCTTGAAAAGCATCACTTAGGTATTCACCTCCTCTATCGGTGCGAAGAACTTTAATCGACTTGTTGAGTTGATTTTCTACTTCATTCTTGAAGATCTTGAACGTTTCAAAAGCTTCATCTTTGTGCCTTAATAAGTACACATACCCATAGCGACTATAATCGTCGGTAAAGGTAATGAAGTATCTTTCACCATTCCTAGTCATTGGTTTAAAAGGACCACATACATCCGAATGTATGATTCCTAGTAAATCTTTTGCCCTTTCGTTAGTTCCACTAAAGGGTGCCTTAGTCATTTTTCCTTGTAAACAGATTCACATACATCAAATGAATCACATTAATTCGTTTTTAAAAGACCATTCTTTTGAAGTGTTTGTATACGTTTCTTGTTTATATGACCAAGACGACAATGCCAAAGATAGGTATCACTCAAATCCAACTTGAGTTTCTTGGTGTTAGTATGGTACAATGAACTATCTAACGCATTTTCAAGAACCAATTCATAAATACCATTAATGGGAATAGCTTTAAAATAGAACATATCATTTAAGGAAACATGAATATCATTTTCAACAACAAATAATACATAATCATAAAGTCTTAATTGGGATACTGAAATAATGTTCCTAGTCAAACTAGGAGCATACAAAACATTCTTCAAAATCACATCCAAACCACTTGGAAGTTTTAGGATGTAGTCCCCACGAGCTTCAACTATGACATTAGTTCCATTGCCCATGAAGAGGCTAACATTCTCTTGATTGAAGTCCCTACATCCTGTGAACCCCTGCAACAAATTGCAAATATGAGTTCCACATCCGGTATCCAATACCCATGTGTTAGAAGATGTAACATTAAGATCAACATGAATCATGTATATTGTACCTGAGGTCTGCCCGGCATCCCTCTTTGCCTTCAACTCTTGGAGATGGACAGGACAATTCATTGCCCAATGTCCAATCTCTCCACACTTGAAGCATGGGTCATTAGTTGCAACCTTTTGCTTCTTCTCTTGTGGTTGGGTGGCACCCTTGCCACCCCTTTCCCTTTTCCCCAAACGGGTCCCTTACCCTTGGAAACCTTTGCCTTGGGTGCGGGATGAGGCCTTTTCTTGTTCCCACCTTCATGGATGGTGAGAACGGGTAAAACCCTTTTACCCATGGCCGCCTCGCCCTTTTTAAGCATTGAGTGAAGCTCACCAATGCTCTTGTCCCATGCATTCATGTTGTAATTCAACACAAATGTCTCGAACTTCTTAGTAAGGCCATTAAGGATCAAATCCGTGGCCAATTCCTTCGAGACGGGACAATAAGCCTCTCGAGGCGGTCAATATGAATTTTCATCGTAAGTACATAAGATGAAACTGATTGGTTGTCGTCCATACGACATGTATGGAGTGCTCGAACTGTTTTGAAGCGCTCAACCCTTGCTTGCTGTTGGAACGTTTCCTTCAGCTAGGTTATCATGTCATAAGCTCCGTGATGTTCATACTCGTTTTGGAGATCCGGAGTCATGCTCGCTAGCATGAGACAAGACACTTGGACGGAGTCCTCAGTGTACTTCAGCCAATCGTTGTAGGCCTCCTCATCATCCTCAGTAGGCTGGTCGGGGACAGGATCGTCTATAACATATGATCTTCTCTCTTGCGTGAGAACAATTCTCAAGTTTCAATACCAATCAATGAAATTATTATGATTTAGATGTTCCTTTTGGAGGATCGCTCGTAATGATTGGGTGGACGCGGATGAGTTATCATGGTTGTCATTATTGGTGGCCATCTACAAAATTTAACAAAGATCTATTTAGTATTTTCGATATTGCTATTTTTAATAATTAATGCCTTTTAAGGTCATTTTTATATTAAAATCTAGAACCCAACATTACATTTAAATTGTAGTTAGGTGACCTTTATCCCACGATTTAAATTAATAAGGTGGTCAACGATTGACGGTTGCAACCATTTGCAACTTCTAGAGGTATTGGATCGACTTTAAACAACATATGTAAAGTCGGCATGTTAATCCCATCAATACCATTTGGAAACCATATTTAGGTGATCCATTTAACATGGTTTGCAAATCAAGTTACCCTACTTGCACACACGTGTGAGTTTACCCACATAAGTGGTTAGGTGACCTTTATCCCACCAATGTGGTATCCTCACCTTAAATCACAAGTTCCCAGGTGACCTTTATCCCATTAAGAGTTTCCAAATGACTCAAGTGTTATGCAAAACGACGGTTTTAAACTTGTTTGTGAAAAGTTTGAGATTTCATAATTCTAGTTAGAAAACTCTATGTACTTGTATTTGCATGCTTTCAAATACAAGATACCCTATGGTCTTTTATTAAAACCCATTTTATTACCAAATCATTAATCCTTTTAATAACCATTTATTAACACTTAATGATTAAGAACCATTTTTGTATTAGCTTGTTAAGATCATTTATATAACATTGTCCACCATATCCAAATATCATACAATCAATCATAAAATCACAATCAAACAAGCATAAGGTAAACAACCACAATGTGCATAGCCATAGCTACTATTGTGACCACACTTGTTTGCCATCACAAGTGTGGTCATTTGGTCTTTCCTAAGGGTTGAATACAACACAAAAATGAGATCAACATAGACTCCCACTTGAACTTGCATCCATATGCTTCAAGTCCTTTTCTTTGTATCTTCCTCTTGTGCTTCCTTCCCGAGCATCTTCTTTTACAAAATATATATCCTAATACATATTTTCTAATAAAAGAAAATTAATCCAAATCTATTTTTTACATCCCAATGAATAAATAGACAAAATACATTTTTAAACAAAGCACAAGTTAATATACAACCCCATTGAATGAATATAATCAATAAATACATACAATCCAAACCAAACAACAAAAGGTCAAGCTAGGTTATGCACTATTATATGAACAATCAAAAACATCATTTAACAAACAAAATAAACCCCATCAAACCCCAAATTTTCAGCCAACATAAACTGAAAATTTGGGTTTGTTTGTCCAAACAAACAACAACCAAACATATCAACCAATTCACATTTCTATCTTTCAAAGTTTAATCATAAGAATGAAGATATAACTTTGATAGACATGGGGTTTATTGAATCAACCAAAATCAGCCTATTATGAGTTGATAATCATCCTTAAAACCCGATTTCAAAGGACAAGAACAAGCAAGCTATCCACATAACCGGCTCTTGATGCCATTGTAGGGTTTGCAAGAACACAAAACATAGTTTAACCCGTTAAACTTTCTGAAAACACAGCAGAATAACAACTTTATGAACTTACTTATAAGCTGAAAAACATGTTCTTTAGGTGACCATATAAATGTATAAAGCAAACCCAAAATCAAAGGATCATAATATGTAAATGAGCAAGCTATGAACACATGTAAAAGTACATAAAATCACCGCTACATTGAGCTGTGATAACTACCTTTCAGCAGCAGTAAAAACAACCAAAGAAAGGAGGAAAGGATGTCCAAAATCGGCCAAGACTTCAAGGGTAGAAGTCCTCAAGCTTGTATACCCAAAGCTTACTTGCAAACGTGTCTTATTAGGGAGAATCAACATCAAGATCAACTCCAAAAACCCCTTCTTGGCTGCTGCTGTTCCATAAACCTTTTGAGAGGAGAGAGAGTGTTTTTGGTGTTTTACATGTGAAGTGAATGATGTTGGAGAGTCCTACACTCTTTCATAAAGAGTGTGTGTTACCAAGGGAAAAGAAGGAACCCCATTGGTCCATGGGGTGGCCGAAAGTTTTTTAAACATGGCTGGGATTCCCTCTCATTTTTATGTCTTGTTGACACATTAAAAGTTCATGGGACCCTCTTGGATTTTTAATGTGTCACAAGGGTAAGAACCATACTAATATGTTTTATGCACTAATCTTTAATTAAACATTTTAATTAAAGATCACTAACATTACATTATCTTATGTTATTTAAACCCTTTTAAATAACAATGTGATTAATAAAACCCATCAACAAATCATCCTTATGATTTGACCCATTCACATATAGTTGTTTAGAAAACCAATTTCCTAAATTTGGTGTGTTATTATTTAATTGCATGATCACATCATCAATTAAATAATCGTTTGTGTTTGAAAGCTTATTATTTGGGTATAACCGAACTTGGATCATAACGTACTAACCACATCAATATTCTAAGTGTCTTGGGCACATAGAATCCTACACATATATCATCACAGATTAGCTCAATTGATCCTATCAGAATTCAAGAACTGAAAGGGATTGTAAAAGAAAAGGACGCCAGCTGATGCAACAAAAAACAATCATCACAAGATTAATAGAAGATGCTCAATGCAACAATGAAGTCATTCATGCTCTGCTGAATCTTGTTGAAGAACAAAAGGAATCTATTGCTAATCAAAAGGCTGAAATAGAAAAGCATGTGTTGGAGAACAACCAAGCTCACAAGGCTATTGAAGAACAACATGCTAAGATACAAAGAAAGAATGAAGAGGTTGAGGAGCTGAAGATGAAAATAAGTGCCGTGGAATCTAAGTCTCCCACTACATCAGTACAACCAAAAAAGCCTGCAATATCCTCTAAGCAACTGATTCCGTACTAAAGAAAAAGCAAAATTTGGGTTCAACAAATATACAAACAATCAATATTGAAGAGACACCTAAGAAGTCAAGGAATACATCTTCAGAACACACTCCTTCAGTGGATGTTTCACCATTAAAGCAAGTAACTCATGATGAAGATGAAGCTGAGAGTGATGCTGAATGGATGGAGCTGATTGAAGATGAAACTAACAAAGATCAAGAAAATCAAAGACTGGTGTTCTTCTTACAACAAAAGACATTATGGAAGAGGGGCTCGAGTTATTTGTGTTTATGACCCTGATCAATCATGGGTTCCCATTTGATACGGTTGAAAGAATGAACTTGACTGAGATGAAAGATATGCCGAAAGAGTATGACCTTGCTAGACTCATAATTCCAAATTATGACTATGAAGTATTCACTACTTTTCAAGCCATTTAGAAAATCAAGAAAGATCTAGGTCACTATGATACAATAAAACTGAGCAAGTACAATATGGTATGTTGGTTATAGAGTCACAACTATAAGGGTCATGAGCTTAAAGGAAGAAGTGTTGCTGAGCTGAGAAGAATGATGGAACATGTAATGTCTATTGAGCTTGATACTTGAGTCAGATTCAGAACTGAAGCTCCACACCCATCTTATGTGCAACAATCAAACTTCCTACTCATCCTATAACTATTGAATCTAAAAATCAGCACAAAGGAAAAGAAAAACTAATCAGAGAAACAAGAGCTGTCATTCTTCGCAAAGTGTGGCCATTAGGAACAACAGTTAGAGAAATCACAGAAAAGAAGTCTACTTTGATCGAATTGTTTGACCATTTTACAAGTCCATCCACTTTGGAAGACAACAGGATCATGGCATGGAAATATGATCAAGAATGGGACTGTGTTATCATCAAGAGGACATCTGGAAGAATTGAATGCTTCCATGATGTAGAAACATTACTGAGACTTCCTAGGAGAAACATCAAAGACCTGCAAAGCCTAATCATATCAAACTATCTAATCCATCGTAGAGGAAGCGACTTTTCTGTTTCAGCTGGTAGGATGAAAACAAGATTTGTAGAAGATGTACTAAAGAAGGCTAAGAGGGAAGATGTTGAACATAAGTAAAGACTTCAAAAAGGAAAAAGATCAAACATCAACTCCTCTACTATGGTTGATGATGAACTCTTAACGAGGGTTGGTTACTCAAACAGAAAAACAGCAGCGATCAAAGTCATAGCAGGAAATCAATACACTATTCCTATACGTGAGTGGGGATATGTTGAGAAGACAAAAGAAATGGTACTTCTAAGGAATGCTGAGGGGAAGAAATGAGAAAGGAAAAGAATTTTTTACCCAGTAGAAATCAAACTGCTACACCCCAGCTACACATCATTCCTACATGATAAGTTCTTTCCAAAGTTGTCACATGGAAGAGCATAGAATAATCTATGCTTATATATACACATGATTCAAGTGGTGGATAAAATACATGCTAAAGCATCAAAAGAGGAAGACATGATGCTGGGCTACTGAAAGGAGCCAACATTGAAAAAGTATCAGAATTAAGAATCTCAAAGGAAGATGAGCTTGAGATAGTGCAAAATAAAAGTGTGATGGAAACACTTACCACTGAAGAAGACATTTTGGGCCGAAGTTTTGAGAATTTGCAAAGGATATTCAGAATGGAGATCAAGTACAAGTACGATGATCAAAAGGATGCAATATCATACTTCAACAAAAAGATGGTGACAAGATTGAAAGAACTGTCAGTTTTGAATAGCTGATTACAAGTATCTAAGCCTAAGGAGGAGTATTGTTAGGTCTAGGATCAGTGGATCTAGTCCATTTTGTATAGACTTAGTAATTGAATTAATATCTCTAATGAATGGTTGTAATTCATTATTGGGTATGCTTTATATATATAGGTTAACCCATGTGTATGTGTGTTGATTTATGTATGATTACACGTACAAACATTATAATTGGTCAATTTCTGAAATTTACCAAGTGTAAGAAACATCTACGGATGAACATTTTGTTATTCCGTAGATACGTTTCTATTAGGATCAGTGATCTAAGTTTGATCAATTAGAGTAGATTGCAGGGAAATTCGAACAATGAACTAGATAATTTAGCAAGAACTCAATTGATATTCAATAGAAAAGCACAGAGTTATAGAGAGAGAGAGAATTCTGCAAAAGGAATATTTCATTCAAATACTTTCGTGGTGGCTGAATGTCACACGTTACAATTAGGTCAACATTCCTTATATAAGGAATGTGACGTCTGCTGATGTCACTTGATAGTGACATCTAACAGAATTATACAAACAACTGAAACTATGCAAACTACTAAGAATGTTCTCAACAACTGATCACGTCTCAAATAATGCTAAGTATAAAAACATAAAACTACTGAACTAAGACTACTGAAACTATAAACTACTGTAAAGTAAATTACAAGTACTGAAAACGAAAACCATCACAATTACTAAAGGTAACAACTTCAGCTATTGTGACAACTACTGATCACTCTGGTCTTCAGTCTTTGTCTTCAGTCTTTGTTCTTCAGACTTTTACTTCAGATGTTGTCTTCAGCTGATAGCTTCAGACTTTGTCTTCAGACTTTCTCTTCAGTACTTCATTTTCAGACTTTGTCTTCAGTACTTTACTTTCAGACTTTGTCTTTAGTAGAAATCTTTAGATCTTGTTTTCAGACTTTGTCTTCAGACCTTGTAATCAGCTGATGTCTTCAGCTGTTGTGATCTTCTTCATCAGTTGTAATGTCTGTGGGACTTAGAGGTTTTTCTGATCAGGCTCATTGGTTCTTTTGGTCCAACAAACTCCCCCTGAAACCAATGCAGCCAAAACCTCTAAGTTTATTGATGATCCCACTTATTCTTTGGTAGAAACACCCTCTTGATCAGCTTTAGAGGTAATCATGTAAGCACATGCCAGGAAAAGGTTTCTGAACTTTTGATTGGCTAATTATGGAAGGGAACTCTGTCTTGGTGAAACTGGACACCGAGTCTTGTCCCAACCATGAAACCTAATTCCCACTAATCAGTGTGTAAGACTCTCTTGCATAGGCCTCAAGGAGAACAACTTGTTCCTCCTTGGTGAGTTCTTCTGCTTCTCCCTCAAACAAGAACTCTGGGCCATAATATTCAGACAGATATCTTACTGTCTTGCCATTTTTTAACTCAACAGTTGTGATCTCTGTATGCGAATTCATCTGGATGAGAGCCTTCTAGCAACAACTGGAGTTCACTCTTTTGAAGATCTTCAAGTCTCTTGTATAACAACCCCTTCTTGATCAATTTGTTCTCAAGTATAGATTGAGATGTTGTCTTTGAGTTGTGTGCTCTCTTGAATTCTTCTATAATCTCCGAGGGTGAGACTACCATGGCCAACATAATTGCAGCATTCAAAGTATTTTTCACTTGGCCATGATATCTACTTGGTATGTTCTTCTTGTGAATTCTGGAACTTACCCTGGGGTCTAGCCAAATCCTCACTCTTTCTCTTTGATGTTGGAATGTATGCCTAGGAGTGTACAACCTCAGAGCTTGTTTTTTCATTTCTTGAATGGATGAGGACTGAGGGAAGTCCTTGTCAACCATTTTGAGAAATTGCTCATCATGCTGCTTCTGTTGTTCTTCTTCTTCAATCTTCACTTTAACCATTTGCATTTGCAAGTCAGGTGTGATCATCTGTTGACTTCTGGGCTCAAGTGTTTTAAGTTTGAGAACAGCAGAGATTGGCAGACTGTCTTCATTATCATCCTCTTCTTCTTCTTCTACCCTCAACACCCTTCTCCTCCTTCTGGGTGCATCACTGGGTGTGGTTTGAGGTGGTTTTTGAGGTAATGGAATTTGTTTTGTCGGTTGAATTGTGAGTGGTTTTCATTTAGGGATAGGGTTGGCAGGTTTTGGAGTTGGTTGTTTATGAGTTGGAGTTAGGGAAGGCTGATCTAGCATTTTTGTGGTAAGTTTAGCTTTAGAGAGCTTGGCCATATCAGTTCTCTTCCCAACACCTGCCTCATCCAATGCTTTTATAATTAACCCCTTATTGAATGCTTCAGAAGAACAGATTCCGGTGCTTATTGCCAGAATACTGTCTCTAATCCATGATCTGATCTCAATCAATGAACTTCCCAAGTATTTTGCAATAAATCTGATCATTATCTCCAACCTTTCCCTATCCATCACATTGTAACTAGCCGATCTTTCTTGTATTCCTTTAACTTCCAGCCTTCTGATCTCAGTGTCTAAAGTGGCTGTATCAAAGCCCTGTCTAAAGAGTTGGTCTATTATTCTGTCCATAGATCTGCTGTGAGCTTTATCAACTTCTTTAACCAGATCTTCTAAGGATTTCTCTCCAACAGGCTCTTGTGTTTCCGCACTTTTCTTCCTTTCATAAGTGATCAGTTGTTTCTCTTTTTCTAGCTCCTTTTCTTTTTCTTGTTGTTTCTCATCGACCACTCTCTTTCTCTTTCTTTCTTTTACTGCCTTAGACTCCCCTTTTGGGTGCATTGGGTTCAGGGGTTTGAATGGCAGAAAGTGACTTTTGCACAGCATCATCAACAAGTGTTCGGAGATTTGAGGAGATCCTCTCATCAATGGCTTTATGTACTATCTCAATGATGATGGGAGTGATGAGAGGTAAGGAGTTTTGAAAGGTTGCAACCATCTGCTTAGAGGGGTTTTGTCCCTGAGAGGTGGTGCCAAAAGCAGTGGCAGGTGGCTTAGTTAAGTGTATTGGCTGTATGTTTGGTGAACCTTCAAATGAAGGTGCCATCTGTGGGTCAATTGGGATAGATGGACTTTCTTCCTGAGACATTTTGGCTAGCAGCTCTGAGTCTGCTCACCTCAGTCTCTAGGATTGTATTATGGGCTAAGACATCGAAGAAAAAGCCCAGGTCATCATCAGTCTTTGCTGAATCATCTGACCTCCTGATTAAGTCAAGATGTACATGCCCTGAGTGTAGATCAGTATATGCATGTGCCCCTTGTTCTTGGTTCTGGGGACTTCCTGCCTTAGGACTTTGTCCTTTATTGGCAGTTGCCTCTGGTGAGGTCTTATATATGGTACCAACTTCATCCTGTTCATTTGCTGAATCAGTAGAAGTGGCAGCCTGACCAGCTGTTCTAACCTCCTCTTCTACACTTGGAGATTGAACATTATAACCCCTGTGTTGTGGGTTATCAGCAGCATTTTGGTCCTCCCCCTCAATTGTTAAGGTATTCCTAGTGTTAATTGGTTTCTGGGGAGGGGGTGAGGAATGCAACTGACTCAACACTTTATCAACTATAAGGGTTGGGCTTTGAGAGGCGGTTGCAGTTGGAGATTGGTCAGAAGCAGATTGCACCCGGGGTGAGAGATGCTCTTCAATGGTAACCTTCTCAACTGAGAAAGGTTCCAGTAATGTGGTATCCCAAAATTTGGTTGCAACAGGATCCTGTGGAGAGGATACCTGTGCGGTTTCAGCTGGTTGAGTCTCTGACATAACTGGGGGGTTAGAACCAGTATGTGTTTCCTGTATTGGTGGTACAGGGGCATCCGCAGGGGACTCGTCTCCCTGAGTAGCCTTTTTGGGCTTTTGAGGTTTGGATTTGGTGGATACTTTGGATCTGGAGGTGGAGGCTGTGGGTTCCCTCTACTTGGGTTTGAGCAGCCGGGCAGCCCCGTTGAGAGTAGGGTCAGAGTTATGTCTGGAGTATACCTCAGTTAAAACACTGGAGCAGGGACTGCAAGACCAACAAGGCCGTTAGATTTTAATCGATTTAAAATTATGGCCATCAGAAACCTGGGATATAGTAGCCATCTGTTTGTTACAGGTTTCTGAGCCAGATCCTTTAGTTCCAAAACACTATCTCAGAAAAGTTTAGATTTTATCATTCCAAGATAGAGTACAATACCTGTTGCCATCTAGAGGACATCTGATCCCATGAAGATGTCTTTGGAGCAAGACAGACATTCACCATGTGGAAGATAAGTCTTTCAGCATCATGGAAGTGCTTTTTGAGAATGGTTGTAGCACTTAAGTCTCCTTCATACCATTATTGATGAAAGACATATCAATGGTGCCTTTCGGGTATTCTATAATACAGGTGGCATCATGTAAATTTAGGGTTTTGCAAATGATGTCAGGGGTGATTACCACTTGTTTCTGGTTAACCAACGACTGGAGAGTGATTCGGCTATCATTTTCACCGGTTGTGACTGAGACGTTGGTCCAGAATTGATGTAAGGAATCGGGGTATATGGTAGGATTCAAAAGAAAAGCGGTTCGGTATTGGGAATCCACCATAAGATCGATGGCAGTATCAAATTTATTCCAGAAGGCCGATTTCGAAAGGTAGGCAACACAGTTGTGTCTAGGTTTGAGTTTCATGGTCGCCATTGTTGAGAGAGAAAAGGATAGAGAACGGCTAATGAAACATTCGGCTATAAGTGCAAGTATTTATAGGTTAAGAAAAAGCTGAAAAGAAAACGACTAAAAGTGTTGGTGTTGTCAGCAGTTGTATGAAAACAACTGAAGACTTGGTTTTAACTATCAGACATTTGAAAACAACTGAAGACTTGGTTTTAGTCATCAGTGGTTATGAAACTACTGAAAACCTTGGTTTTGTTTTCAGGTGTAGAAAACAATTGAGAACTTGGTGTTAGTCATCAGTAGTTGTGAAACTACTGAAGACATGGTCTCAAAACACAACAAACTCAATATGAACCAAGAGAAATCTCAAAGCAAATAACCGAAAGCACAAAAATTCAATCTCTATAACCAATTCTTGCAAATATACTAATTCGATCAAACTTAGATATTGAAATAGTAGTTTCAATGATCAATTATTAGATCGATCAATGATTAACCAGCTCTGATACCATTTGTTAGGATCAGTGATCTAAGTTTGATCAATTAGAGTAGATTGCAGCAGAAATTCGAACAATGAATTAGATAATTTAGCAAGAACTCAATTGATATTCAATAGAAAATCACACGGTTATAGAGAGAGAGAGAATTCTGCAAAAGGAATATTTCAATCAAATACTTTCGTGGTGGCTGAATGTCACACGTTACAATTAGGTCAACATTCCTTGTATAAGGAATGTGACGTCTGCTGATGTCACTTGATAGTGACATCTAACATAATTATACAAACAACTGAAACTATGCAAACTACTGAGAATGTTCTCAACAAATGATCACGTCTCAAAGAATGCTAAGTATAAAAACATAAAACTACTGAACTAAAACTACTGAACTAAAACTACTGAAACTATAAACTACTGTAAAGTAAATTACAAGTACTGAAAATGAAAACCATCACAACTACTGAAGTTAACAACTTCAGCTATTGTGACAACTACTGAAGTTAACAACTTCAGCTATTGTGACAACTACTGATCACTCTGGTCTTCAGTCGTTGTCTTCAGTCTTTGTTCTTCAGACTTTTACTTCAGACGTTGTATTTAGCTGATAGCTTGAGACTTTGTCTTCGGTACTTCACTTTCAGACTTTGTCTTTAGTACTTTACTTTTAGACTTTGTCTTCAGTAGAAATCTTCAGATCTTGTCTTTAGACTTTGTCTTCAGACCTTGTAATTAACTGATGTCTTCAGCTGTTGTGATCTTCTTCAGCAGTTGTAATGTCTGTGGGACTTAGAGGTTTTTCTGATCAGGCTCATTGGTTCTTTTGGTCCAAAAGTTTCTTACAAGTAAAATGCATCCAAAGATGATCTCTATATGAACAACCAACACTGAGGATGGACGGAACAAGATTGCTTTGGAAGAACAAGATTACTTTGGAAGAACAAGATTGCTTCGGAAGAACAAGATTGCTTTGGAAAAACATGTACCCTAGGAAGAACAAGTCTTCTGCGGAAGAACAAAACATCTATGGAAGACAATATTCCTGCGGAGTCCAAACACTTGTATAATACAAGTGTTACAAGTCAACAAGTCGGTTATGCGAATCCCGAGAAATCCGATGATTCCTTAAGAGAAGAAATTCAAATCCCAAGAGATCCGATGTTTCCTTTAATAGAAACATCATTGTCTAAATAAATGGATCCTAGGTTTCGAATCATGTGCGACTTCTACAACAATAGCAATACCAATACGACAATTCCACAACAGCAAATATCACATCAAATCTCACAATCAAACCCTAGCGACCGTCGCATCATTCATCACAAATTTATATTATTCATTCATTATTTGTAATCATTAAAATGTTTTAATGAATTACATATTATTCATTAATTGTGTTTCTTTAGTGTGTTCTGTAGGATTCTGTGTGCCCAAGACACTTAGAATATTGATGTGGTTAGTACGTCATGATCCAAGTCGGGTTATACCCAATAACAAGCTTAGCAAACACCAATTAATATTTAATTGATGATATGATCATGCAATTAAATATTTACACCAATTTAGAAAATAGGTTTTCTAAAAGAGTTGCATATGAGATGGAACAATATATTAGGATATTTTGTTCAATGAGTTATTTGTAATTTTATTTAAATTAGTTAAATAATATTGCAAAACTTATAATGGAGTGACTAGATTATACAATTAAATGGTTACTTGTATATGTGTCTAGTTAAAAGGACTAGTTAACTTGTATTATGTGTTATAATTTTATGAGGGAATCTCTTAAAATTTAAAACACATGGCTGCCCCCTTGTTGCATTCTCATTGGACCTTTGTGTTTTGAGACTTGCAACTCTTAACTAGCAATTCACTCCACCTCTAACACTCATCCATTCATGCAAACAAAAAATCAAAAGACTCTCTCCTCTCTCTCTCTCTCTCTCTCGGATTTGAGGCTGCAGAATTTTGGAGTTTTTGTTTGTTTTGGTGAACTATTCCTAGCAAAAGTGGTGTGTGCTTCACAAGGCTTGGGGTATAGCACTTGAGGACTCCTCCTTGAAGTCTTGGCCAAAAGAACAAGCATCAACACCTCATTTTGGTCGACATTTGCTGCTGGAACAAGGTAGTTGTCACAGCTTGTTCAAGCTGTGATTTTATATACGTTATGTATTGTCATAGCTTGTTTCATTCACATACATGATCCTTTTGTTTGGGTTTTCTTTTCTACATTAAATGGACACTAAGAACATGAAATATTCAGCTTATAAATGTTTTAAAGCTATATATGTCTGCTGCGTTTTTCTGAAAGTTTAAATGGTTAAACTTGTGTTTTGTGTTCTTGCAAACCCGTCAATGGCATCTAGAGCCGGTTATGTGGATGACTTGCTTGTGTTGTTCTTTAAAATTGGTTTTAAAGGATGTTTATAGACATATTTTAGGCTGTTTTTGGGCTGTTTTGTTTGGTTGTATGATTCCCCAACTTTCAAGGTCATATCACACATGCTAGTGATTAGATCTTGAAAGATACATATCTTGATGTGTTGATTGTTTGGACAATATTTAAACCAAAAATTTCAGTTTATGTTGGCTGAAATTTGGTGGTTTTAAAAGGGGTTTCATTAGATGTTTTGATGTTATGATCATTGGATGATAAAGTGCATAACCTAGCCATTGACCTTGTGATGTTTGGATGCTTGTGTTGGTTGTATTCATTCATTCAATTTGGTTGTAATTTTGTTTCATTATTTGGGTTGTAATTATTCATTCATTTGGGTTTGTAATAGATAGGTGCATTTCTTTTATTAGAAAAATGTATTAGGATACAATTTTGTAAAAGGAGATGCACAAGTTCAAGACCCGAAGATGGACATCAAAGACATGGAACTTGAAGCATATGGATGCAAGTTCAAGTGGGGTCCAAGATGACCTGCATTTTGTGATTGTTTTCAACCTTAGAAAAGACCTTATGACAACACTTGTGATGGCAAACAAGTGTTGTCAACTTAGTAGCTATGGTTATGCACTCATGTTTGTATATATATGCTTGTTTGATTGTTTGTTGTTTGATTGTTTGGTTTGTATTTGAATATTCATAACAAACTCATTAACAAACTTAACAAGCTGAAAATGTTGGTTCTTTAAGTTAATAAAAGTTATTAAAATGGTTTAATGATTTTAAAGATTAAAATTGGTTTTAATCTAAGAACCATAGGGTACCTTGTATTTGAAAGCATACAAATACAAGTACATAGAGTTTTCTAAACTAGAATTAAGAAATCTCTAAAATTTTAAAAACGAGATCAACACCGTCCTTTTACACAACACTTGAGTCACTTGGGAACTCTTAGTGGGATAAAGGTCACCTAACCATTTTGAGGGAACTTGTGATTTGAGGTGAGAATGCCTACTTATGGGATAAAGGTCACCTAACCATTTGTTTTGCAAACTCACACGTGGGTGTAAGTAGGATGTCTTGATTTGCAAACCATGTTAATGGATCACCTACAATGTGGTTTCCAAATGGTGTTGATGGGATTTACATGTCGACTTTACATATGATGTTCAAGGGTCGATCCCATACCTCTAGAAGTTGCAAATGGTTGCAACCGTCAATCGTTGACCACCTTATTAATTTAAATCGTGGGATAAAGGTCACCTAACCACATTTAAATGTAATGTTGGGTTCTAGATTTAATATATAATTGACCTTAATAGGCATTAATTATTAAATTGATAATATCAAAATACTAAATAAAACTTTGTTAAATTTTGTAGATGGCCTCTAATATGATAATTCCGATAACTCATCCGCGTCCAACCAATCTTTACGAGCGATCCTCCAAAAGGAACGTCTAAATCACAACAACTTCATCGATTGGTATCGAAACTTGAGAATCGTTCTCAAGCAAGAGAGAAGATCGTACGTTTTAGACGACCCTATCCCTGATCAACCTAGCGAGGATGATGAGGAGGCCTTCAATGATTGGCTAAAGTACACTGAGGACTCCGTCCAAGTGTCTTGTCTCATGCTAGCGAGCATGACTCCGGATCTCCAAAAGGAGTATGAACACCATGGGGCTTATGACATGATAACCCAGCTGAAGGAAACGTTCCAACAGCAAGCGAGGGTTGAGCGTTTCGAAACGGTTCGAGCACTCCATGCATGTCGTATGGACGACAATCAATCTGTTTCATCTTATGTACTTAAGATGAAAAGTCATTGACTGCCTCGAGAGGCTAATTGTCCCGTCTCGAAGGAATTGGCCACGGATTTGATCCTCAATGGCCTTACCAAAAGGTTCGAGACATTCGTGTTGAACTACAACATGAATGCTTGGGATAAAAGCATTGGTGAGCTTCACTCATGCTCAAAACGGCCGAGGCGGCCATGGGTAAAAGGTTTTTACCCGTTCTCACCTTAATGAAGGTGGGACAACAAAAGGCCTCGTCCCGCACCCAAGGCAAAGGTTGCCAAGGGTAGGGACCCGCTTGGGGAAAAGGGAAAGGGGTGGCAAGGGTGCCACCCAAACCACAAGAGAAGAAGCAAAAGGTTGCTACAAATGACCCATGCTTCAAGTGTGGGGAGATTGGACATTGGGCAAGGAATTGTCCTGTCCATCTCCAAGAGTTGAAAGCCAAGAGGGATGCCGGGCAGACCTCAGGTACAATATACATGATTCATATTGATCTTATGTTACATCTTCTAACACATGGGTATTGGATACCGGATGTGGAACTCACATTTGCAATTTGTTGCAGGGGTTCACAAGAAGTAGGGACTTCAAACAAGGGGATGTTAGCCTCTTCATGGGAAATGGAACTAAAGTCTTAGTTGAAGCTAGTGGAGACTACATCCTAAGACTTCCAAGTGGTTTGGAAGTTATTTTGAAGAATGTTTTGTATGCTCCTAGTTTGACTAGGAACATTATTTCTGTATCCCAATTAAGACATTATGATTATGTATTATCTTTTATTGAAAATGATATTCATGTTTCTTTAATGGTATGTTCTATTTTAAAGCTATTCCAATTAATGGTATTTATGAATTGGTTCATGAAAATACTTTAAATAGTTCATTGTACCAAACTAACACCAAGAAACTCAAGTTGGACTTAAGTGATACCTATCTTTGGCATTATCGTCTTGGTCATATAAACAAGAAACGTTTACAACACTTCAAAAGAATGGTCTTTTAAAAACAAATGAATGTGATTCATTATGTTTGTGAGTCTTGTTTACAAGGTAAGATGACTAAGGCACCCTTTAGGGAACTACCGAAAGAGCAAAAGATTTATTAGGAATCATACATTCGGATGTATGTGGTCCTTTTAAGCCAATGACTAGGAATGGTGAAAGATACTTCATTACCTTTACCGACATATAGTCGCTATGGGTATGTGTACTTGTTAAGGCACAAAGACGAAGCTTTTGAAATGTTCAAAATCTTCAAAAATGAAGTAGAAAATCAACTCAACAAGTCAATTAAAATTCTTCGTACCGATAGAGGAGGTGAATACCTAAGTGATGCTTTTCAAAATCATCTTAGGAGTTGTGGGATTGTCTCACATCTCACTCCACATGGAACACCACAACATAATGGTGTGTCTGAGAGGAGGAATCGAACCTTATTGGATATGGTCCGATCTATGATGGCTAGAACATTACTCTATCATTTTGGGGTTTCGCTCTGCTCTCCGCGGCCCGTATTCTAAATATGGCCCCAACCAAAAAGGTAGAAAGGACACCTTTTGAGATATGGCATGGAAGAGTTCCATCCCTATCGTACTAAGGGTGGGGATGTGAGGCTTATGTTAAGACTCCCACCCTAAACAAATTGGAGTCCGATCCACCAAGTGTATCTTTATTGGATATCCTAGAGATTCTATGGGATATTATTTCTATGATCCAATGGAACAAAAGGTGTTTGTTGCCAGAAAGGGTGAGTTCTTAGAAGCAAAGTTCCTATGGAAGGGAGCTAGCAGTAGAACAGTGGATCTTGAGGAGATCAAGAACCACAGCCTGATGCACGTTTGGTTGAAACTAGCACTCAACATAAAGATGTTGAGGATGATCAAGTGGTTGATCAATACACACAACACGTTCGCAGAAGTGGTAGAACTAGTAATCCACCTGAAGATATGGATTTTTCATGGATGGATGCTATGTGATAGATTCTGATGAACCAACCACATACCATGACGCAATGTCCAACACGGATTGTGACAAATGGCTTGAAGCCATGAACGTTGAGATGCAATCCATGTATGACAATCAAGTATGGGTCTTGGTTGTACCACCTCTTAACTCCAAGATAGTTGGAAGTAAGTGGGTTTTCAAGAAGAAAACCGATATGCATGGAAACTTGGATACTTATAAAGCTAGACTTGTAGCAAAAGGTTTCACTCAAACTCAAGGGGTGATTATGATGAAACCTTCTCACCTGTTGCGATGCTAAAGTCTATAAGGATATTGTTTGCCATAGCTGCTCATTATGATTATGAGATTTGGCAAATGGATGTCAAAACCGCTTTCCTAAATGGATATCTTGAGGAAGATGTCTATATGGTTCAGCCTGAAGGTTTTGTCGATCCAATACATCCTAATAAAGTATGCAAGTTAAAGAAATCAATCTATGGATTAAAACAAGCATCGAGAAGCTGGAATCACCGTTTTGATGAGGAAGTAAAGAAATTTGGTTTCATCAAAAACGCTGATGAGCTTATGTGTATAAGAAGGCTATGGGAGCACAATAACTTCCTAGTATTGTATGTTGATGACATACTACTATTTGGAAATGACATTCCAACCTTGGAAGGTGTAAAAACCTGGCTTGGAAGTTGTTTTTCCATTAAGGATCTTGGTGAAGCCGCCTATATTCTGGAATAAAGATCTATAGGGATAGATCAAGGCGGTTGATTGGTTTGAATCAAAGTGCATATATTGATAAAATCTTGAAAAGGTTCAAGATGGAGAATTCTAAGAAAGGTACCGTACCTATTCAAAGAGGAACGATATGAGTACGGCTCAATGTCCAAGCTCAAAGGAAGAGCAAGATAAAATGAAGGCAATCCCATACGCATCTGCTATGGATCCATCATGTATGCAATGATATGCACTCGACCGAACGTGTCATGCGCCTTAAGCATGACAAGCCGTTACCAGCAGAATCCTGGAAACAGTCATTGGATGGCTGTTAAGACATACTTAAGTACCTAAGGAGGACAAGAGATGTTCCTGATCTATGGATCTGGTGACGAGGAACTCGTTGTAAAAGGTTACACGGATGCAAGTTTCCAAACCGATCGTGACGATTCACGATCACAATCGGGATACATTTTCATTCTGAATGGAGGAGCTGTCTCTTGGAAGAGCTCCAAGCAGGATGTGGTGGCTCTATCAACTACAGAATCAGAATATGTCGCCGCCTCATTGGCAGCTCAAGAAGCTGCATGGTTGAAGAAATTCATTGCCGATCTAGTGGTTGTCCCTTCCATTCAGGACCCCCTAGAGATTTTTTGTGACAACGAGGGTGCGATTGCTCAAATCAAGGAACCCCGTGCTCATCAAAAGACTAGGCACATTGAGCGGAGATTCAACTACATACGAGATGAAGTTGAAAAGGAAAGATATGTATTCGCAAGTTCACACGGATCAAAACGTTGCTGATCCTCTCACGAAGCTCCTTGAAAAGGCAAAGCATGAAGGTCATACTTGTGCCATGGGACTTCGATATTCTAGTGATTGGATATGATCTGTAAATTTAGCATTGGATATATGGAATTTTCTATTATTTGAATAAAATTATTTGGTTATAATGTTTCAAATAATATTCCAATTTAGCATGTTTAATCCATGAGTAAAATGTTTACTCTAAATGTCCGTAGTCGTTCATACTTGTGGGAATAAGTTTGAAGGTAAGACTATTATGAACTTGGATTGGTTGATATTCATAAGGATGAATATAGAGCAATGGGTTGCTACCAAGGTACATAGATATATGGGGTTACAAAATTGGACTAACCCGCATCTCAAATTTTACTACATGGAATCTTATTGATTGATCATAAATAAATTTGAGTAAAGGCGAATATCATTTGGTATCCTCCGACCTGAGATACATATGGGTTTTGATGTTCACCAAGTATTATACCTTGAGCATATTCTTCACTGTCCTGAAATAGTGGACAGTACATAAGGATATGTCCAGGTATAACACGAGGTGTTTGTGAGAAACGTATGTAGTCAAGATGGAATTTGTTCCTCTTATTCGTTGAGAGTTAGATGTCTAAGGCCTGATTAAGTTAAATCAACAAGGAATGATCATTCTGTGTCCTTGGATTTAACATGACATCTGTAACAAAAGGATAGATGATTAATTCACCTAAATCATATCAAGTAGGGTACTTGAAAGGGATGATGTTATTGAATGGCTATAAGTCATGCGTATTAAGGGTAGTAAACCGTTGTTAGGCGGTATTTACTGCTTGCATCAATCTTCTATGAATCTTGGGCAAGTGGGAGATTGTAGGATTCTGTGTGCCCAAGACACTTAGAATATTGATGTGGTTAGTACGTCATGATCCAAGTCGGGTTATACCAATAACAAGCTTAGCAAACACCAATTAATATTTAATTGATGATATGATCATGCAATTAAATATTTACACCAATTTAGAAAATAGGTTTTCTAAAAGAGTTGCATATGAGATGGAACAATATATTAGGATATTTTGTTCAATGAGTTATTTGTAATTTTATTTAAATAGTTAAATAATATTGCAAAACTTATAATGGAGTGACTAGATTATACAATTAAATGGTTACTTGTATTGTCTAGTTAAAAGGACTAGTTGTATTATGTGTATAATTTTAAGAGGGAATCTCTTAAAATTTAAAACACATGGCTGCCCCCTTGTTGCATCTCATTGGACCTTTGTGTTTTGAGACTTGCAACTCTTAACTAGCAATTCACTCCACCTCTACCACCATCCATTCATGCAAACAAAAAATCAAAGACTCTCTCCTCTCTCTCTTCTCTCTCGGATTTGAGGCTGCAGAATTTTGGAGTTTTTGGTTTGATTTTGGTGAACTATTCCTAGCAAAAGTGGTGTGTGCTTCACAAGGCTTGGGGTATAAGCACTTGAGGACTCCTTATTGATATGGTTAAATGGTTAAACTTGTGTTTGTGTTCTTGCAAACCCGTCATGTTCTGAATCTTTATTGATATTGAAAACAATTAAACCAAGCCAATGTTGATTCCTTGCCTTCAATCGACACTGATCATTCCTGTTTGTGATCCTTGATTCATATTGTACAAGCATGTGCCTACTCTCTCTCCAGTTCAAGAAAGTCCTACACTAGAGTATGTGGTTCAATAAGAACCTCAAGTAGACAAAGAAGAAGACATGATCAAAATGATCAACTACCTGAGTGCCATAGGCCTCTATTAGCAGATGCACTTCTTCCTTTATCCTATGACTATATTGAGTTTGAGTATCTCATACAACTTGAACTTGAGATCATCAAGGAAAGAAATATCACCAAAAGGAAGCTAAGGGAAGAAGCTACAAGGTCAAGAGCCATCATCCAGAAGAGATGAAGAAGTCTGCAGACAAGCAGAGGTAGGAGGCTTCTTCAAGCTATATTGATTCTCTAGAAGTTGACTTGGCCCTATGTCTCTATCCACTATGGATGAGCATAGAGTAAAAACGAAGAAGAATCAAAAGTGGAGAGCTGATAGACTTACACTCCCCTCCAGTCAAGCTCTACATGAGTGGATGTTCAGGTTGAACAACGTGAGACCCACACACCGAACTTCCTGTAGACTCAGCAAGCTTCTTCTCTGATCAAAGGAGGATCGACCCCTCTTCTTTTAACTTGTGAAGAGGAAGACCCACTGAGAAAGAGAAAGAAGAAAATCTATGGAGGTTGCTACCAGCTAGTCTTCTCAATTCAAGAACAAAAGAGAAATGATGGCTTCAAGCAAAAGCCAAAGAAGAAGAAAGAAACTCCTTTTCATAACCTCGGGATGAATCAGAACATCCTGAGGATCTGCAGCTAGAGGATGCTCCATCTCTCCCACTCAAACATCGCTAACATCAGGAAGATGTATCTTGTCCTGGACAGACACCCCCAAATGTTAAGTTGGCATGTCATTAGATATATGATTGAGAATGTCTACACATGGCAAGACCAGGTTCAATCTGTCTCTCATGATTATTTGATCAGACGACACTTTGAAAGAATATTGATCCTGATCATCTTAGAAGAAAATGGATGGTCATCATTGTTTGACCAAAGAACCAATGAGCCAAGATCAGAAAACCTCTAAGTCCCACATGGTATCACAACAACTGCTGAAAGCCTCATCAGTAGTTTGACAAGTGCTGAAGACTACAACAGCTGATGATCAAGTGCTGAAGACCTTAACAGCTGAAGAACCAAAGTGCTGAAGTACAACAACTGAAGAACACAAGTACTGAAGCTGAAAGACCAAAGTACTGAAGTACAACAGCTGAAGAGTTCACAAGTACTGAAGATCAACAACTGATGTACAAAGTCTGAAGACAAAGACTGAAGACATCAGCTGATGATATCTACTGAAGTCATCAGCTGATGAAACACCTGAAGGTCAAAGTCTGAAGATCAAGTACTGAAGCCTCAGTAGTTTGTCACAACTGCTGAAGAGTACTTCTTCAGTAGTTGTGATATCAGTAGTTTTATATTTTTATGTTTCAGTAGTTTTGTAAAACGACTGAAGAGCTTGTTCTTCAGTCGTTGTAGTTTCAGTAGTTTTATATTTTGTACTTAACATGCTGATATGTTCTCAGTAGTTGTGAACATTTCAGTAGTTTGTTAAGAATTAGTTATTTTGTATTGGATCTGCCAGTTGTCACTTTCCGTGATAACAGCAGTGACTGTTGCACTCTATATAAGGAGTGACAACCTATTGTAATCATGGGAATGAGTAATTGAATGGAATGATGATTGATTTGATTAGAATATTCTACATCTATAAACATTCCTAGAAATCAGAAATACATATTCTCTCCCTATAACCGTATGCGATCTTAATGCTTACAAGTATCGATTGCTTGCTACAATTTGTCTAATTCTAGTTTGTATTCCGCTGCTTTGTATTCTGATACATCAAACTTGTGATCCTGATCCTGTCAAATGGTATCAGAGCAGGTTAATCATTGATCGATCTAATAATTGATCATTGAAACTGCTATTCAAGATCTAAGTTTGATTGAATTAGCTTTTGTTTTTGCAAGAAACGGTTATAGAGATTGAATTTTGTATTTCTGCTCATTCATCCTGAGATCTTTTTCTGGTTCTCATTGAGTTTGTTGTGGTTTGTCTAAAACTTTTTAAAACTTGAACTAAACTGTTTTTGAACTGAAAATGACCACTCTTCCAATGATCCTCACAATACTGGTTCCTCAACCAAGCCACCTATGCTGGTTAGGAATGAGTATAACATATGGCAAAGACGTATGCTCCATCACCTGTCTGTTAACAGCGCAGGGTGTTGGACATCAGTGGTACATGGTCCACACAAGCCTATGGTGAATAACCCGAAACCAATCAAATGGTTCCGAAGAGGAGGGAGCAATACTCAGATGAGGATAAGAAGTTGCTTGAGATTGATGCAAAAGCCCATGGAATTCTGGCCATGGCATTGCCAATGAAATCTATTCTGGGCTAATGCATCATGAAACTGCCCATGACCTCTGGATTGCTTTGAAAGAACAATTTGGAGGAACAGATGAGGTCTTGGCAAATAATAGAGAAATTCTTGCCCAACAATATGAGACATTCTCTCATAGAAAGGGTGAGACACTGACTCAACAATAAGCGGTTTTCTTGTTTGATCTCTGAACTAAAAATGGTCAAACTTGAATACACCAATATTCAGATGAATAACAGATTTCTCAGATCACTGCCTGAGAGATGGACACATATACTATTGTCCTACGCTCCAGTGCAAGTTTGGACAAACTATCTCTCACCCAACTCCATGGGAAATGCTCACTTTTGAGAGAGAGATAGAACAGAAGAGAAAGCTGTCTTCATCTGGAAAGCTCACTGAAGACTTTATACAAGGCAACACTGCCTTGGTGGGTCATGAGTCAGAATATGCTTCATCTGAATGCCAGTATGATGAGCATATTAATTTCTCTTCAAGCACTTCTGATTCTGCATTTGTAAGTGTTGATGGTCAGTTTACTGGTGTAATAATGACAATCTATGTTTCATTATGGATGATCTCAAGGGGATTGCTGATGATGACTTAGAAGAGATGGATATTTTGAGCCAAATGGCCTTGATAAATATCAGATCTCAGAAGTTCTACAAAAGAAGAACTGGAAAAAATTCCCAGGACTCTCTGGCAAAACCAAAGTTGGTTTTGACAAGAGCAAGTTGAGGTGTCACAAATGCCAACGGCTTGGACACTTTGCAAGAGAGTGTAGATCAACTGGATCTAACTCTACTGCACCCTTTGTGACTTTTCCTGGCAATAGTCAACAACACAGAGGGCAACATCCTGTCACATCTAGTCATCATCCTCAACAACAATCTCCGGCATATTTTGTTCCTCAGGGTCAAATGCCATATCAGTACCCTTGTTATTACATGCCACAGTCAAATCAAGTTCAAGTTCCTATGACACCACAACCTCATGCATTACCAGAACCTCAGCCTTCCCTATCTCATCAACAACCTCAATCTCAACAACACAGCTTCTTCACCCCAGGAGTTGTTGACTGGAGCAGTTTACCAGATGACTTGTCTGGTCATGATCAACTGTTCTCAGGTGCTGGTCAACATGGTGGTGACAGTCCCTTTGGGAATCTAGCTCTTATGGCTTTGGAGTCTGCTGATACTTCATCTTCCAATGCCTCTACACCTCAGGTATCACAGGTATCCTCTGAGGCAAAAGCCAAATTATGTTCTGAACCATGCATAGCAGCATTTGCTTCCATTAGAGAAGCAAATGTAGCTTTAATTAATAAGAACATTGAGCTAGAACAAATAATTTCCAAAAACAAAGCTGAGTTTGAGTTTGTGCTCAAAGATAAAAATGATGAGGTTTATAAACTGAATTGCCAAATAATTGATGATAAGGCTAGAGAAGATGTACTTCTAGAGAAGTACAAAGATCTCAAAGAAACCCTTGCAGTTACCCAGGTCGAGTGTGATAGATGGGTACAATCATGCAAAGGTTTTGAAATGCTTCTTAGTAAGCAATCTGCTTCAAATGTGAAGTTTGGAATTGGCTACAATCACACTGCTCCACCTACAGATTTTACCCCAAGAGCAGAGGTAGAATCTGATGGTGAGAGTGATAACCAATCCATCACATCATGTGATCTACCTTCTGATACAGCACAATCAGAAGTAGCAGTCAGCATCAAGCCCTCTTTGAACCTATCAGCTGATGTTGATGGTCCAAATGCTGACATTCACATGATCAATAAGTTGATCAACTCAGGAGTTAATCCTGAAGGTCCTGAAAGGACTGGAGAGCAGGATTTAACACCTGAAGTTCAAACTTCAACTGCTCAGTACTGAAGAGAAGAAAACTGGCAGTAGAAAGAGTTTGAAGACTACTAAAGAGGTGTCAAGAAAGCAACCAATGCTTCCAAAGCATTGAAGAACAAGTCTTCTGTTGCTTCACCATCTTTAGTTGATGATCAACCTAAGATGAAGAAGAAACCATGTGAAGTATGTGGTTTGTTCAATCATCTTACAGATGATGTTGGTACAAAAGAGGTTCCAAACTCAACAAAAAGAAGAAATTAATGAGAAAATGGTAAAAATGAAAACTGAGTTTGAGACCACATTTGTATCAGCAACATCAAATCCTGTAACCCTTAAGTCCTTAAAGAAATCCAAAAAGGAAGGAGTTAAACAGGTGACAGCTGAGGGTGCTCAAAAAGAAGGTGCAACATAGGACCTTATCAACTCCACTAGCAATGTGTCTGATGAGCTGAAAGCTTTATCACAAAATCAGACACAGCTGGTGATGATGGTACAACATCTGTTGGGTAGAGTTAACCAACTAGATTCTCCTATGTTGAAACCACAGAAAAGAGGTCTAAGCCAAAGGACTCCTCTTCTACACCATCTTCTTCTTCTCAGGCTGTTGTTACAAATAACATGTTAGTTTACCATCTATTATGAGACCAGGCCCAAAACCAAAAAGGTTTGGGTCTCTAAAACTAACTGATTGTTTATTATTGCAGGGTTCTTCAACATGCCAAAGTAGCATCTGGTATGTAGACAGTGGGGGATCTATGCACATGACTGGGAACATCTCTCTTCTTCATGACTACTCTCAAGGAAAGAAGGGATTTGTCTCTTTTGGCAATGATGCTAGGGGTTACATCATCGGTAAGGGCTTTGTCTCCAATGGAGAAATCAAATTTGATGATGTTAATCATGTGGAAAATCTCAAGTACAACTCTTGAGTGTCAGTCAAATGTGTGATAAAGGCCATGTTGCCCTTTTCACAAGTCAAAACTGTAGGATTCTGTCATCCAAAGTTTTGCACTTGATTGACAAGGTGTTGGATGATCACACTCTCCTGAAAGCCAACAGGACAGGAAGAGTGTATGCCTTAGATCTCTCAAGAATAGATCTCAAAGGCAATCCTTGCCTATTTTCCAAAGCCTCTTCTCAAGAATCTAAACTGTGGCACAGGAGGCTTGGTCATGTTAATCTCAAAAACATGAATCAGCTTAGCCACAATAGTTTAGTCAGAGGCTTACCAATAAAGGAGTTCCACTGTGATGAAACCTGCACTGCTTGTTTAAAAGGAAAACAGCACAAGTCTCATTCCTCCTATTGAAGTGTCCAAGTCCACTGCCTGCTTGCAATTACTGCATATGGATCTATTTGGTCCTGTGAGAGTAATGAGCATGGCAAAGAAGAAATACTGTCTGGTAATTGTGGATGATTACTCCAGATTTGTATGGACTTTCTTTCTACATTCAAAGGATGAGGCTGCTCAGAAGATTATCCACTTTGTGCTGTACATTGAGAAGCAGTATTCCCTTCCAGTCAAGTGTATTAGGAGTGATAATGGAACTGAGTTCAGAAATCATACACTTGATGACTTCTATCTTTCAAAGGGAATCAAAAGGCAGTTCAGCATTCCAAGGACTCCAGAACAAAATGGAGTAGTGGAGAGAAAGAACAGGACCCTCATTGAAGCTGCAAGGTCCATGCTGGCTGACTCAGGTTTGCCATTGACCTTTTGGGCCGAAGCTGTCAACACAGCTTGTTATGTGCAAAATAGAGTTTTAGTAAATCAGAGGTTGATGAAGACTCCATATGAAGTTCTCCATCATTTGGCTCCTCTGATTTCATTTTTCAAAGCATTTGGGTGTCCCTGTTTTATTCTCAACACAAAGGATCAACTCCACAAATTTGATCCTAAGGTGGATGCAGGATACTTTGTTGGTTATTCATCTACTTGCAAGGCATACAGAGTCTTCAACTGCAGAACAAAGATGGTTGAAGAAACTCTACATGTTAAGTTTAATGAATCTCCAAAGGACAAGATTCCACAAAGTCCTGTGGAGTTATTTGATTTGGACATACTGCAATATGTTCCTTATCAAACTCCTGCTGTTGCTCCTGTCAACAGTTCACCACCTGGTGGTACTGCTATGATGATGATGATTGCAGTACTCACCTCTTCAGGTTTAGTGATCAGCTGCCTGACTCAGCTAGACCTGATGTTCCTGTAGCGCCAGTAGCACCATCCACAACAAATGCTGATGAGATTTCTTCGAATTCAACTTCCTTTGAATTACCATCCACTGATTGGTTTCAAGGAAATGATTCACCATCACCATCTGTTGCTGCTGAACCGGCTACAAACACTTGCACAGATCTCATTGTGTATCAAGATCTGAAGAATCACCCTATGTCTCAAATCATTGGTGATATCACTGCTGGAGTATCAACAAGAAGTCAATTGTCAAATTTCTGCTTCTATGCTCTCTTCATCAGTCAGCAAGAGCCAAAGAATTATCACATTGCTTTAAAGGACAATGGATGGGTTGATGCCATGCAGCTTGAGCTTCTTCAGTTCAAGAAACAGCAAGTGTGGGAACTGGTTCCTCTACCTCCAGGTAAGTGTGCAATAGGCACTAAATGGGTGTTTAGGAACAAAACTGATGAAAATGGGCTTATTGTTAAGAACAAGGCCAGACTGGTTGTTCAGGGGTTTGCACAAGAAGAAGGTATTGATTATGATGAAACCTTTGCCCCTGTAGCCAGACTGGAAGCAATTCGATTGTTTTTAGCTTATGCTGCTTATCAAAACCTTAAAGTCTTTCAAATGGATGTCAAAAGTGCATTTTTGTATGGAAAAGTTAAAGAAGAGGTTTATGTATGTCAACCTCCAGGCTTTGAGGACAAACATCCTAATTGGGTGTATAAGCTTGATAAAGCTCTTTATGGGTTAAAACAAGCTCCCAGAGCCTGGTATGAGACATTATCAAACTTTCTTCTGGAAAACAATTTCACTAGAGGCTCCATAGACAAGACTTTATTCATTAAGAAAACTGGGCAGCATAATCTACTTGTTCAAATTTATAGATGATATCATTTTTGCATCCTCTGATCCAAAGTTGTGTGATGCCTTTACAAAGTTGATGCAACAGAAGTTTGAAATGAGTGCCATGGGAGAATTACAGTTCTTTCTGGGGTTGCAAATCAAACAAAAGGCTGATGGAATTTTTATTCATCAGTCCAAATATACAAAAGATCTTTTGCAAAAGTTTGATTTACAAAACTGTAAGCCCTGTTCTACTCCCATGAGCAGCACCACACAACTGGACTCAGATCAGAAAGGTAAAGTGGTTGATGAAACACTTTACAGATGTATGATTGGGTCCTTGATGTATTTAACAGCTTCTAGACCAGATATTATGTTTGCTACATGTGTTTGTGCTAGATTTCAGGCTGCACCTAAAGAGTCTCATCTGATTGCAGTCAAGAGGATCTTTAGATATCTGCAAGGCACTCCATCTCTAGGTTTATGGTATTCTACCGACATTCTGGTAAATTAGTTGCTTTTTCTGACAGTGACTATGCAGGGTGTAAGTTGACCAGGAAATCAACTTCTGGTGGATGTCAATTCCTAGGCAACTGCTTGATTTCTTGGCAGAGCAAGAAACAGACCTCAGTTGCTACATCCACTGCTGAAGCAGAGTACATTGCTGCTGCAAGCTGTACATCTCAGGTACTCTGGCTTCAAAACCAACTTTTGGATTATGGCATTACAGAGACTAAGACTCCATTGTTAATGGATAGTGCTTCAGCTCTTTGCATTGTCAAAAATCCAGTCCAGCACTCTAGGACCAAACATATAGAGATCAGACATCATTTTATAAGGGATTGTTTTGAAAAAGGTCTGATTGATCCTAAGTTTGTGCCTAGTGCTGATGAGCTTGCAGACATTTTTACTAAGCCTTTGGATAGTTCAACTTTCCAAAACCTGGTGTTAAGGCTTGGTATGCTGCAGCTAGAATAGGTGACAACTACTGATGATCTTAGTAATTCATACTGATGATCATGAGTACCTATGTCACATATAAGTACTGATGAGCTCTTTTAACCTCAGTAGTTTTTATAACTACTGAAGGCTAAATGTCTCACAAGTACTGAAGTACTTCATCTGTTCTAAACTACTGATGTAGTTACAACTACTGATGCAGTTACAACTACTGCAATCAGTAAAAACAGATAAGTACTGATGTCCTATGAAACAACTGAAATCAGCCATAAAGACTGATGAATGTGTTGAGGACAGTTTGAAACAGCTGAAAAGCTAAGAATTGACGAAAACAGCTGAAGAGAACTTTCTCTTCAGTCGTTTGTACAACTGCTGTTTCATTTTAAACAACTGAAGCAAAACCACGTCTTCAGTAGTTTTTATAACTACTGATGACTAATACCAAGTCTTCAGTTGTTTACAACAGCTGATGACAAAACCACTGTCTTCAGTAGTTTCATAACTACTGATGACAAACACCATGTCAGTTGTTTCAATCATCTGAAGTCAAAACCACGGTCTTCAGTAGTTTTCTAAACTACTGATGCCTAACCCACGACTTCAGCTGTTTCAACGTCTGAAAGGATAATACCATGTCAACGGTCGTTTAAAACTACTGATGACTAACACCACATCCTTCAGTCGTTTCCTTACCCGTACCCTATAAATACCCCTAACCTGAGCTCTCCATGCTTCATCTTCTTCAAACCTAACGTTCCTCTCCAAAACTTCCTCTTCTCCATGGCGTCTATGCAAATTAAACCGCGACACAACTGTGTTGCCTACCTCACAAAATCGCCGATCTGGACTAAGTTCGATACTGCTATCGATCTTATGGTTCAGTCCCAATACAACAAGGCATTCCTTCTGAACCCCGTCTTACATGCCGAATCCTTGAACCAATTTTGGATGAACGTTACTGTTACAACTGAGGAGAGCAACACACCATCCCTCCGGTCAGTCGTCAACAACAAAGAAGTAGTCATTACTCCTGCAACAATCCGTAAAATTCTTCAACTGAGTGATGCTACTTCTCCTGCTGGATATCCGAAGGGCACCATAGATCTATCATTTGCTCAGCATGGATATCAAGGCGATCTCAGTGCCACCACCATCATGAAGAAACACTTTAATGACGCTGAGCGCCTGATTTTTCACATGGTCAATGTATGTTTGGCCCCTAAGACGTCGTCTTGGGATCAAATGTCCACCAAATGGCAGCAGGTAATGTATTCTATCCTTGAGCAACAACCACTAAACTTTTCAGAATTAATATTTTCAGAGCTCAAAGATATGGCTCAAAAACTAACTGCCAACCGTTGGATACTTATCCACGGTTCATAATGGCCATTATTACAGACCAGCTTAATGCTGAGGGACTTGTTGGCTTGGGAGTCCCTGCTACGGCTGTTCTGCCAGAAGTATACTCCCGGCACAACTCTGACCGGACACTCAAAATGGCTGCCAAGCTGCGAAAACCCACGCAGCTGGAACCCACAGCCACCACCTCCAAATCCAATGTCCCCACCAAACCCACCAAAAAGAAACCCAAATCGCTACTCAGGGAATTGAGTCCCCTGAGGATGCCCTGCAACACAAACGCAGGATATATCCACTAGTCCAAACCCCCTAGTGGATACAATGACTCCTCCAGCCACAGCCGCTCAGGCTTCCTCCTCTCACAGGAGCCTGCAGCAACCCAAGGGGCACCTACTTATCTGGGATCTTACTCACTTGAGGAGATTGCCATTGAAGAGCACCATCCACCCCAGGTGCACACTGCTTCTATCCCCTACCCCAAACAACACGCCCCTCACAGCCCAACTTTAATAGTTGCACAAGTGCTGACTCAATTGCACTCCTCACCCCCTCCCCAGAAACCACTTACTACTGGGATACCTCTACAATTGAGGGGGAGGAACACAGTGCACCTGAGAACCCACAGCACAGGGGTTTCCCAATTCTATCTCCTGGTGTAGACAAGGAGCTTAGAATATCTAGTGAGGCTGCCACCTCCTCTGACTCAGCACATGACCAGAGTGAGGCTGGTAACATTGCTAAGACCTCCCTAGAGGCAACAGCTGATGATGGACATTGTCCTGAGGCTGGAAGTACCCAGTACCAAGCACAAGGGGCACATGCACCAACTGGTCTACACCCAGTGCATGTAAATCCTGCTCTAAGCAGGAGGTCAGCTGATTCAGCTTCGGCTGATGATGACCTGGGCTTCTTCTATGATGTTCTTGCCAGAACACATCCTGGAGAGAAAGTCAGTAGGCTGCAAAACCTACTTGACCAACTCTCCCAAGGAGAAAGACCATCTGCCTCT
Source organism: Flaveria trinervia (assembly GCA_025506515.1). Lineage (NCBI taxonomy): Eukaryota > Viridiplantae > Streptophyta > Magnoliopsida > Asterales > Asteraceae > Flaveria > Flaveria trinervia. The sequence continues at coordinate 35,676,508 of CM046453.1, read as the reverse complement.
ATCCACCCACAGATGGCACCTTCCCTTGAAGGTTTCCCAAACACAGAGCCACCCCAAAATCAACCACCTGCCTCTGCTTCAGGCCCTACTTCTCAGGAACAGAACCCTCCTTAGCAAATAGGTGCTGTACTCCAAAATTCCCTCCCTCTCATCACCCCAATAATCACTGATATAGTGATCAAAGCCCTTGATGAGAGGCTTTCCTTACCTTACACGCCTTGGTTGATGCTGCTGTCCAAAAGACTCTTTCTGCGGTACAAACCCCTTCCTCCAATGCAACCAAAAAGGGGAGAGTACTGCAGTGAAAGAAGGAAGAGGAAAAGATCCAAGGAAAAGGAAGAGAAGCAAGTCCAAGAGGAGAAAAAGAAAAGCAACCTCTGCTCACTTACAAGCGAAAGAGAAGTGCTGATGATCACACTGCTGAAGACAAATCCTTGGAGGAGCTGGTCAAAGAAGCTGACACCACACACAGCCGCTCCATGGATAAAATAATTGAACAACTCTTCAGGCAGGGGTTTGACACAGCCACACTGGATAGTGAGATCAGAAGGTTAGAAGTACAAGAGATACAAACCCGATGGGCAGGGTATGATGCTCTTGAGAAAGAGAGGTTGGAAATAATGATCCGCTTTATTGCAAAATACTTGGGAAGATCATTAATGGAGATCCGCGCATGGACCAGGGACACATTCTGGCTATAGCCACCAGAATCTGTCTGTCTGAGCAATTCAACAAAGGGATTATTGTGGAAGCCCTGATGAGGCTGGGGCTGGTAAAAGGTTAGAGATGGCTAAACTCACAAAGGCGAAGCTAACTACAAGATGCTAGATCAACCTTCCCTTCCACCCACTCAAACAGATCCTATCCCTCAAATCTCCCAACCAACCTCTAAGCCAAAATCCAAACATCCTCATTCTTCAAAACCAATTCCTTCACCAACCCAACCATCATCCAGTGATGTACCCAGAAGGAGGAGAGGGTGCTGAGGATGGAAGAAGAAGAAGAAGAAGAGGATGAAGATGATAGTCTGCCACTCTCTGCTGTTCTGAAGCTACCAAAACCCCGAAGTCAACCCATGATCACACCTGACTCTCAAAGGGAAATGGTCAGAGTCAAGATAGAAGAAGAAGAACAGCAGAAACAGCACGATGAGCAACTGTTGAAGATGGTTGACAAGGAATTTCCTCAGTCATCATCTATTCAAGCCATGAAAGGGCATGCTCAAAGGCTGTACACTCTCAGGCACACCTTTCAGTATCAGAAGGAGAGAGTGAGAGTATGGCCAGACCCCAGGGTGAGTTCTAGAATCCATAAAAGAACTATCCACACAGATACAACGGCCAAGTACAAAAACAATAGAGTCTACCATCATGTTGGCCGTTGTAGTCTCACCTTGGGAAATCATTGATGAATTCAAGAAAGCTCACCAAGCAAAGAAGACACCTCAAGCCTTACTAGAAAACAAGATGATTAAGAAGGGGTTGTTATATAAAAAGCTTGAAGACATCCAAAAGAATGAGCTCCAGTTACTCCTTGAAGGCAACCATCCTGATGATTTGTATATAGGGAGGTAACTACGGTGGAGCTGAAAAATGGCAGGACCATGAAGTACTTATCAGAGTACTATGGTCCAGAGTTCTTCTTCGAAGGAGGAGCAGAAGAACTCTCTCAGGAGGAACAAGTTGTTCTCTTTGAGGCCTATGTTCGTGAGTCATACAGACTCATTATGGGGAAGTAAATCTCATGAATGGGATAACAACTCTGTGTCCAGTTCCCCAAAACAGAGTTCCCATTCATACTCTGCCAAACAAATATTTGAGATTTCTTCCCAGGCCGGAGCTTACATGGGTCATCTTCTCTACTGATCAAGAAGGAAAAAGACCAACATTTTGCCATCAATAAGTGGAGATTAATAAGTTAGAGGTTTTGGCTGCATTGGTTCAGGGGGAGTTGTTGGACCAAAAGAACCAATGAGCCAAGATCAGAAAACCTCTAAGTCCCACATGGTATCACAACAACTGCTGAAAGCCTCATCAGTAGTTTGACAAGTGCTGAAGACTTCAACAGCTGAAAATCAAGTGCTGAAGACCTTAACAGCTGAAGAACCAAAGTGCTGAAGTACAACAGCTGAAGAACACAAGTACTGAAGCTGAAAGACCAAAGTACTGAAGTACAACAGCTGAAGAGTTCACAAGTACTGAAGATCAACAACTGATGTACAAAGTCTGAAGACAAAGACTGAAGACATCAGCTGATGATATCTACTGAAGTCATCAGCTGATGAAACACCTGAAGGTCAAAGTCTGAAGATCAAGTACTGATGCCTCAATAGTTTGTCACAACTGCTGAAGAGTACTTCTTCAGTAGTTGTGATATCAGTAGTTTTATATTTTTATGTTTTAGTAGTTTTGTAAAACGACTGAAGAGCTTGTTCTTCAGTCGTTGTAGTTTCAGTAGTTTTATATTTTGTACTTAACATGCTGATATGTTCTCAGTAGTTGTGAACATTTCAGTAGTTTGTTAAGAATAGTTATTTTGGTATTGGATCTGCCAGTTGTCACTTTCCGTGATAACAGCAGTGACTGTTGCACTCTATATAAGGAGTGACAACCTATTGTAATCAATGGGGAATGAGTAATTGAATGGAATGAATGATTGATTGATTAGAAATATTCTACATCTATAAACATTCCTAGAAATCAGAATACATATTCTCTCCCTATAACCGTATGCGATCTTAATGCTTACAAGTATCGATGTTGCTACAATTTGTCTATTCTAGTCTGTATTCCGCTGCTTTGTATTCTGATACATCAAACTTGTGATCTCTGATCCTGTCATTTATGAAGAAAGGATGGTCTCATCATAATTAGTACTATTGATTTCTGAAGTCTTCAAAGTGTTTTGGTAGCATGAGCCTAAGGGGAGTTTGTAAGGATTACATGTTAAGGCTATACCACTCAACACTCAAAGTCTTCTGCATGCATGCACAAGTGTGCTGAAGAATAATGCTTCGGAAGTTTCACAAATGCAATAGAAATATTCAAAGTGTGAAATCTTCAGAATCCAAGACCAATATCTTCCGAAGCCAAAGATGAAGTCTTCTGAGACAAAGTCTTCTGAAGCTAACACTTGAAGACAGATTTCTTTCGAATACTTTTAGTATACATGCTTTATCTGTTACTTTACATAAAACTGACCGCTTTCCGCTGCAACTCTACAAGTCACCAACTACATGAGTTGGTGAAAAGGTCCAAGCTTTTAGTAACTGTACATTGAGGCCTTGAGTCTGTAACATTTGACTTGATGTACTTTATCCTTTTTGTAATATATTAGGATGTGAGGTATGGCATGTCATATTCACTAGTCAAAAGGCAATCGGCCTTTTGACTCTACAATTGATTTTGTTTGTATCTAGTCAATTGTATCCAGCTAGCTTTCATTGTATGGCCGGCTATACGATGTGGTATACGTATCTCAAGTACTTGTAACATTCATTCATGCTTTGTAACACTTGTAATAGAACTTGAGAATGCAATAAACTGCAATCTTGAAAACCATCTCCTTGTGTATCTTGCTATCTTGTTTCTGTCTCATATTTACTTTTTTTGTTAGTATCATTTCTTGTAGTTAATCTACTCTCACTGTTTTATTACTCAAGTAACTCTTCTCATTGAGTTGTTGTTGTTGGGTTTGATAGAACACAAAGTAAACAAGTTCAACCTTTTATACTTTCTGAGAAACGCAGTGGAAGTAAAGCATTATAACATGTTTTATAATCTGAAAATTTCATGTTCTTAATGATGTTTTAAGATGGAAAAACAAACCCAAATCAAAAGGATCTTAAATATGTGAATGAACAAGCTATGAACACAAGTTAAGCAACATAAAATCACAGCTTCAATGAGCTGTGATTACTACCTTATTCCAGCCAAAATTGTCGACAAGAAAGGGTTAAAAATGCTTGGGAATCAGCCAAGACTCCAAGGAAGAAGCCCTCAAGCTTGTATACCCCAAGCCCTTGAAGTAAACACCACTCTTTCTAGGGAGAGCACACCAAAACAACTCCAAAAAACCCAAAAATTGCTCCTACTTTCTGCTGCCTTTCAAGAGGTGTAGAGAGAGAGAAAAGGGTTGTGTGTGTTGCTTGCATATGAGATAGATCACATTTCTTGAAGAGTGAAATACTAGTTGAGTGTGTCTTTGGTTTTCAAAGAAAAAGGTCCAACGAAAATACACATGGGGGGCGGCCGGAATTTCAACTTAAAAGGGGTTTTCCCTCTTTAATCAAACACACAAACACACTCACTATAATTAGCCTTTTTGTCACACATTAAATAAGTCATCTACTAGACATATTTAAATGTAACATGTCTTCTCTAATTAAACAATTAATTAAAGTATACTCTCATGTTATTTGTGTTATTAAACCCTTTAAATAACAAAATAATAATAAACCCATCAACAAATTATCCTCATAATTGTTCCATTTCATATGCAACTTATTTAGAAAACCCATTTTCTAAATTGGTGTAAATATTTAATTGCATGATCATATCATCAATTAAATATTAACTGGTGTTTGCTAAGCTTGTTATTGGGTATAACCCGACTTGGATCATAACGTACTAACCGCATCAATATTCTATGTGTCTTGGGCACATAGAATTTAACAGTTGTGTTGTAAGTGCCTACCCTTCACCGGTTCTGCAGATTATCAATTCTTGGTAAGGGGTACCGATTCTTTACTGTCAACTTGTTTAGCTCACAATAGTCAATACACATTCTCATACTACCATGCTTCTTCTTCACGAATAAGACCAGAGCACCGCAAGGAGAGATACTCGGTCAAATGAATCCCTTATCAAGAAGCTCTTGCAAATGCTACATCAACTCTTTCATCTCAGTCGGAGCCAACTGACATGATGCCTTAGCGACAGGTTGGGCACCCGGTATCATGTCAATCTGAACTTCAATCTCTCGTCGGGTGGCACTCCTGGTAAGTCTTTGGGAAATACGTCTAGAACGTCACACACAACTGGTACATCAGACAGTTGTGGTGTTGGCGTATCTACATCCTTTACACAGGCCAAATAGGCACTACATCCAAGCCACATGCACCTTCCACCCACCGCCATCAAAATCACCTTCGGAATCATAGCGACTCGATCCCTAAAAACCAGCACCACACTCCTGTCAGGCGCTGTCAACTGAATCATCTTCTTGCGGCACACAATATTCGCCTTGTAGTTGGGCAACCAATCCATTCCTAGGGCTACATCAAACCCGCCTAAGGTCATCACGAATGGTCTAACAGGAAACTTGTGACCTTCTAATTCTACGTCATAACCCCTATTATCTCAGATATCTTGGTAAACTTACCAATGGTAGTTTCGACATCAAAGGGCGTATCTATACTCCTCCTACTAACAGTCAATTTAGCATAGAAAGTAGCAGAAATAAAACTTTTACTTGCACCACAATCAAATAACACAAAGGCTAAAGTTTGGTTTACTAGAAACGTACCTGATATAACATCAGGGTCCGTCTTAGCCTCCTTCTGCGTCAACGTGAATGCTCTTGCGCTCGCCCTCTACCTGTTAGTGCTCTAAGAAAGATTAACATGTTGTCTTTAGTTATCTTTTAACATTTTGTAATAGTATAGGGACTATTTTTGTAATTGTTATTTCCTTTGTGTTTCATTATAAATAGCTTAGGCTGTTAGTTAGTAGTAGAATTTTGATGATAGTGAGCGAACTACTGCTCATTACTTGTAATTGTCTTTGCATGATATTAATGAAACTATGAATTTGTTAATATCTTGTTTGAATTCAATTACTTTGTATGTGTTTTATTTGAATTGTGTTCAGATATCATCACAGATTAGCTCAATTGATCCTAATCAATTGGTATGAGAGCTGTTGGTACCTGTTAATTGAGTAATTTTGAAGTTTATCGAACTTTCAAACTCAAAAAGCTTAGTCAATCTGTGATTGATAGACAATTCAAATGAAAACTTATGGATTTTACATGTGTTTCATCATCAGAAATATGATTTGAACCACAATTAGCAATTGAATTTATCAAATTTGAGTTAATTTGGTGAATTTGTGTTCGTAAAGTTCATTGTGTTTTCAAACTGAAAATTGCAAATTAATTGATTTGTTGTTGATATTACTTAAATTGATTTCAGAAGAATGATTATCGGCATAAAACTCATCTAATTGAAAAGTTTCAATCAATTTCATCAACTTTTGAAGATTTTCAGAAGATTCGAGTCTGTTATATTCATATGAACATGATGAATCTGACGCATTAGGGTTGAAGTTTGCTGAAAAATTGTCCATGTGTTAGGCGTTTAACTACTGTTTAGTCGCACCAACACTGTGTAGACGTTTTCAGTTCAGACGTTTGACCACTGTTCTCGAGAGTCCAGACGTATCATTGTTGAGAAGTATTTGAACTGTATATACGTTTGACAACCGTGTAGGTGCATCAACACTGTGTAGACGCATCACAACTATTCAGACGTTTCACAACTGTTCAGACGCATCAATTTTAGGCGTTTTGGAAAAATTTTCTAAGGCATTCCCTTAGACAACTCTCAACTTAGACGCATCAACTGTTGAGGCATTTGAATACTGTTTAGATGTTTTAACCTCGATACTTAGAATTTTTTTAAAGAAAATTCTTTGAAAACTTTTCCAATTTTTTTTAAATTCAAAATACAAGAAAACAAAAAAATATAAAAAAGGTGAAATTAGAAGATTCTCAAAATAGTATTCCAAAACTTAAAAACAGGGTTGATTTTAAAAATGGTCACTTAGGTTGAAACATCACTTAAATTCCATTGATACTAATCTTTGGAAATCCATAAAAAAGGACCATTCATTCCAATAATCACTGATGGACCTGATAGAGGATTGGTATACAATAAAGACTCTCAGGAACCATATCCTGAAGATGGTCTTGAAGGAGATGACTTGAGAAGAGTAAAAAATGATGTCAGAGCATACTCCTTGATGTGTAAAGGACTACCTCTGCAAGTTCTTGCAAGGCTTGATGGATATCAAACTGGATATACCATGTATAAAGCCTTAAAGACTATATGTGAAGGAGGAAAGGAGATTCAAAATCTCAAGAAACAAAAGTTGAAAAGGCAATTGGAACTGTTTCAACATTTATCTCGAGAAACTATAATCTAGATGATGAACAGATTTGTCCAACTTACTACTGAGATGTCAACAGCTGGTATTAAGCCTCATCTTGAAGATCTAAATCTTAGACTACTCAATGATTTACCATCATCCTGGAAACAAACAGTAACCTTACTAAAGCATACTCAGAAGTTCCCCATGGATTTAGATCTACTTATTGCCAAGATTTAGTCTGTAGAAATTGATGAAAGCTCAAGGAACAATGATAGAGCAGCATCAATGTCTCAGTATCAGTTTGTTGCTTCTCCGCAAACACAGTTGAAAATGCTTTCATGACAAAAAAGTGAGAAAGTTAAAGAAGAAGAAGGAGATTTATTTGTCGGAGCAGGATTTTTCACTGACTCATCATTTACTAGTGCCCCTGCTTACACAACACAATCTCATTCTCAATCTCCTCCTAAATCTCAGTCTCAAACATCAAATGTTCAATCAAAGACTTCTTCATCTAACTCTGCTAAATCTTGCAAAGTTAAAGATGTGATAAACATCCTATTAGAGGATGAAGACTCCAAAACTGCATTCACTGCGTTTATGGCCAGTTTTCAAGCATATCAAGGTAGCCATTTAACTTAACTAGATTTTGTTTTGCAGGATTTATTTGAGATAGATCCTAAAGATGTTGAAGAGATGGACCTGAACTGGCAGATGGTGATGATTGCCTATAGGACTCAAAAACATTCTTATGTCAACAAGAAATACAAGCCAAGTGCAAAGAAGACTGTTGGATTTGACAAGTCAAAAGTAGATGTTTTAACTGCAATAGTTATGGACACTTCTCAAGAGAATGCAAAGCTCCAAGGAATAATGGAGGAAGTGCTCAATCAAGCTCAAGCAATCAAAGGTTTCAACAAGCTCAGAAGAATTTTCAAAAGCCTTATCAAAGTCTTCCTATGCTAGAGCTTAAAGATGAAACCAAATCATCTCATGAAACAAAGTAAGCTCTGGTAGTCAGCATAAAAGATGGCTATGATTGGAGTGCATATGCAGATCAGTTTACAAATGAATTAACATCAAGTTTATCTCTTATTGCAGAAATTCAAGGAGAAGATTGGTGAGAAAACTATGACCCAAAAGTGGAAAGTGATGAAGAAGAAGATGACTATGATTGGAGCGACAAGTCTGATCCTAAGGAGGATACAGAGGAAGTAGCTCTAATGACACAGTTTGATCAATCAAAGGTTGACTGTTCAACTTCAAAAACTAAAAACACAGTTCCAAAATTTACTGAAATCCCATCAGAAGTGAGAGAAAAACATTGCACCAAATCATGCTATGAACATGTTGAACACTACATAAACTGTTCATTCAAAATCTGTGAAAAGCTAAAACAAGAAGAATCTATGCATAACCAACTTAAATCTAATCATAAAACTGCAGATCAAAATATTATCTCTCTCCAAACTTCATGGAACAAAATAATAAAAGATTTAGAAATTGTTTCTAAACAATTAGAAGAGATGACCAAGAATCTTGAACAGGAGAAAATAGCACATGCTGCTACTCAAATTGATCTGGCAAAAGTAAAAAGTTTTAAAATGATAGTAGAAAAACTTATGAGTGAAAGGAAAGATAAACAAAAAACAAGGTTAGGTTTCATTCATGAACCTATGCTTGAATCTATTACAAACACACTACCACGGAACTTCAATACTCATGATCATTCTCCTAAAAATAAAGCTAAACTTAAAGCCTTCAAGATCAAAAACAAGAATGCACAAGAAGAAAAAGAAAATGTTTAAGCGTTTGTGGAAAAAGATCAAGAAAAAATCAAAAATGGTCATTCAATCAAGATAAAATCATATGAACCAAAACAACCAAAACAAAATATTTCTGATCAAATTCATCATGTAATAGAAGAAGTGAAAGTTCAAAACCAGGATAAACAACAGATAGGAACATTAGAAGATTTGAACACCATCAATCTGAAACAAAGTCAATCAGATAAGGAATCTTCTTCTAATGATGTTCAATCTGAAAATAAACCAAGTTCTTCTAAATCAAAGAATCAAAGGAGAAAAAAAATCATCAAAAATCAAATCTGAACTAGTTTAGAAAAGTTGTTCAAATCAACAAATCAAACAACTAAACTCAAACCCATAAAATTTGTCTCAGCAGGTTTGTTAAATATGAATTCTCCTCAAAACAACAAGGTGAATTCTATGAAGAAATATCACTCTGATCTGAAATCAAGTTCAGATTCTAAGACTTCCGCTGTAGCAAAAGGATTTGTTCATAAGAAATTTGAGAAGGAAGATCATGTTAAACAGATGAAAAACAATATGACACTACATCAAAATGTGAAACATGAAAAACAACAGTTTAACTTTTTGACACCAAAATATAAAAATGAATCAAACAAAGTGTCAATTTCAAAAGTTAACAAACAGTTGTTTAAAACTCCACAAAAGTACCGTGAAATATGTGATATGAAAAATCACAATACTGCCGAGTGCTATTTCAACAAGTACTTTACATATGTGACATGAGAAATCATTCTACAGCAGATTGTTATTTTAACAAATACTGTACTTATTGTGATGAGAAGACTCACAATACTGCAAATTGTTACTTTAGAATGAGATCACCTAAAAGAGAATTTGCAAACTCAAACTTGAGCAAAGGTTATGTTAATCCTCAATTTATGAGAAATCAAAATGATAAATTTCAAAGATTAACTAATCAAACTTCTTTAGGTTTGAGATCTTTCCAAAATAAAAATATGTGACATCTAAAAATATGCAAGAACAATTCATACCAAGATCGGTAAAAAACACTAATAAAAATGCTAGTCATCAATTGTGTTAAAAATTGATAAATCAAAAGGTATGAATGCTTTCAAAAATAACTCAAACAATTTCCAAAACAAGATTGGTAAATTCATCAAGAATAAACCTGATTTGAACAATCTTCATTACAAACAATTTACCAGTGTTGATAAATTTGGAAAACCCAAGACCATCTCGGTTTGGGTGGATATATCAACTTAAATTTTCTTGTTGTGCAGGTACGCCCAAGAAGACCACTCAATACATGGTATGTGGATAGTGGGTGTAGCCGGCATATGATAGGCAATCATGCCTTGTTACAAGATTTTAAGTTAAAAGATGGAACACATGTCGCCTTTGGTGGTGATGCTAGTGGAAAAATAACTAGAGAAGGAACAGTATCAAATGGGATAATAAGCTTTGACAAAGTCAAATTTTGCTCACAGTTGAACTATAATCTTTTAAGTGCCTCCCAATTTGTGATAAATCATATTCTGTTCTTTTTGATGATTCATTCTGTTATGTTTTGAAGCCCGGTTTTCACATAAGCAAAGAGTGGGTAATTGTTACAGCTGACAGAGACAGAGATGTATACCAATTGGATATGTCTCAAGTTGATCCTTCAACCGAAACAACTTGCCTAATTGCTAAAGTATCAAATGATGAAAGCCATCTTTGGCATAGACGTCTCGGACATTAAAATTTTAAGAATATGAACAAGCTTGTAACAGAAAATCATGTTATTGGACTTCCATATAAGAAGTTTGCAACAACTGATCACTGCTTAGCATGTTTAATGGGAAAACAACACAGAGCATCTTATAAGACCAACTCATAAACTCAACTTCCAAACCTCTTCAATTGTTACATATGGATCTTTTTTGACCAACAAATGTCAAGAGTATTGGACGAAAATCATATTTTTAGTTATCATTGATGACTATACAAGATTTTCATGGGTTTTCTTTTTGTATGCTAAATCTAAAACGGCTGAATTACTAAAAGAATTTATCATTAAAGTTGAAAATCAATTAGAAAATAAAATGAAAATAATAAGAAGTGATAATGGAACGGAATTTAAAAATGCTAACATTGAAATGTTTTATGCTCAGAAAGGGATAGCTCATCAGTTTAGTGCTCCCATAACTCCTAAACAAAATAGAGTTGCTGAAAGAAACAACAGAACATTGATTAAAGCTACTCGTTTGATGTTAGCTGATGCAAGATTCTTATAACTTTTGGGATGAAGCTATATCAACTGTGTGTTTTGTTCAGAACAGAACCTTAATTGTGAAATATAAAATGAAAACTTCTTATGGGTTAATGTTTGGAAGGAAACCGAACATAAATTTTCTAAAATAATTTGGTTGTGCTGTTATGATTCTTAATTCAAATGATCAGTTAGGAAAATTTGATGCAAAATCTGATAATGGATTTTTCATTGGATATGCATCTGTTTCAAAAGCCTATGGAGTGTACAACTCTAGGACAAATATAATTCTTGAAACATTCAACGTTAAATTTCTGGAAAATTCTTTTCCATCTGTTGCAAATGGTCCTGCATGGTTATTTGATTTAGATTCATTATCAAACTCTTTTCAATCTAACTTGTTTAATCAATCAAATTGTTTTGATTCTACGAGTAAAAAGAACTCTAGAGGAGATCTTGGATCTTTTAGTGAGGACTCAGATTCTGATGACCCAGATGATTCTAGCTCAGACTACACATTTTTATCATTTGTCAAGGATTCATCAATACGATTAAATGACAATGATCATGCAAATTTAGATTCAAATCATTCAGTCTCAATTGATGAGGAAGGATCACAACCTTTTCCTAATGATGGTAATAATTTTGTGCAACCTAAGTCTGGAACATCATCCATCTCTGGTGATGTAGTTGATACTGGTAACTTTGATTACTTTATTAACTCACCAACTCAAGTTCCAAATTTTAATCCACATTCTTCTAACTTGTTACATAAGCTCTCCAACTTAAACCAACAAATCTGGATGTTAATAATAAATGTGATCAGATTCCAACATCTCGTATTCATAAGAATAATCCAATTTCTTAGATTATTGGTCCATTGAATGAGAGAACAACAAGGAGTAAATCAGAACAAGCAAACTTATGCTTATACTCTTGTCTTTTGTCTCAAATTGTTCCTCAAAATGTTACCGAAGCATTAAAGGACAATGGTTGGATAGAAGCTATGCAAGAAGAATTACTTCAATTTCGCAAACAAGAAGTGTGGAATTTAGTGGATTTACCTGAAGGAGAAAATGCTATAGGCACGAAATGGTTGTTTAGAAACAAGACTGATGATCGTGGTATAGTTATAAGGAACAAAGCAAGAATTGTTGCACAAGGATACACACAGGAAGAAGGGATAGATTATGATGTGTGTTTGCACCAGTTGCAAGACTTGAATCCATTCAAGTTTTCCTGGCTTATGCTTCATTCATGAAATTTCAGGTGTATCAAATGGATGTAAAGGGTGCATTTTTATATGGTCCTATCACTGACGATGTGTTTATGAAGCAACCTTCGGGCTTTGAGGATGCAGAATTTCCACATCGAGTGTATAAGCTGAGTAAAGCTTTGTATGGACTTCATCAAGCCCCTAGAATTTGGTATGTGACATTATCACAACACTTAATCCAACATGGATACAAAAGAGGGAAAATTGATCCAACTTTATTCATAAAGAAGGATAATGATGATCTCTTATGTGTACAAGTGTATGTTGATGATATCATATTTGGTGCTACAAGTTAAAAGTTGTGCAATGAATTTGAAGAAATCATGAAATCTCGATTCCAAATAGGTTCTATGGGAGAGATTAAATTCTTTCTTGGACTTCAAGTCAAGCAAACTGACGATGGAATTTTCATCAATCAAGAGAAGTTTGTTGACAAGCTCTCGAAGAAATTTAAGTAGCAAGACTGTCAGTCCATACAAACTCCAGCAGGTGTTAACACCAAGATTGAACTAGATCCAAAAGGAAAATCTATTGATCAAACACTATACAGATCAATGAGTGGTTCTTTGATGTATGTTACTGCATCTAGACCAGACATTATGTATGATGTTTGTGTATGTGCCAGGTATCAATCAACCTGAAAGAACCTCACTTAATTGTTGTCAAAAGAATATTCAAGTATCTCAAAGGTAAACCATCCTTAGGGCTTTGGCATCCTTACGTGGGTAACTTTGAATAATATGGATATACAGATAGTGATTATGGTGGTTATTGTCAAGATAGAAAATCTACTTCAGGTGGATGTCAATTTCTCGGTCCCCGATTAGTCTCATGGTAATGTAAGAAACAAACAAATGTCTCTGTTTCAACTGTAGAAGCTGAGTACATTGCTGCATGAGCAGGATGTTCTCAAATCCTTTGGTTGCAAAATCAACTACTGGATTATGGGTTCAATTTTCTTAAAACACCTATTTACATTGATAACAATGCAGCTATGTTCATTACAGCTAATCTTGTTCAACATTCAAAAACAAAACATATCGAAATTCGATATCACTTTCTCAGAGATAACTCTGGAAAGGGATTGATCATTTTGATTCAAATTGCAACAGAAAACAGTTGGCAGATCTATTTACTAAAGCCTTCCTACCAGGACGGTTTGAGTACTTAGTAGAATCAATTAGTCTTATCAATCATAGGTGAACTCCCTAAGTCAAAAGACTATCATAAGTGATACTCTCAATGTTAATTGCCTATTATTTTTTTGTATGTGTGTGTTTTCGTTTTCTTAGAAAAACCAAATACAAAAGCATATATAACAAAATTCAAAAAAACATAGGGTCTTTTTCTATATGTCAGTTCTTTGTTTTTGTTTTTTTAAAAAAGAATTTAGTTTTGCAATATTTGAGAAATGATAGTACATTAGTGAGATTAGTTGCATATTTCACTCATTAATAAAATCTGACATGATCAGATATGATGTGTAGACATTATCATGTTATTATACTAAAATAGTAAATTCTGTGATTACACTAAATATGTATTCATCTGAGTACTTTTGAGATGTTTTGACTTATCAGATTGACTGTTTGTTGAGTAACAACACTCACACCTGATGGTGATGTAATTAATCATGAGATCTGTTACAAGCATCATTTCACTTCTTTGTTATGAGTCATCATAGACCTGAAGTGCTGAGATATCCTTTGTTGTAAGTCATTACAGACCTGGATATTCTCTTTGATGCAAAAGATGCCAATGTGCACAATCTATTCAAATGGAAAGTTAGAGATGATCAAATGGTTATCCATGATTATTCTCTAATCATTTAAGTAACATGAGATCTGATTACACATATGTTTGAGGTAATAAGTTGAGTATATGTTTTTGCTTGCATGTCTTGATGATAGTTGAGCTCTCTGAATATAACCTAATCAATCCAAGAATTGAAAAAGTAAGTGAGCTGGTACAATATCGAATACACTCATTGTTTTTCCTTAGATCTTGTGTCTCCTTTGTTGTGATGTCACTGACCTGGAACACACTTGATCAGGATTTATTCACCGTCTATGACTATCCACAATTTTTTTCTTTTAATGTGCTGATCTTCATTGATATGATCTCACTGCAAACATTAATTCTTGTTGATATTAGATTTTGATTCTGCTTTATTTTGATTTTATGCATGTTTTTTTATGTGTGAAGGCAATGTCACAATGAGTTGTGTGATCTTATTATGCTACCTTAGGAAACTTATAAGTTTTTTAAACTTAAAAGTTTAAGCGGAGTAATAAAGGAAAAAGTTTTCTGAGAAAATCAAAAGCAAAGAAAGTTAAATTGAAAGGATGATGCTATATGTTCAAAGTTTATGTGAGTGTCATCATGAAACTTTTGAAAATTATAATATGAACCTATATAAAATTACCAGTGGAAATACTTCTCTCAAAGTTGAGAAATAGAGATTTGATTATGTTTTGAGACTAAGATGAAGGGCAAGAAAAGAAAGAAAAATATCAAAGGTAACATCAAGTGAAAAAAAATTTGAATTTGTTGAAAACTAATTTTGAGTGTGGAAAATGTAAAAAGTTCAAATTTGAGGGACTAAAATAAAAATTTTGGATAATTCAAATTTATGCTTAAAATGTTTAAATATTAGTATGAAATATTACTAATATCTATAAACAGTATGCAGGTGAACAAGAGTGAAAAACACCAAGTGTAAGACTCATGAAAGTCAACTCATGCGCCTAAATAGTCTTCATACGTCTAAATAGGAGCATGGTGAAATTTTACAAATTTATACAAGTGTTTGGGAGTTTTTCATATTCCCATGCGCCTAAACAGTTGCAATAAGCATAAAGTTCAACCAAGTGTTTGGGCATTTTATTAATCTCATACGCCAAAACAGTGAAATGAGTGATTTTATACAAGTGTTAGGCGTTTTGAATGTCATTCGTCTACCGTGGGTGGAAAGACAAAGTGTTCGACGTTTCAGGAACTTCAGACGGCTGAACAGTGCTAAAGCGCCTAAACAGTGCTTATGCGTCTGTACAGTGCTCATGCGACTAAACAGTTCTCATGTGTCTAAGTCCGTACGTCCAAAGAGTGTTCATGCATCTCATTAATTTGTGAATTTTAGGGTTTCATACGCCCAAACAGGACTCGTACGCCTAAAATTTCACTTGATATAAATTGAACACTTACGCTTATTTCCTTATTCACACTCAAAATTTAAGAGACAAAACCCCTGAAATTGCGACCATCATCTATCATCATACTCTCATTTCATCTGCAATTGCATTAAATCCTGTTGATTATAGATAGAATTTGGATTTATAAACGTAAGTTTGTGATTCAAATCTGTAAAATTTTGGTTAAATCAAAGTATTGATATAGGCGTTTGAATGCTATTTATGTGTTCGAATCCTATATAATTCAAGTTTAACTAATCAAATGTGAATATTATCTAAAGTTGACACTAGATTATTAATAAGAATCTGTTTGTGAGTATGTCTATGTAATGTTTTTAATGTGAAAGTGAAAATGATTTGATGATTGTTAAATCAGTCGGTTCTTTAATAGAAGAAGAAGAAGATGAACAGACAGACTAAAGTTTGAATAAAATTAAAAAAAAAATTATTTTTTTTAAAAGAAGTAAATCAAAATTGAAATGTTAGATAATGAATTCAAAATGAATAAAGTTTAATGTTTTACATCTTGAAATCCCAATTCAAAAATATAAAAATAAAAAGGTCAAATTCAAAAGTCAAAATCAAAAGTCATGTAGAAATAAATTTCATTAATTAATATTCAATGTTCTCATAATACTTTCTTTGTGTTTTGCAGATGGCAGAATTAAAGTTTGAGCCAAAGCATAATGTGGCTGCCTTCGTACATGATGAAAACAGAGAAGCCATTGGATATGAAGAAATTATTAGATTTCTACTCAGAACAAAGTATGTATATGCTATGTGTGCAAGACCAATGATCAATGGAAGAATGATTAAGAGATTCTGGAGAACTGCATAGATTGAAAGAGACGAGGAAGGAAACAAAGTTCTAAGAGCTTTTATTACAACGGAAAGAATGCTTGAAGTATCTGAAGAAGCAATGAGAATAGCTCTAAGACTTGGTGATAATGACCCTAAAGACTTATGAGAATATTCCTTCAATGAATGTAGAGAGCTTTTTTACAAATGGGTCATCTAGATCATTTTCCCAAAAAGCAATTTCTCAGAGCCCGAGTGTATAAGCATTGGAAGCTTTTATGCTATATTTTTTAACATTGCCTGTCTAAACGAAGTGCTCGTTGGGATTCATTCCCTATAGACATTGCATCTTCCATTATTGCCTTAGCTACAAATAGAAGATTCAATATGTCTAAGTGGATAATGAATGGTTTCATTTTCAGCATTGAAAGAGGAGTGAGGAATAAATACTTGATGTACCCAAAATTCCTCCAATTGGTCATTAATGAAGCAAATCCGGATTTGTATGCTGAAGGAGTTACTGGTGAAAAGATACAGTTAGAGCATATTTCTGAATCTATATATAAAAGACTATCAATAATCACCGGTGCTCAAAACATTCCAGTATTTGAATATATAAGGAATGTATCTAATGATAAAGTTGATATAAATCAACAACACTTCCATTTATTAGAAGATGAACCAATAGATCCTAATGATCTCATAGAGGATGTTGTTGAAGTTATGATTGATGATGATAATGAAGATAATGATGATGAAGCTTCAGAAAGCTCATCAACAAATGAACAAAGTGATGACAATGATGATGTAAATGATGGTGCCACTCAAGCACATCAAGAAGAAACTGAAGAAATAAATGAGGAAGATACGGGAGATGAACCACAAAATATGGATGAATGAAATGTTGATGACATTCATTAGGAAGCTATACATGAAATTGATTCACAAAATCAATCCTTTGATTCTGATTTTATGAATGATATATTATACAATCTAGTATTTGAAGTTGATGTTAACGAAGGAGTAGAAGAAATTCCTCTGAGTATGACACACAATGTGTCTATACAAACAGAAGAGACAGTGAACACTAATTAGAAGGAAAGATTGAAAGAAGAAAATCTGAGTAAAGAGAAAGAGCTTGAAGAGTTGAAATTGGAGAATGAAAGGACGAAGAGATAAACATATCTCTTCAAAAAGAAATTCAAAAGCTTAAGGATGAAAACTTAAAGTTGACGAAGAAAATGCCTCAATAGATGAAAAGATTGTGAGGTTTGCTAAAGCTAAAGAAGATGTAATCAAGAATTTTGAAGTTATGATCTAAGACTATGACATTCTTCAGGAGAAGTTCAAGAAACTATCTGAAGAAAATAAAAAACTCAAAGATGATTTGCTAAAAGAAAAAGAAGCTCAGAAGCCTATCATACCAGTACAAGTGATAAGTACTCACATAAATGTTGATGAAAATCTTGAGCAGATAAAAGGCAAAAGAAAAGTAGAAGAAGTAAAAGATATAATTCTAACTGAATCATCTTCTAAGATGCAAAGAACTGAAGAAACTGTTGAAGAACAAAATGTACAAGAACATATTGAGGCTTTAGAAGATATTGAGGAAGTATACAATGATGATTGGTATGATGAAGTTCTAGATGATGAAGATATTGATGAAGCTCAATTTGTATCACATTTCTCTTCACAAGAACATACTCATGAACAAGATGAAGTACCACAAGACTTTGAAGAAAGATATAATTATCTTGTGAAGATGAAATACAATCGTGTATATTTGGACGGACTGACTGCTTCTCAGATTAACGATGAATATCAGAAATGTTTTTATGCAGAGTCAGTTGCACCGGTAGATCCAAATGAGATTGTTATTAAGCATGGTGAATGGATAATAGCAAAAGAAGTGATCAATGTAGAAGAACTATCTAGCTCTGAGTTGCACCATCCTGATCCAGAAGATATTAGTATTCGAGCTCTAAGATCGTGGTTGCAATCTAGAAACTACCCTTGGAGGAAACTAAAAAGATTACAATCTGTATCACTGAGGAACCTTGTCAGAAGTTTTCAAGAGACTGAGAAACAATTGAATAAAATGATAGTACTTGATACAAATAATCCTCAGTATCTTGAAATAACAAAGAGAACAAGAATGTTAAAGCCACAGGAGATCAAACAAATGTCAAGAATTGTTGATGCACATGTTCACAGAAAAAAGTTGATTGAAATGTTTGCTGGTCCAGAAAGACAAACTTACAAAGCCTCTACTGAACAAAGGCATATTTTTGATAATTTAAGAACAACTGGAGAGTTAGTAAGAAACGTATTGCAAAGAGGACAATCAGTTGCTGAACTGCTGAATGCTATGATTGCTCCAGATTTTGCCAACCAAGTAAATAGTATCGCATGGAAGTATGATGAAGTATTCGATGCATTTTGATAAAGAGAGTAAATGATGTGTGTGATGTATATCATTTTTACTCTAGTATCATAAAACTTCCAGTGCAAGATCTGAAAGAGCTGAATTAGATTACTTCTGATCAATCCTTCTCATTCAAAACATGGCAAGATGTTTGTAGAATTGTTAAGAAGAGGATTGGATCGATCAAGTAATTTTCTTAATACAAGATATGAGCAAGAAGATAAAGAGTATTTTGTTACTATGAAGAATAATAAAAAGCTCAAGGGATTACAATCAGAGGAGGAACATTCTATGATTGAATTTTGTGACAAGTATTTTGAGAAGGTTACAACCCCTGGTCTAAAAGTGATAGATGGTAATAAAAACTCAAAGCCAATCCTCAGATGGTTTTATAACACTAAGACATTTGAGCTTAAGTTGGTCCAAAATTTAGAAAGATAGGATGAAGACATGATTACTCTTTTTGGTGCATTTGAACTCAAATTGTTATATCCATGTTACATTTCATTTTTGTTTGTATAAAGATTTGAGAAAGTATCTCCTCAAATAGCAGAGCAAGACAAGAAATATTTCATTTCCATTATTAATGTGATGAATGCAACTATGGAAAGAATATCTCTGAGAAAGGCTCTTGCTTATGCAAATATTGTGAAGAAAGATATCAAGGATATTGAATTTATGAGAATCTCAAGGAAAGGTGTCTTAAAAGTATACTCAAAAGACAGTTCAAAACCTATTGAGTTATATGCAAACATTATCATTACTTGCTTATCTAAAGACACGTTGGAAAGAATGAAAAAGATGGAGATAAAGACAAATGAAGCGAAACCAGAACAAGGCATTCTTGCAAGAAAATTCAAGTCTGCAATATCAAATGCTTTGAAAGAATTACAGATGTACAAACAGAAGCCGATGTTTAAGGTCAAAGAAGAACCAAAAGATTTCTTTGAAGGATGAAGACAAAGATTTGAAGATAAAGGTTGAAGATAAAGGTGAATATGGAAAAGAAGACAGAAGACCATGTCAATCTTAGGGGGAGTATTGTTAGTGCTCTAAGAAAGATTGACATGTTGTCATTAGTTGTCTTTTAACATTTTGTAATAATATAGGAACTATTTTTGTAATTGTTAGTTCCTTTGTGTGTCATTATAAATAGCTTAGATTGTTAGTTAGTAGTAGAGTTTTGAAGATAGTGAACGAACTACTGCTCATTACTTGTAATTGTCTTTGCATGATATTAATGAAACTGTGAATTTGTTATATCTTGTTTGAATTCGATTACTTTGTTTGAATTCAATTACTTTGTATTCGCCAGCCTTCTTCACTAACGAACCTTCAACCCTTGACTTCTTAGAGTCTCTCCTCATGTGGCCCTCCCCGCCACAGTTGAAACACCTCCCAACCTTGCATTCCCTTGCCATATGACTAGGCTTCCCACACTTGAATGACATGTTCAAACACCATCTACACTATCCGGCATGCTGCCTTCCACACTTGCCACACGTCTTAATGTCCACACCAGATGTGGCCACACGTCGGTCATCCACCCACGCACCTTTGTTGCTTGGAGTGGCCCCGCCATGTCCAACCCGCTTCCCATTCCAATTACAATCACCACCACCTTTTTTACCGACTTCAGCCACCACCACAGTCCTTCATCATACAACATCCCCGCCAAGTCAACCGCTGACCTAAACATGCATGGCGGGGCAGTGATCATGTGCCTATAGATATCCGCCGGTAAGCCCTGGATGTATCTCTTGATCTTTTATGACACAGGCATCACCTGATCTGGCACCAGCCATGCCATCTCATTAAACTTGGTGGTGTATTGCTGGTGCGTCATGGTTCCTGCCTCTAGCTGTAAGAACTCTATTACAACCTTGTCCAACCCTCTGTGAGGACAGAACTCCTTGATCACCAACTTCTTCAGCTCTGCCCACCTCATTCTTCCAATTGCCCATATACCGTTAGCTTGGACGATATTGTCTCCCCAACACAGAGCCGAGTCCATAAATGAATAAGTGGCAAACTTCACCTTCTAATCTTCTCAACACTCGCTGATATCTAGAACAACCACTATCTCCCTTACCCACCGATGAGCAGCAGTAGTATTTTAATTACCATCAAAAGTAGGGGCCTTGCATTTTTTAAATGCCCCATAGTTACAACCTTGTGCTACCTCATGCTCATGCTCTTCTCTTTCCTACTTGTTAGTAGAGACAACCGTCTCAGTCTCTAGTTGCTCCCTCTCTCCCGATAACCTATTCCTCTCTTTCCTCTCGACTTCTCGCACTGCTTTGATCACTTCAGTCACCATAGATGGTAGAATTGTATGCATGTTGGTGAACCTCTTCCACCACTGGCTCCTTCACTGAGGCTTTTAAATTAGCACTCACATCCCCGCCCTCCAGATGAGGGGTTTTGGGCTCTACATGAGCTATCTCCTCGACCCTAGTCTTTCCTCTCGTGACCCACGGTCGAGCACCACGTCCACCGTGGCCTCCACCTCGTGAAACCATAGAAGATCTATCACCATCCTCTAAGGAGGCTATAAGATCCAAACACCAATATGTTCATTCAAGGGAATAGCTCAGTTTATGTCAAGGACATTAAGTCCCTAATTATAGTGGCAAATTGTGATTAGCCACTTACTTTACTCTTCATACCCCGAGCATTTCCTATCCTGACTACATCAGTATCTAAATCTACTAAAGGCATATAAATCACATAACATGCGTATATAATACCGATTAACATTTAGAAAATACTAATAGCATGTAGCTACTCGGACTGGCATCCCTCCCATTTTGTCCCATTCTCAGTTTAAGTTAGGTTTCTTTTGAAAATATTAACCCGTTTTACTTAAACTTTGTCTCTGATACCAACTTGTAAGGCCCCTTTCCCGGGACGCTCACAACCAATCAATCATTGCACGTAATGTTGGGTTTGTTACAAGTTTATCAAATATAGTTTATGTTGGATCTTATATGCCCAAGACACATACAAGATTGATATGGTTAGTACGTTATGATCCAAGTCGGGTCATACCCAATAACAAGCTATACAAACACCGATAAATATTTATTTGTTGATAAGATCATACAAATAAATATTGACACCAACTTAGAAAGTGGGATTTCTAAAACATTGCTTTTGTAATAGAACAACATTATATGGATAATTTGTTCATGATAAATTATTTGTTTCATTATTTAATTGAGTTAAATAATAACAAATAAAAGTCTGTTAATGCTTCATTAGAAAGTGGGGAACCCATTTTCAAATTCCCATTTCGGTTGCCCATAGGCCTTGGGTGTTTTGTTTTTTTGTCTTGTCTTTTGGAAGATCATTAGACACACTTGCACTTTTCTCCCTAACCCACACTTCCTCTTACACACACAAAGCAAGATACTCTCTCAAAAAACCTAAGAATTTTGGATTCAAGAAGAACAAAAGGAGCTGAAATTTTGGATTTCTTGGCTGCTCTTCAAGAACTTCTTGGTTGATTTTGGATTGTTCAAGGAGTTGGTATTGGTGCTCTACTACCTAACAAGTTAGATGTTTGCTAAGGCTTGTGGGTATACAAGCTTGAGGTCTTCTCTTTTGAAGGCTATACATTCAAGAACGACACCATCTTCATCTTATCCATATACAACATCTTGTGCAAGAAAGGTTGTTTCAATGAACACCCTATGGTTCTTTTTATGGTTTATGCTTTAAAATGGTGAAAATTTCAGATTGTAAATAACATGTTTAAACCTTATATCCGCTGTGTTTTTATAGTTTTAATGGTTAAACTAACTTGATTAACATGTTACAAAACCCAACAATGGAATCTAGAGCCGGATATGTGGAATATGTGCCTCAAAAGTTATTGAAAGATGAAGATCAAATGGTTGATTGTGTTGTTTGGAAAAAACCCTAAAGTTTTGGTTCATGTTGGCCGAAACTTTAGGGCTGAAATAAGGGGTTCATTTTTGTTCTTGGATGTTGAATATGTTTCATATTTTGGTGCATAGCATAGCCTTGGCCTTATGTGTTTTGGATTTGGTTGATTATGGTTTTGTCATGTTGGTTTTGATTCTTAAAAGGGTTGTAATATTTGTGTTTGTATTTTGGGTTGTAATTTATTTATTCATTTGGTTATGTAATAAATAGATTAGGTGCATTTCTTTTATTAGAAAAATTGTACTAGGATATGATTTTGTAAAATAAGATGCATAAGATGAAGACTCAAAGATGGACACAAAAGACATGGACACTTGAAGCATTTGGATGTAAATTCATGTGGGAGTTCATGGACACATTTTGATGCGTCATCTTAACCCTTAGGAAAGACCTTATGACAACACTTGTGATGGCAAACAAGTGTGGTCAACTTACTGGCTATGGTTTTGTTTGTATGATTATGCTTGTTTGGATGTTTATTATATGATTGTTGGTTGATATTTGGATATGCATAACAAACTCATTAACAAACATAACAAGCTGAAAATTGATGGTTCTTTTATTAAGTGGTTAATAAAAGGTTATTAAAAGGATTAATGATTTTAGTAAAAGGGTTTTATTAAAAGTGAACTATAGGGTACCTTGTATTTGAAAGCATGCAAATATAAGGTACATAGAGTTTTCAAACTAAGATTATGAAACATCAAATTTCTTTTATAAACAAATTTAACACCGTCCTTTTGCACACCACTTGAGTCACTTGGAAACTCTTAATAGGATAAAGGTCACCTAACCGTTTTGAGCGAACTTGTGATTTGAGGTGGGGATACCATATTTGTGGGATAAAGGTCACCTGACCACTTATGTTGAAAAACTCACATGTGTGTGCAAGTAGGGTAACTTGATTTGGAAACCATGTTAAATAGATCACCTACAATATGGTTGAAGGAATTGATCTACCCAAGATTCATATTAAATTGATGTGGCTAGTGTGATATGATCCAAGTCGGGTCATACCCAATAACAAGCCAAACAAACACCAAAAAATAATTTATTTGTTGATAGGATCACACAAATAAGTTATGACACCAATTTAAAACAAATTGGATTTTCTAGATTATTGCTTTTATAGATGAACATCATTATATATATATATAATGATTTGTTCATGAGGGATTTCTTGTTCATTGTTTAAGTTAGTTAAACAATAACAATGATAATGTGTAAGTACTAAAAATTAAAATGGTTTAATTTCATAAAAGGTGGAATGCAAGCGATAATTTTATTTTTTTTTTCAAATGAGAGGGAATAATAAGGGGCCATTCGGCCGCCCCTTGGATTGATCTTGGGAACTTCTTTTGTTTGTTCCAAGCATATGCAATCAATCCATTCCTACACTCTTCCATTCCACACTCCCCACACACAAGAAAGTCTCTTCTCTCTCTCTCTCTCTCAAAGATTTTGGATTTTTGAAGCAAAGAAAAGGAATTTTCAGCTCACAAGAAGAGTTCTTGGCTGAAAAGTTCCACAAGAAGAAGAGTACTACAAGTTGGTGTTCAAAGCCTAGCAGAGGGTGTTTGGGGCTTGGGGTATGTCATCTTGAGGGCTTCTACATTGAAGTTTCAGCCACAAGAACTCATTCTATAATCTCTTTAAATCTCGTTTTCCAGCAGCCCTAAAGGTTGTTTCATTTCCTTCTTATGTTCTTTACTTGTATGATATTCGTATAATGATCCATGGTTGGGGTTGCTTATTAAATGGGTTAATAACCAGATTACTAAAATGTTTTAAACCTTTTTTTTTCTGCTGCGTTTCTCATATATATAATGTTTTATGAGCTTGATAAACTTGTTAAGTCCCACAATGGCATCAAGAGCCACTTGATGAATGCATACATATTTTCTTGCTAGTTCCCACTTTTGTGGGTGTTTGACATGTTGGACCAAAAGAACCAATGAGCCGGATCAGAAAAAAACCTTTAGTCCCACAGACGTCACCAAAACAACTATTCAAGACCATAACAGCTGAAGACAATAGTGCTTACAAAGTTTGAACAAGTACTGAAGACAAAGCCTGAAGACACAAGTGCTAAAGACAATGTCTGAAGAACACAAGTGCTCAAGACAAAGTCGAACATCAAGTGCTGAAGACAAAGTCTGAAGACACAAGTGCTGAAGACAAAGTCTGAAGACACAAGTGCTGAAGACAAAGTCTGAAGACACAAGTGCTGAAGACAAAGTATCAGGCGTTGTCAAACAGAAGAGGTCTTCTTCAGTAGTTGTGATGGTTTACCTTTCAGTAGTTTTCTTTGTTTCAGTATTTGTAAAACAATGAAGAGTATGTTCTTTAGTGTTATTGTTTCAGTAGTTTCTTTTCAGTAGTTGTAATAATAGTTAACACTTAGCATTTTTGTAAGAAGATGTCAGCTGTTTGACATCTTCAGTAGTTGTGTTAACTATCAGTAGTTTGTGATAAATTCTGTTAGATGTCATTATCAAGTGACATCAGCAGACGTCACATCTCTTATATAAGAGGCGTCGACCTAATTGTAATTGTGACATTCCGTTACCACGAAAGCAATATTGATGAAATATATCTGCAGAATTCTCCTATCTAAACCGTTTTTGTTCTTACATTGATATCTCTTTGTTCTTGTGAATTGCTAATTCATTGTTAGAATTCCGCTGCTATACTCTCTAATCAATCAAACGTAGATCACTGATCCTAACAAGTGGTATCAGAGCAGGTTAATCATTGATTGATCTAACAATTGATCAGTGAAACTGCTAATTGATATCTATGTTTGATTGAATTAGCATATTTGCAAGAACTGGTTATAGATTATTGAATTTCTGACGCTTTCGTTCATTTATTTTGAGATCTCTCTTGTTTCAATTGGTTATTGTGTTTTTGTTCTAAATCTGTTATATCTTAATTGAATTTGATTGAATCTGAGATGACTACTCCTTCTAATGATCCTCACAATACTGGTTCCTCAACCAAGCCCCCGATGCTGGTTAGGACCGAGTATAACATATGGCAGCGAAGAATGCTTCATCACCTGTCTGTTAACAGTTCAGGTTGTTGGACATCTGTGGTACGGACCACCACATAAGTCTATGGTGAACAATCCGGAAACCAATCAAATGGTTCCGAAGAAGAAGGAACAATACTCTGATGAAGATTGGAAACTGTTTGAGATTGATGCTAAAGCCCATGGAATTCTGGCCATGGCACTGCCTAATGAAATCTATTCAGGGCTTATGCATCATGAAACTGCTCATGATCTCTGGAATGCCCTGAAGGAACAATTCGGTGGCACAAATGAGGTCTTAGCAAACACAGAGAAATCCTTGCCTAACAATATGAGACATTCTCTCATAGAAAGGGTGAGACACTGACTCAACAGTTTGAGCGTTTTTCCTGCTTGATCTCCGAGCTGAAAATGGTGAAACAGGAATACACCAACAGCCAGATGAATAACAGGTTCCTCATATACCTGCCTGAGAGATGGGACACATACCCTATTGTCCAACGCTCCAATGCAAATCTGGATAGCCTATCTCTCACCCAACTTCATGGGAACTGCTTACATTCGAAAGAGAGATAGAGCAGAAAGGGAAACTGTCCTCATCAGGAAAGCTCACTGATGACTTTGTACCAGGGAATATTGCCTTGGTTGGTCATGAGTCAGAATATGCTGCATCTGAAAGCAATTATGATGAGCATATTGATTTCTCTTCAAATAGTTCTGATCATGCATTTGTTGGTATTGAGAGTCATTCTGGCAGTAATAGTGACAATCTATGCTTCATCATGGATGATTTGAAAGGAATAGCTGATGATGATCTAGAAGAGATGGATATTCTAAGCCAAATGGCATTGATTAATATCAAATCTCAGAAGTTCTATAAGAGAACTGGCAGAAATTTCCTGGACTCTCTGGCAAAACCAAAGTTGGTTTTGACAAGAGTAAGTTGAGGTGTCACAAATGCCAAGGCTGGGACACTTTGCAAGAGAGTGTAGATCAACTGGATCTAACTCTTCTGCACCATTTGTGACTTTTCCTAGTACTAGCCCACAAAACAGAGGGCAACATCCTGCTGGTTCTGGTCATCATTCATATCCTAGATCTCCTGCATACTTTGTCCCCCAGGGTCCAATGTCATATCCTTATCCCTGCTATTATATGCCTCGACCAATCCTGTTCAAGCTCCAATTGCACAACACCACAAGCATTGCCTGAATCACAACCTTCCCAATCTCATCAACAAACTCAACCTCAACAACACAGCTTCTTCACCCCAGGAGTTGTTGACTGGGAGCAATTTACCAGATGATTTGTCTGGTCATGAACAACTGTTCACTGGTGCTGGTCAACATGGTGGTGACAGTCCCTTTGGAAATCTAGCTCTTATGGCTTTGGATTCTGCGGATACTTCATCCTCAACTAATGCCTCTACACCAAAGGTATCACAGTATCCTCTGAGGCAAAAGCCAAATTATGTTCTGAACATGCATAGCAGCATTTGCATCTATTAGAGAAGCAAATGTAGCTTTGATTAACAAGAACATTGAGCTAGAACAAACAATTTCCAAAAGAAAAGCTGAATTTGAGTCTGTGCTTAATGAAAAGAATGATGAGATTTACAAACTTAAATGCCAAATCACAGATTATAAGGCTAGGGAAGAGATACTTCTAGAGAAGTACAAGATCTCAAAGAAATCCTTGCAGTCACCCAAGTAGAGTGTGATCGATGGGTACAATCATGCAAAGGTTTTGAAATGCTTCTTAGTAAGCAATCTGCTTCCAATGTGAAGTTTGGCATTGGTTAAATCACACTGCTCCCGCCTACAGATTTTACTCCCAGAGCAGAGGTAGAATCTGATGGTGAGAGCAATAACCAATCCATTTCATCATGTGATCTACTTTCTGATACAGCACCATCAGAAGTAGAAGTCAGCACTAAGCCCTCTCAGAACCTATCAGCTGATGTTGATGGTTCACTGCTGACACTCACATGATCAAAGAGTTGATCAACTCAGGAGTTAATTCTGAAAGTCCTGAAAGGACTGGAGAGCAAGATTTAACACCTGAAGTTCAAACTCCAACTACTGTCAGTACTGAAGAGAAAACTGTCAGTAGAAAGAGTTTGAAGACTACTAAAGAGGAAGTCAAGAAAGCAAACAATACTTTCAAAGCACTGAAGAGCAAGTCTTCAGTAGTTTCATCCTCTTTAGTTGATGATCAACATAAGATGAAGAAACCATGTGAAGTATGTGGTTTGTTCAATCATCTTACAGATGATTGTTGGTACAAAAGAGGATCCAAACTCAAACATAAAGAGAAATTAAAGAGAAAATGGTTAAAATGAAAACTGAGTTTGAGACCATATTTGTATGAGCAACATCAAATCCTAACCCTTAAGTCCATAAAGAAATCCAAAAAGGAAGGGGTTAAACAGGTAACAGCTGGGATTGCTCAAAAGAAGAAGGTGAAACATAGGAACTTATCAAACTCCAATGGCAATGTGTCTGATGAGCTGAAAGCTTTACCACAAAATCAGACACAGCTGGTTATGATGGTTCAACATCTATGGGAAGAGTTAACCAATTACATGTTCCTATGTTGAAACCACAGAAAAGGAGGTCCAAGCCAAAGGATTCCTCTTCTTCACCATCTTCTTCCTCTCAGGCTGTTGTTTCCATCAACCTGTTAGTTTACCATCTGTTGATGAGAACAGGCCCAAAACCAAAAAGGTTTGGGTCTCCAAAACTAACTGATTGTTTATAATTGCAGGTTCTTCAACATGCCAAAGTAGCATCTGGTATGTAGACAGTGGGGGATCTATGCACATGACTGGGAACAGCTCTCTTCTTCATGACTACTCTCAAGGAAAGAAGGGGTTTGTTTCTTTTGGCAATGATGCTAGGGTTACATCATTGGAAACGGCTTTGTCTCCAATGGAGAAATAAAGTTTGATGATGTTAATCATGTGGAAAATCTCAAGTACAATCTCTTGAGTGTCAGTCAAATGTGTGATAAAGGCCATGTTGCTCTTTTCACCAGTCAGAACTGTAGGATTCTGTCATCCAAAGTTCTGCATTTGATTGATAAGGTGTTGGATGATCACACTCTCCTGAGAGCCACAGGACAGGAAGAGTGTATGCCTTAGATCTTTCCAAGAAAATAGATCTCAGAGGCAATCCTTGCCTATTTTCCAAAGCCTCTTCTCAATCTAAACTGTGGCACAGAAGGCTGGGTCATGTTAATTTCAACAATATGAATCAGCTGATCCACAATTTTACAGAGGCTTACCAATAAGGAGTTCCACTGTGATGAAACCTGCACTGCTTGTTTAAAAGGAAAACAGCACAAAGTCTCATTCCCTCCTATTGAAAAGCCTAAGTCCACTGCCTGCTTGCAATTACTGCATATGGATCTATTTGGTCCTGTGAGAGTCATGAGCATGGCAAAGAAGAAATACTGTCTGGTAATTATGGATGATTACTCCAGATTGTATGGACTTTCTTTCTACATTCAAAGGATGAGGTTGCTCAGAAGATTATTCACTTTGTGTTGTATGTTGAGAAGCAGTATTCCCTTCCAGTCAAGTGTATTAGGAGTGACAATGGAACTGAATTCAGAACCATACACTTGATGACTTCTATCTTTCATAGGGAATCAAAAGGCAGTTTAGCATACCACGGACTCCAGAACAAAATGGAGTAGTGGAGAGGAAGAACATGACCCTAATTGAAGCTGCAAGGTCCATGCTGGCTGACTTTGGTTTGCCACTGACCTTTTGGGCTGAAGCTGTTACACAGCTTGCTATGTGCAGAATAGAGCCTTAGTAAATCAGAGGTTGATGAAGACTCCATATGAAGTTCTCCATCACTTGGCTCCTCTAATTTCATTTTTCAAAGAATTTAGGTGTCCCTGTTTTATTCTCAACACAAAGGATCAACTCCAAAAATTTGATCCTAAGTGGATGCAGGTATTTTTTTGGTTATTCATCTACTTGCAAGGCATACAGAGTCTTCAACTACAGAACAAAGATAGTTGAAGAGACTTTGCATGTGAAGTTTAATGAATCTCCTATGGGAAAGATTCCACAAAACCTGTGGAGTTGTTTGATTTGGACATACTGCAATATGTTCCTTATCAACCTCTAGCTGTTGCAGATCATGTGGATAAATCATCTTCTGCAGCATGTCTTCCACCTGGTGGTATTGATGATGATGATGATAATATCAATACTCACCTATTCAAGTTTAGTGACCAACTGCCTGTGTCTGCTAAATTTGATGTTCGTATAGCTTCAGCAGTTCCATCCACAACAAATGCTGATGAGATCTCTGATTCCTCTACATCTTTTGGGTTACCATCTAATTCTTGGTTTCAAGAGTCTGCATCACATCTCCTGCTGCTGAAGGTCCTACAAACACTTGCACAAATCTCGTGTTTATCAAGAACTGAAGAATCACCAATGTCTCAGATTATTGGTGATATCAATGCTGGTGTTCAACAAGAAGTCAATTGTCTAACTTTTGCTTCTATGCTCTCTTCATCAGTCAGCTAGAGCCAAAGAACTACCATGTGCTTTGAGAGACAATGGATGGGTTGAAGCCATGCAGCTTGAGCTACTTCAGTTCAAGAAACAACAAGTGTGGGAACTAGTTCCTCTTCCCCCAGGTAAGTGTGCAATAGGCACTAAATGGGTGTTTAGGAATAAAACTGATGAAAATGGGCTTATTGTTAAGAAAAGGCTACATTGGTTGTACAGGGGTTTTCACAAGAAGAAGGTATTGACTATGATGAAACCTTTGCCCCTGTAGCCAGACTAGAGGCAATCAGATTGTTTTTAGCCTATGCTGCATTCCACAATCTTAAAGTTTTTCAAATGGATGTCAAAAGTGCATTTCTATATGGTAAAATAAAGGAAGAAGTTTATGTGTGTCAACCACCAGGTTTTGAGGATAATAAACATCCTGAATGGGTGTATAAACTTGATAAGGCTCTTATGGGTTGAAACAAGCTCCTAGAGCCTGGTATGAGACACCTTCCACTTTTCTTCTTAAGATAATTTCACTAGAGGCTCCATTGATAAAACTTTGTTTATTAAGAAGGTGGATCAGCATAAGCTACTTGTTCAGATTTATGTTGATGATCATCCTTTGATCCCCCAGTTGTGTGATGATTTTACAACATTAATGAAAAAGAGGCTTGAAATGAGTGCAAGGGAGAATTACAGTTCTTTCTAGGCTTGCAAATTAAACAAAAGGCTGATGGAACCTTTATTCATCAGTCAAAATATACAAAAGATCTTTTGAATAAGTTTGATTTACAAAACTGTAAGCCTGTTCTACTCCCATGTGCAACACCACACAACTGGATGCAGATCAAAAAGGTAAAGGTTGATGAAACACTTTACAGATGTATGATTGGGTCCTTGATGTATTTACAGCTTCTAGACCAGATATTATGTTGCTACATGTGTTTGTGCTAGATTTCAGGCTGCTCCTAAAGAGTCTCATTTGATTGCAGTCAAGAGAATCTTTAGATATTTGTAAGGTACACAATCTCTAGGTTATGGTATTCCACTGGACACTCTTGCAAATTAGTTGCTTTTCCAGATAGTGACTATGCAGGGTGCAAGTTAACTAGAAAGTCAACTTCTGTGGTTGTCAATCCTAGGGAACTGTTTGATTTCTTGGCAGAGTAAGAAACAAACATCTGTTGCTACATCAACTGCTGAAGCCGAGTACATTGCTGCTGCAAGTTGCACTTCTCAGGTACTCCGACTTCAGAACCAACTTCTGGATTATGGGATTAGAGAGACTAAGACTCCATTATTAATGGATAGTGCTTCAGCTCTGTGTATTGTCAAAAATCCAGTCCAGCACTCTAGGACCAAACATATAGAGATCAGACATCACTTTATTCGGGATTGTTTTGAAAAAGGTCTGATTGATCCTAAGTTTGTGCCTAGTGCTGATGAGCTTGCAGATATTTTTACTAAGCTTTGGATAGTTCTACTTTCCAAAACCTTGTGTTAAGGCTTGGTATGCTGCAGCTAGAATAAGTGACAACTACTGATGATTTCAGTAAAAAGTACCGGTGATCATTGGTAACCTTGTCACATATAAGTACTGATGAGTTTTTTCACCTTCAGTAGTTTTTATAACTACTGACGGCTAAATGCCTTATAAGTACTGAAGTACTTTATCTGTTCTAAACCACTGATGTAGTTACAACTACTGAAATCAGTACAAACACATAAGTACTGACGTCCTATGAAACACCTGAAAAGCAGATGCAAAGTCTGATGAGTAAGTGTTGAGGACAGTATGATACAGCTGAAAAGCTATGAATTGATGAAAACTACTGAAGAGAAGTTTCTCTTCAGTTGTTTCTACAACTGCTGTTTCATCCTAAACAACTGATGACAAAACCATGTCTTTAGTAGTTTCACAACTACTGATGCCTAATACTTAGGCATCAGGTTTTCAACAACTGATGACAAAGCCATGTGTTCAGTACTTTCACAACTATTGAAGACTAACACCACTGATACCAAGTCTTCAGTTGTTCATCATCTGAAGTCAAAACCATGGTCTTCAGTAGTTTTCTAACTGCTGATACCTAAAACCACGACTTCAGCTGTTTCAACGTCTGAAAGGGTAATACCATGTCAACAGTCGTTTAAAACTACTGATGACTAACACCAAACCCTTCAGTCGTTTTCTAACCCATATCCTATAAATATCCGACCTAATCCTTCAAAGCCTCATCTTCTTCAAACCTAACGTTCATCTCTCCAAAACTTCTCTCTCATAATGGCGTCCATGCAGCTCAAACCGCGACACAACTGTGTAGCTTACCTCACCAAATCGCCATTCTGGGCTAAGTTTGATAATGCTATTGATCTTATGGTCCAGTCACCCTACAAAACGGCCTTTCTTCTCAATCCAATCCTTCATGCCTAATCCATTAACCAGTTTTGGATGAACCATCAACCTTCAACCACACCACGGTCGGTCGGTCATCAACAACCACGAAGTGGTCATCACTCCCGATATACTTCGTCAAACCCTACACCTGGATGACCACTTCTCCTGCTGGATATCCAAAGGGCACAACTGATTTATCCTTTGCCCACCATGGATATCAGGGAACCTTAGTGCCTCCACCATACTGAAGAAACATTTCAATGATGTGAACGTCTCATATTTCACATGGTAAATGTCTGTTTGGCTCCTAAGACTTCCTCTTGGGATCAAATGTCTACAAGGTGGCAGCAGGTAATGTACTCCATCCTTGAGCAACAACCTTTAAATTTTTCGGAAATACTTTCAGAGCTCAAGGATATGGCTCAAAAACAAACTGCTAACCGTTGGATATTATATCCTCGTTTCATAATGGCCATAATTGCAAACCAGCTTCAAGCTGAGGGATTGTTGGCCTGGGAGTCCCTGGTATGGCTGTATTGCCTGAAGTTACTCCCGGCACAACTCTGACCAATCACTCAAATGGCTGCCAAGCTGCGCAAACCCACGCAGCTGGAACCAACAGCCACCACCTCCAAATCAAAAGTCCCCACCAAACCCACTCAAAAGAAAACCAAAAAGGCTACTTAGGGAAAGAGTCCCCTGAGGATGCCCCTGCAACACAAACGCAGGCTATATCCACTGGTTATAACCCCCTAGTGGATATAAGGACTCTCCCAGCCACAACCGCTCAGGATTCCTCTCAAAAAGCCTGCAGCAACCATAGAAGGGGTACCCACCAATCTGGGATCTTCCTCATTTGAGGAGATTGCCATTGAAGAGCACCATCCTCCCCTGGTGCAGACTGCTTTTACCCTATCTCCCCATGCAACCGCCCCCCAAAGTCCTACATTACTTGTTGCACAAGTGCTGACTCAGTTGCACTCCTCACCCCCTCCCCAGATACCAATTACTACTGGGAACACTTCTACCATTGAGGGGGAGGACCAAAGTGCAGCTGAGAACCCACAGCATAGGGGTTACAATGTTCCTTCTCCTAGTGTAGCAATGGAGATTGGAACTTATGGTGAGGCTGCCACTTCTCCTGCGTCAGCATATGATGAGGTGTAGTTGGTACCATTACTAAGACCTTACCAGAGGCAACTGCTGATGACGGACAATGTCCTGAGGCAGGAAGTCCCCAGTTCCAAGACAAAGGGGCACATGCTACAACTGAGCTACACTCAGTGCATGTTCATCCTGATCCTATCAGGAGGTTGGTGATTCAGTATCTACTGATGATGACCTGGGCTTCTTTTACGATGTAATCGCCCAAAACACCATCCTGGAAGAGGAGGTGAGCAGACTCAAAGAGCTGCTTGCCAAAACTTCTAAGGAACAAAGACCATCTGCCTCTACCACCTCACAGATGGCACCTTCATCTGAAGGTCTCCCAAACACTGAGCCACTCCCAACAACTCAGCCACCTGCCTCTGCTTCTGGCACTATTTCTCAGGAACAGAACCCTCCTGAGCAAATAGTTGCTATCCTTAAAATTCCCTCCCTCTCATCACACCCATAATCACTGACATCGTGATCAAAGCCATTGATGAGAGTCTTTCCTTAGTAATACACCATTGATAGAGGAGGTTGTGGGCAAACAACTTTCTGGCAATCAACCCCTTGCAACCAATGCAACCAAAAAGGGGAGATTAAGTCAGTGAAAGAATAAGAAAGAGGAGTACAGAGGAGAAAGAAAAGGAGAAAGAAACAGAAGGGAGAGTAGTGGAAAAGGAGTTGCAGTTGAATGTGGAGACCGATAAAGAGAAGGAAAAAGAGAAAGCCTTGGAGCTACTATAAAAGAGGCTGATGCCGAACACACAGATCAATGGACAACATCATTGATCAGCTGTTTAGGCAAGGCCATGACACCGATAAACTTGACTCTGAGATTCGATGATTAGAGATTGAAGAAATCCAGAATAGATGGGCAAGTTATGAAGTGTTAGAAAGAGAAAGGCTTGAGATCATGATTAGATTTATTGCAAAATATCTGGGAAGATCAATGATCGAAATCAAAGCTTGGTCCAGGGACAGTATCTTGGCAATCACCACCAAGATCTGTTCATCTGAAGCATATACTAAGGGACTTGTTATTGAAGCTTTGAATGAAGCAGGAGCAGGGAGCAGGACTGAGCTAGCCAAATACTCAAAAGCAACACTCACCTCCAAAATGCTAACTCAGCCTGTCAACATTCCCTCTCCAAAACAACCACAACCATAACCCACAAAACCAACTCCCTTACCATCTAAACCAACAGCCGATGATGCACCTAAGAAGAAGAAGAGAAGGGTGTTGAGGCTAGAAGAAGAAGAAGAAGAGGATGATGTGGAAGAAGATAGGTTGCCTCTGTCTGCAGTCCTAACATTGGCTAAAGCCAAACCCATGCCCATCACTCCCACCTCACAGATGGAAGCTGTGAGAGTAAAGATTGAAGAAGAACATCAACAAAAGCTTCATGATGATGAAATGCTGAAAAGCATTGACAAAACTTATGCTGCTTCATCATCAATTATTAGTATGAAGAAAGAAGCTCTGAGGTTGTACACCCTTGCCAACACATTTTAATATCAGAAGGAAAAGGTGAGAGTATGGCCTGATCCTAGGGTGCCTCACAGGATTGTATAGAAAGAGATTCCTTCGAGATACAAGGGCCAAGTCAAAAGGATTGTAGATGAAGAGATCACAGTGGTCCTTGTAGTATCACCTGGGAGATTGTAGAAGACTTCAAGAAGGCCTATGAGACTAAACAACCACCCCAAAAGATGTTAGAGAACAGAATTATTAAAAAGGGGTTAGTCTACAAGAGGCTTGAGAACTTCAAACAAAATGAGCTCAGTCTGTTACTTGAAGGGACTCATCCTGATGAGTTTGCATACCGACAAATTACAACAGTTGAGCTCAAAAATGGTAAACAGGCCAAGTACATCTCAGAGCTATATGGGCGAGAAGGATTGTTTGATGGTGAAGCCGAGAACCTGACCATGGAAGAACAAATCATGTTTCTCAGAGCATACACCAGAGAATCCTACAGGCTTATACATGGGAAGTGAGTCTCATGGATGGGGAAACAGCTCAGTGTCCAATTCCCCAATACAGAGCTCCCATCCATACATTGCCAACCAAATCTTCTGAGACTCATTTCCAGGCCAGTGCTTATTTTGGTCATCTTCTCAACTGATCAAGAAGGAAAAAGACCTACCATTCTGCCAACAATAAGTGGGACCTCAATAAAGTTAAAGGTTTTGGCCGCATTGGTTCAGGGGAGTTTGTTGGACCAAAATAACCAACGAGCCGGATCAGAAAAACCTTTAAGTCCCACAGACGTCACAACAACTACTGAAGACCACAACAGCTGAAGACAACAGCTGATTACAAAGTCTGAACACAAGTACTGAAGACAAAGTCTGAAGACACAAGTGCTGAAGACAAAGTCTGAAGACACAAGTGCTGAAGACAAAGTCTGAAGACACAAGTGCTGAAGACAAAGTCTGAAGACACAAGTGCTGAAGACAAAGTCTGAAGACACAAGTGCTGAAGACAAAGTCTGAAGACACAAGTGCTGAAGACAAAGTATGAGGCGTTGTCACAACAGCTGAAGAGGTCTTCTTCAGTAGTTGTGATGGTTTACCTTTCAGTAGTTTTCTTTGTTTCAGTATTTGTAAAACAACTGAAGAGTATGTTCTTCAGTTGTTATTGTTTCAGTATTTTCTTTTCAGTAAGTTGTAATAATAGTTAACACTTAGCATTTTTGTAAGAAGATGTCAGCTGTTTGACATCTTCAGTAGTTGTGTTAACTATCAATAGTTTGTGATAAATTCTGTTAGATGTCACTATCAAGTGACATCAGCAGACGTCACATCTCTTATATAAGAGGTGTCGACCTAATTGTAATTGTGACATTCCGTTACCACGAAAGCGAATATTGAATGAAATATATCTGCAGAATTCTCCCTATCTATAAACATTTTTATCTTACATTGAATATCTCTTTGTTCTTGTGAATTGGCTAATTCATTGTTAGAATTCCGCTGCTATACTCTCTAATCAATCAAACGTAGATCACTGATCCTAACAGACACCACATACCCGTGAGTTAGAGGGCTGTTTTGGTCACCCCTTTTGGTGTTTTAAAGATGCTTCTTTATGCATATAAGGATCTTTAAAACTCTAGATTACTAGATGTTTGTTTGTATGTTCTAAACCCTTTTGTTCTTGGTTTATGTTGGCCAAGAACATGGGCTATAAAGGGCTGCCAAAATCGTTTCTCTTGTGTTTTTGGATATGTTGTTTGTGATTATGCATAACAAAGCCTAGACCTTGTGGATTGTTTGATTGGTTGTCATGTTATATTCATTTGGTTATGTAAAGGTTTAATTTTATGTTTCAAGTCTTGTTTTGTAATTTATTTATTCATATGGTATGTAATAAATAGATTAAAAGTTTTTTTTACTAGAAAAATGTATTAGGATACATATTTGTAAGGATGCTCAAAATCAAGACTTGAAGAAAAGATGGACAAAGAGGATGCTTGAAGATGTGGATTCAAGTGGGAGTCCTTTTTGGGGTCAACCTTGTGTCATGTTCTTAACCCTTAGGACAAGACCATTTGACACACTTGTTTTGGCTAAACAAGTGTGCTCACTTAGTATGCTTTGTTATGCATATGTGTATGTTTTGTTTATGCTTGGTTGGATATTTATGATGATGTTTGTTTTGAATATTTAGATGTGACTAACAAACCATCAATTATAACAAGCTATAACAAGAAATTGGTTCTCCATAATTAAGCATATATAGAATGGTTCTACATAAGGAGTTAATGATCTTGCTAATAAAATGGGTTTTATTTAAAAGAAATCAATAAGAGTGCCATATGGTTGAATGCATACAATCATATGATACTTAGTCTTTTCTATATAAGAATTGTGAAATTGTATATTCCTTTTGAAAACAAGTTTAACACCATCCTTTTACACAACACTTAGGTTACTTACAAACTCTTAGTGGGATAAAGGTCACCTAACCACTTTGAGGGAACTTATAACTTGAGGTGAGAATACCATGTTTGTGGGATAAAGGTCACCTAACCACTTATGTAGTAAACTCACACGTGTGTGTAAGTAGGACGACTTGATTTATAAAATATATTGAATGGATCACCTAAAATGTGTTTTATAAAAGGTGTTGATGGGATAACATGCCGTTGTAAACATAAGATGTTCAGACGATCCCATACCACTAGAAATTGCAATAGGTTGCAATTGTCATTCATGACTACCTTGTTTATTTAAATAATGGGATAAAGGTCACCTAACCAATATTTAAATATAACGTTGGATTCTAGAATTTTATTTATTAAGTCTATGAGACATAAAGGGTGCTAATAAATGAAATTAATTTTATCATAATTACTAAAATGGATCTTTGTAAAATCTTGTAGATGGCCGACAACATCAACGCTAATAACGATGTACCAAACCAAAACAACCAATCTCTTAGGGTGATCCTTCAAAGGGATCGTCTAATACCTAACAACTTCATGGATTGGTACCGCAACTTGAGAATCATTCTCAAGCAAGAAAAGTGGGCCTACATCCTTGATGATCCCATCCCCGATCAACCTAACGAAGAGGATGTGGAGGCCTATAATGATTGGGTTAAATATGTGGAAGACTCTATCCAAGTCTCTTGCTTAATGTTAGCACGTATGACACCCGAACTCCAAAATGAGTATGAGCTCCATGGAGCTTATGACATGATCACTCAGTTGCGGGAAACGTTCCAGCAACAAGCTAGGGTGGAGCGCTTCGAAACGGTTCGAGCGCTTCATGCATGTCAGATGGAGGAATCCCAATCAGTTTCATCTTATGTTCTTAAGATGAAAAGCCATATCGACCGCCTTCAGAGGCTTAACTGTCCTGTCTCAAAGCAGTTGGCCACGGATTTGTCCTAACGGCCTAACTAGGAAGTTTGAGGCGTTTGTCATGAATTACAACATGAACGGATGGGACAAGAGCATAAATGAACTTCATTCAATGCTCAAATCAGCTGAGGCGGGAATGGGTAAAAGGGTTTTACCCGTTCTCACCATTAATGAAGGTGGAAGAAGGAGAAGGTCTCTACCCTCTCCCCCTAAGGCAACTATTGCCAAAGGAAAGGGACATGTTAAAGGAAAGGGGAAGATGGTTGTTAGGGCAGAACCTCCGAGGCCCAAGGAGAAGAAACAGAAGGTTGCTGTTAATGACCCATGCTTCAAATGTGGTGAGATAGGGCATTGGATGAGAAATTGTCCAGTCTATCTCAAAGAGTTGAGAGAAAAGAGGGATGCGGGGCAAACCTCAGGTATAATTTATATGATACATGTTGAGCTAAATGTTATTTCTTCTAACACATGGGTATTAGATACCGGATGTGGAACTCACATTTGCAATTTGTTGCAGGGGTTCAAAAGAAATGAACATTATGCAAAAGGGGAAATAAGTCTCTTCATGGGAAATGGTGCAAAGGTTCACGTAGAAGCCCAAGGAGACTACATTTTGAAGATTCCAAGTGGTTTGGAAGTTATTTTAAATAATGTATTATATGCTCCTAGTTTGACTAGGAACATAATTTCCGTTTCCCGTTTAAGACAATGTGATTATGATTTCAAGTTTGTTGACAATGATATTCATGTTTCATTAAATCATATGTTTTATTTTAAGGCCATACCCTGTAATGGCATTTATGAATTGGTTCATGAGAACACAACATATGATAGCTCAATATACCAAGCAACCAGCAAAAGGCTCAAATTAGATCTCAGTGATACCTACCTTTGGCATTGTCGTCTTGGTCATATAAACAAGAAACGTATACAAACACTTCAAAAGAATGGTCTTTTAAAAACAAATGAATGTGATTCATTTGATGTATGTGAATCTTGTTTACTAGGAAAAATGACTAAGGCACCCTTTAGTGGAGCTAACGAAAGGGCAAAAGATCTATTAGGAATCATACATTCGGATGTATGTGGTCCTTTTAAGCCGATGACTAGGAATGGTGAAAGATACGTCATTACCTTTACCGACGATTATAGTCGCTATGGGTATGTGTACTTATTAAGCCACAATGATGAAGCTTTTGAAATGTTCAAAATCTTCAAAAATGAAGTTGAAAATCAACTCAACAAGTCAATTAAAGTTCTCCGCACCGATAGAGGTGGTGAATACTTAAGTGATGTTTTTCAAGATCATCTCACAACTCACTCCACCTGGGACACCACAACATAATGGTGTGTCTGAGAGGAGAAATCGAACCTTATTGGATATGGTTCGATTTATGATGGCTAGAAGCATATTGCCTCTATCATTTTGGGGTTTCTCTTTGCTCTCCGCGACCCGTATTCTGAATATGGCCCAAACCAAAAAGGTGGAAAATACACCTTTTGAGATATGGCATGGAAGAGTTCCATCCCTATCATACTTAAGGGTCTGGGGTTGTGAGGCTTATGTTAAGACTCCCACCCCAAACAAATTGGAAGTCCGATCCACCAAGTGTATCTTTATTGGATATCCTAGAGATTCTATGGGATATTATTTCTATGATCCACTGGAACAAAAGGTGTTTGTTGCCAGAAAGGGTGAGTTCTTAGAAACAAAGTTCCTTATGGAAGGAACTAGTAGTAGAACGTTTGGTTGAAACTAGCACTCAACATGAGGATGTTGAGGATGATCAAGCGTTTGATCAATACACACAAAACATTCGCAGAAGTGGTAGAACTAGCAATCCACCTGAAAGATATGGATTTTTCTTGGATGGATGCTATGTGGTAGATTAAGATGAACCAACCACATATCATGATGCAATGTCTAATTTGGATTGTGACAAATGGCTAGAGGCCATGAACGTTGAGATGCAATCCATGTATGACAATCAAGTTTGGGAACTTGTTGTACCACCTTTTAATTCAAAGTAGTTGGAAGTAAGTGGGTTTTCAAGAAGAAAACCGATATGCATGGAAACTTGGATACTTACAAAGCTAGACTTGTAGCAAAGGGTTTCACTCAAACTCAAGGGGTTGATTATGATGAAACATGTTAGAATCTCAGCCCTTGGTTTAATCGATTGAACAGATATAGCAGCGGAATAGCTCAGAATTAGACAAATTCAAACAAGAACATTTGATATAAAACGATAAGAGAATTTTGTTATAGAGAGAGAAATATCCGACAAAAGGAATATTGCATTAAGATTGTCGGCCTCAAAGGCACGATTACAGGTGAGTCATCCTTCCTTATAAAGGAAAGAGTGACGTAGGCTGATGTCACTTGAAAGTGACATGTAACCGTTTGATAACTACTGATGTTTAACAACTACTGAAGATGTCAACAACTGACATCTTCTTACAAATGTTCCTAAGTGTTAAACATCTTATTTACAACTACTGAAAAACATAAATCTACTGACACTACAACAACTGAAGAACAACCTCTTCAGTTGTTTACAAGTACTGAAAAGAAAAGTAAACAAACTACTGAAAAGAAAAGAAAACTACTGAAGAAGAAAAACCATCACAACAACTGAAGAAGCCCTCTTCAGCTGTTGTCATCAGCTGTTAACATCAGCTGATGTCTTCAGTACTTGAACATCAGACTTTGTCTTCAGCTGTTGATCTTCAGTCTTTGTCTTCAGTACTTGTTGAAGTCTTCAGACTTTAGATCTTCAGCTGTTGTCTCAGTCTTTGTCTTCAGTACTTCAGACGTACTTCAGCAGTTGTATTCTTCAGACTTTGTAGAACAGCTGATCAGGACTTCTTCAGCTGTTATGATGTCTTGTGGGACTTAGAGGTTTCTCTGATCAGGCTCATTGGTTCTTTTGGTCCAACAAAACATTTTCACCTGTTGCGATGCTAAAGTCTATAAGGATATTGTTTGCCATAGCTGCTCATTATGATTATGAGATTTGGCAAATGGATGTCAAAACCGCTTTCCTAAATGGATATCTTGAGGAAGATGTCTATATGGAGCCTGAAGGTTTTGTCGATCCAAAATATCCTAACAAAGTATGCAAGTTAAAGAAATCAATCTATTGATTGAAACAAGCATCGAGAAGCTGGAATCACCGTTTTAATGAGGAGGTAAAGAAATTTGGCTTCATCAAAAACGTTGATGAGGCTTGCGTGTATAAGAAGGCTAGTGGGAGCACAATAATCTTCCTAGTATTGTATGTTGATGACATACTACTATTTGGAAATGACATTCCAACCATGGAAGGTGTAAAAACCTGGCTTGGAAGTTGTTTTTCCATCAAGGATCTTGGTGAAGCCGCTTATATTCTGGGAATAAAGATCTATAGGGATAGATCAAG
Organism: Flaveria trinervia; assembly: GCA_025506515.1. Classification (NCBI taxonomy): domain Eukaryota; kingdom Viridiplantae; phylum Streptophyta; class Magnoliopsida; order Asterales; family Asteraceae; genus Flaveria; species Flaveria trinervia. The sequence goes on along the minus strand of CM046453.1, from coordinate 35,634,276 downwards.
GCGGCTAATTGGTTTGAATCAAAGTGCATACATTGACAAAATCTTGAAAAGGTTCAAGATGGAAAACTCTGAGAAAGGTACTGTACCTATTCAAAGAGGGACAATATTGAGTACGACTCAATGTCCAAGCTCAAAGGAGGAGCAAAATAGAATGAAGACGATCCCATATGCATATGCTATAGGATCCATCATGTATGCAATGATATGCACTAGACCGGACGTGTCATGCGCTTTAAGCATGACAAGTAGATACCAACAAAATCCTGGTGATGGTCATTGGATGGCTGTCAAGAACATTCTGAAGTACCTAAGGAGGACTAAGGATATGTTTTTGATCTACGGTTCTGGTGAAGAGGAACTCGTTGTAAAAGGTTACATGGATGCGAGTTTCCAAACCGATCGAGATGATTCACGATCTCAATCGGGGTACATTTTTATTCTGAATGGGGGAGCTGTTTCTTGGAAAAGCTCAAAGCAAGAAGTCGTAGCGTTGTCCACTACAGAGTCAGAATACATCGCCGCTTCAATGGCAGCACAGGAAGCTGCATGGCTGAAGAAATTCATATCCGAACTAGGGGTAGTCCCTTCCATTCAGGATCCCCTAGAGATTTTTTGTGACAACGAGGGTGCGATTTCTCAAATCAAGGAACCTCGTGCTCATCAAAAGACTCGGCACATTGAACGGAGATTCAACTACATAAAAGATGAAGTTGAAAAGGGAAAGATATGTATTCGCAAAGTACACACTGATAAAAACATTGCGGATCCACTCACAAAGCTCCTTGAAAAGGCAAAGCATGAAGGTCATATTTGTGCCATGGGACTTCGATATTCTAGTGACTGGGTTTGATATTGTATTTTGTATTTTGATATTGGAACTAATGTTATTTGACTTAATTATATGGTTATAATTTCATTTGTTCTTCTATTTTAGCATGTTTAAATCCGTGAATAAATGAATTATTCTCAACGTCCGTAGTCGATCATACTTGTGGGAACAACTATGAATGTAAGACTATAATGAACTTGGATTGGTTGATATTCATAAGGTATGAATATAAAGCAAGAGGTTGCTACCAAAGGTTCATTGATGTCTATGGGATATAGATATTGGACTGACCCGCTCTCAATTATTTCTGCATGGAATCTTTCTGATTAGTCATAAGAGATTTTGAGTAAAGGCGAATATCATTGTATCCTCAGACCTGAGATACATATTGGGTCTTGATATTCACCAAGTATTGTACTTTGACTTAGTCCTTTGCTGTTTTGAAAAGGCAGTACATAAGGCTGAGTTCAGGTATGATATGAGGAGATTATGAGAGACGTATGTAATCAAGATGGAATTTGTTCCTCTTATTCGTTGAGAGTTCGATGTCTAAGGCCTGTTAAAGTTAAATCATCGGAGAATGACAATTCTGTGTCTCTGGATTTAACATGACATCTGTAACAAAAGGATAGATGATTAATTCACCTAAATCATATTCAAGTAAGGTACTTGAAAAGGATGATGTTATTGAATGGCACTTAGTCATATACATTAGGGGCAGCAAACCGTTGCTAGGCGTTATTTGCTGCTTGCATCAATCTTCTATAAATCTTGTGCAAGTGGGAGATTGAAGGAATTGATCTGCCGAAGATTCATATTAAATTGATGTGGCTAGTGTGATATGATCCAAGTCGGGTCATACCCAATAACAAGCCAAACAAACACCGAAAAATAATTTATTTGTTGATAGGATCATACAAATAAGTTATGACACCAATTTAAAACAAATTGGATTTTCTAGATTATTTCTTTTGTAGATGAATATCATTATATATATATATAATGATTTGTTCATGAGGGATTTCTTGTCCATTGTTTAAGTTAGTTAAACAATAACAAATGATAATGTGTAAGTACTATAAAATTAAAATGGTTTAATTTCATAAAAGGTGGAATGCAAGAGATAGTTTTATTAAATTTTTTTTCAAATGAGAGGGAATAATAACGGGCCATTCGGCCGCCCCTTGGATTGATCTTGGGAACTTCTTTTGTTTGTTCCAAGCATATGCAATCAATCCATTCCTACACTCTTCCATTCCACACTCCACCTACACACACAAGAAAGTCTCTCTCTCTCTCTCTCTCTCTCAAAGATTTCGGATTTTTGAAGCAAAGAAAAGGAATTTTCAGCTCACAAGAAGAGTTCTTGGCTGAAAAGTTCCACAAGAAGAAGAGTACTACAAGTTGGTGTTCAAAGCCTAGCAAGAGGGTGTTTGTGGGGCTTGGGGTATGTCATCTTGAGGGCTTCTACATTGAAGTTTCAGCCACAAGAACTCATCCTACAATCTCTTTAAATCTCGTTTTCCAGCAGCCCTAAAGGTTGTTTCATTTTACCTTCTTATGTTCTTTACTTTGTATGATATTCGTATAATGATCCATGGTTTGGGGTTGCTTATTAAATGGGTTTAATAACCAGATTACTAACATGTTTTAAAACCTTTTTTTCCGCTGCGTTCTCATATATATAATGTTTTATGAGCTTTGATAAACTTGTTAATTCCCCACAATGGTTTACAAAGGTGTTGATGGGATAAACATGCTGACTATACATCTGATGTTTTAAAGTCGATCCCATGCCCTAGAAGTTGCGAAGGGTTGCAATTGTCAAAACTTTGACTACCTTGTTAATTTAAATAATGGGATAAAGGTCACCTAACCACTATTTAAATGTAACGTTTGATTCTGAAATTTTAAAATTGTGTACCTCACTTAAAAGGGGTTTTAATTATTAAAATATGAACAATATCAAAAATACTAAAATTGAACTTTGTTATATTTTGTAGATGGGCACCAACAACAATGCAAACAATGAAATCCCGTTCGCTCACTCATTATCACTAAGGACCATTCTCCTAAAGGAGTGTCTAAACCATAATAACTTTGTTGATTGGTTTCGAAACTTGAGTATCTTAGACAATCTGATTCTCGATCAATCTAATGAGGATGATGAGGAGGCCTATAATAATTGGGTGAAATACACTGAGGACTCGGTCCTAGTGTCTTGCCTCATGTTGGCAAGTATCACTCCGGATCTCCAAAAGGAGTATGAACATCATGGAGCATACGACATGATATCCCAATTGAAGAAAATGTTCCAACAACAAGCAAGGGTAGAGCGTTTCAAAACGGTTTGAGCACTCCATGCGTGTTGTATGGACCACACCCAATCAGTTTCATCTTATGTACTTAAGATGAAAAGCCACATTGACCGCCTCAAAAGGCTAAATTGTCTCGTCTCGAAGGAGTTGGCTATGGATTTGATCCTCAACTCTTTGTCAAAACGTTTTGACAACTTTCTCATTACTTATATCATGAACGGGTGGGGCAAGAACATAAGTGAGCTTCACTCTATGCTCAAAACTGCCAAGGTGGCCATGGGTAAAAGAGTTTTACCCGTTCTCACCATCAATGAAGGTGGGAACAAGAAGAGGCCTCACCCTGCACCCAAGGCAAATATTCCAAGGGTAAGGGGCATGTTAGGGGAAAGGGAAAGGGGGTGGTAAGAGCACCACCACCAAAACTAGCGGAGAAGAAGCAAAAGGTTGCTTCGAATGACCCATGCTTTAAGTGTGGGGAGATTGGACATTGGGCAAGAAATTGCCCAGTCCATCTAAAAGAGTTGCAAGCTAAGAGGGATGTCGGGCAAACCTCAGGTATAATTTTTATGATTCATATTGATCTTAATTTAATATCCTCTAACACATGGGTATTGGATACCGGATGTGGAACTCACATTTGTAACTTATTGCAGGGGTTCAAAAGAAGTAAGGACTTCAAGAAAGGGGTTGTTAGCCTTTACATGGGGAATGGGGAAAAAGTTCAAGTTGAAGGATGAGGGGACTACATCTTGAAGCTTCCAAAAGGTTTGGAAGCAATTTTGAACAATATTTTGTATGCTCCTAGTTTGACTAGGAACATTATTTTTGTTGCCTAATTAAGACAATATGGTTATGTTTTGACATTTAATGAAAATGACATTCATGTTTCTTTAAATGGCATATTTTATTTTAAAGCTATTCCTATTAATGGTATATATGAATGGGTTCATGAAGGCAAATTATATGATAGCTCATTGTACCAAACCACCATTAAGAAACTCAAATTGAAATTGTCTGATACCTATCTTTGGCATTGCCGTCTTGGTCATATAAACAAGAAGCACATACAAACACTTCAAAATAATGGTCTTTTAAAAGCAAATGAATATGATTCAATTGTTGTATGTGAATCTTGTTTACAAGGTAAAATGACTAAGGCACGTTTTAGTGGCAAAAGATTTATTAGGCATCATACATTCGGATGTATGTGGCCCTTTAAAGCCATGGACAAGGTACCATGAAACATACTTCATCACCTTTATGACACAAAGATGAAGCTTTTGAAATGTTCAAAATCTTCCAAAATGAAGTAGAAAATCAACTCAACAAGAAAATAAAAATTCTCTCCATCCATAGAGGGGCGAATACCTAAGTGATGCTTTTAGAGATCATCTTAGAAGTTGTGGTATTGTCTCACAACTATGTCCACCTAGAACACCACAACACAATGATGTGTCCAAGTGGAGAAATCAAACTCTATTGGATATGATTCGATCTATGATGGCTACAAGCTCACTGCCTCTATCATTTTAGGGTTTCGCTTTGCTCTCTACGACCCGTATCTTGAATATGGCCCCAACCAAGAAAGTGGAAATGACACCTTTTGAAATATAGCATTAAAGGTTTCCATCACTATCATATTTAAAGGTATGGGGTTATGAGGCTTATGTTAAGACTCCCACCTCAAACAAGCTAGAAAGCCATTCCACTAAGAGTATCTTCATTGGATATCCTAGAGATTCTATGGGATATTATTTCTATGATCCATTGGAACAAAAGGAGTTTGTTGCCAAGAAGGCTAAGTTCTTAGAAGCTAAGTTCCTTACAGAAGGAACTAGCAGTAGAACTGTGGATCTTGAGGAGGATCAAGAACCACAAACCGATACACGTTTGGTTGACAATAGCACTCAACATGAGGATGTTGAGAATGATCAAGTGGTTGATCAATGCACACAAAACATTCACAGATCTGGTAGAATTAGTAATCCACCTAAAAGATATGGATTTTTCATAGATGGATGCTATGTGGTTGATTCCGATGAACCAACCACTTATCATGATGCAATGTCCAATTTGGATTGTGACAAATGGCTTGAAGCCATGAACGTTGAGATGCAATTCATATATGACAACCTGGTGTGGGACATCGTTGAACCACCTCTTAACTCCAAGATAGTTAGAAGTAAGTGGGTTTTCAAGAAGAAAACCAATATGCATAGAAACTTGGCTACTTATAAAGCCAGACTTATAGCAAATGGTTTCTATCAAAGTCAAGGGGTTGATTATGATGAGACCTTCTCACCGGTTCCAATGCTAAAGTCTTTTAGGATATTATTTACGATAGCTGCTCATTATGATCATGAGATTTGGCAAATGGATGTCAAAACCGCTTTTCTAAATGGATATCTTGAGGAAGATGTCTATATGTTCAGCCTGAAGGTTTTGTCGACTCAAAACATCCTAACAAAGTATGCAAGTTAAAGAAATCAATCTATGGATTGAAGCAAGCATCAAGGAGTTGGAGTCACCGTTTTGATGAAGAGATAATCAAATTTGGGTTCATCAAAAATGTAATGAAGCATGTGTATATAAGAAAACTAGTGGGAGCATCACCACTTTCCTAGTATTGTATGTCGATGACATCCTACTATTTGGAAATGACATTCCAACCATGGAAGGTGTAAAAGCCTGGCTTGGAAGCTGTTTTTCCATTAAGGAACTTGGTGAAGCCACCAATATTTTGGGAATTAATATCTATATGGATAGATCAGGGCAGTTGATAGGTTTGAATCAAAGTGCATACATTGATAAGATCTTGAAAAGGTTCAAGATGGAAAACTCTAATAAAGGCACGGTACCTATTCAAAGAGGAATGATATTGAGTAAGATCAATGTCCAAGCTCAAAGGATGAGCAAGACAAAATGAAGGGAATCCCGTATGCGTCTGCTATAGGATCCATCATGTATGCAATGATATGCACTAGACCGGACGTGTCATGCGCTTTAAGCATGACAAGCCAATACCAACAAAATCCTGGAAGCATTCATTGGATGGCTGTTAAGAACATACTTAAGTACCAAAGGAGGACTAAAGATATGTTCCTAGACTATGGATCTGGTGAGGAGGAACTCATTGTAAATGGTTACACAGATGTGAGTTTCCAAACTGATCGGGATGATTCATGATCACAATCGGGGTGGGAACCCTTTTCAAATTAGATTTTTTGGCCAACCCCTTGGATCCCCTCCTTGGGATTCCTTGGTCTTTTTTAATGCAATACTTGAACCATTAAGACAATCCACCGAGATAGACACTCTCTCTTACACACATAAGAAGTCTCTCCTCTTGTTTGCAAGCTGAAATTTTTGGGTTTGAAGAGGTTCTTTGCTGAAAAATTCAGATTTGATAAGCGGAGCAAGAAGGAGGCTTTGGTGTTGCACTTCCTAACAAGTAGGGTGTTTGCAAGAGCTTGTGGATATACTAGCTTATGGCCTTCTCTTTGGTGTTGGACCAAAAGAACCAATGAGCTAAGATCAGAAAACCTCTAAATCCCACATGATATCACAACAACTGCTGAAGGCTTCATCAGCAGTTCGACAAGTGCTGAAGACTTCAACAGCTAAAGATCAAGTACTGAAGCTCAACAGCTGAAGAACACAAGTGCTGAAGCTGAAGACCAAAGTACCAAATGTCAACAGCTAAAGAATACAAGTGCTGAAGCTGAAGACCAAAGTACTGAAGTTCAACAGCTGAAGAGTCCACAAGTGCTGAAGATCAACAACTGATGTACAAAGTCTGAAGACAAAGACCGAAGACATCAGCTGATGACATCTACTGAAGTCATCAGCTGATGAATCGTCTGAAATTCAAGTCTGAAGACCAAGTGCTGAAGTTTCAGTAATTTGTCACAACAGCTGAAGAGTACTGAAGGATTCTGTGTGCCCAAGACACTTAGAATATTGATGTGGTTAGTACGTTATGATCCAAGTCGGGTTATACCCAATAACAAGCTTAGGAAACACCAATAAATATTTAATTGATGATAAGATTATGCAATTAAATATTTACACCAATTTAGAAAATGGGTTTTCTATATAAATTGCATATGAGAGGGAACAAGTTATTAGGATATTTTGTTCAATAATATTATTTGAAGTGTTATTTAAATTTGTTAGATGACACCAAATAATAATGAGAAACTACAACTTATAAGTTAAATGGTTAATTGTATAAGTTGTATATAACTTGTACATACAAATTAAATTGTTATTTATATGTCTAGTTAACAAGACTTTTAATGAGTGATATTTGAAGGAGGGAACCCAAATTTAAACCTCCTTGGCCGTCCCCCCCCCCCTTGATTTCTATTGGACCAAATTGGTCTTGAACATAACACACATTAAGTAGTCTAGGTCTCTCAACTTCTCAAAGCCATGCCAAAGCGTGTGATTGAATGAAATCTTCCTTTTGCAGAAACTTTCTCTATCTATAAATAATTCTGTTCATTGCTATATCTTTGGTATTCTTGCTCGAATTGTGCTAGTCGGTACTCTATTCCGCTGCTGAAATCATTCGAATCGATCAAACTAGATGCTGAGATCCTATCAAATGGTATCAGAGCCGGTTAATCATTGATCGATCTAACAATTGATCATTGATGTGCTCATTTGCTCTAAGTTTGATTGAACTAGCAAATTCGCACGAATCTGTTATAGAGATTGAAGTTCTGTCGCGTTTGGCTATTTTAATTGAGGTTCTTAGTGGTTTTGAGCTAAATCTGTTTTGCTGAGATCCTATCAAATGGATAGTCTATCTCTCACCCAACTTTATGGGAAACTGCTTACATTCGAAAGAGAGATAGAGCAGAAAAGGAAACTGGCTTCATCTGGTAAGCTCACTGAAGACTTTGTACCAGGCAACACTTCCTTGGTTGGTTATGAGTCAGAATATGCTTCATCTGAATGCCAGTATGATGAGCATATTAATTTCTCTTCAAACACTTCTGATTCTGCATTTGTGAGTGTTGATAGTCAGTTTACTGGGTGTAATAATGACAATCTATGCTTCATCATGGATGATCTCAAGGGGATTGCTAATGATGACTTTGAAGAGATGGATATTTTGAGCCAAATAGCCTTGATAAATATCAGATCTCAGAAGTTCTACAAAAGAACTGGAAGAAAGTTCCCAGGACTCTCTGGCAAAACCAAAGTTGGTTTTGACAAGAGTAAATTGAGGTGTCACAAATGCCACAAGCTTGGACACTTTGCTAGAGAATGTAGATCATCTGGATCTAATTCTTCTGCACCCTTTGTGACTTTTCCTGGCAATAGTCAACAACACAGAGGGCAACATCCTGTCAATTCTGGTCATTATTCTCAACCACAATCTCCTGCATATTTTGTTCCTCAGGGTCCAATGCCATATCCTTACCCTTGTTATTACATGCCACAAACTAGTCAGTTTCAAGCACCCATTGCTCAACAACCATATGCTCTTCCTGAGCCTCAATCATCTCAATCTCATCAACCTCCTCAACCTCAACAACACAGCTTCTTCACCCCTGGAGTTGTTGACTGGAGCAGTTTACCAGATGACATGTCTGGTCATGAACAACTGTTCACAGGTGCTGGTCAACATGGTGGTGACAGTCCTTTTGGGAATCTGGCACTTATGGCTCTGAGAGTCTGCAGATGGATCATCCTCAAATGCCTCTTCATCACAGGTATCACAGGTATCCTCTGAGGCTAAAGCCAAATTATGTTCTGAAACATGCATAGCAGCATTTGCCTCTATTAGAGAAGCAAATGTAACTTTAATTAATAAGAACATAGAGCTCGAAAAGATCATTTCCAAAAGAAAAGCTGAGTTTGAGTCTATGCTTAAAGAGGAAAATTATAAGATTTATAAACTTAAATGCCAAATCACTGATGATAAGGCTAGGGAAGAGGTACTTTTAGAAAAGTACAAAGACCTCAAAGAAACCCTTGCAGTCACCGAAGTAGAGTGTGATCGATGGGTACAATAATGGAAAGGTTTTGAAATGCTTCTTAGTAAGCAATCAGCTTCCAATGTGAAGTTTGGCATTGGTTATAATCACACTCCTCCTCCTACAAATTTTGCTTCAAGAGCAGAAGTGAAATCTGATTGTGAAAGCAATAACCAATCCACCTCATCATGTGATTCACTTTCTGATAGAGCACCATCAGAAGTTGAAGTTAGTATTATTCCCTCGTTGAACCTATCAGCTGATCTTGATGGTTCAAATACTGACACTCACATGATCAAAGAGTTGATCAACTCAGGAGTTATTTCAGGAAGTCCTGAAAGGACTGGAGAGCAAGATTTAACACCTAAAGTTCAAACTCCAACTACTGTCAGCACTGAAGAGAGAAAACTGTGAGTAGAAAGGGTTTGAAGACTACTAAAGAGGAAGTCAAGAAAGCAAATAGTGCTTCCAAAGTGCTGAAGAACAAGTCTTCGGTAGTTTCATTCTCTTTAGTTGATGATCAACATAAGATGAAGAAGATACCATGTGAAATATGTGGTTTGTTCAATCATCTTACAGATGATTGTTGGTACAAAAGAGGATCCAAACTCAAACATAAAGAGGAAATTAAAGAGAAAATGTTTAAAATGAAAACTGAGTTGAAGCCACATTTGTACCAGCAACATCAAATCTTGTAACCGTTAAGTCCAAAAAGAAATCCAAAAAGGAAGGGGTTAAACAGGTAACAGCTGAGATTGCTCAAAAGAAGAAGGTGCAACATAGGAACTTATCAAACTCGAATGCCAATGTGTCTGGAGAGCTGAAAGCTTTATCACAAAATCAGACACAGCTGGTTATGATGGTTCAACATCTATTGGGAAGAGTTAACCAATTAGATGTTCCTATGTTGAAACCACAGAAAAGGAGGTCCAAGCCAAGGATTCCTCTTCTTCACCATCTTCTTCCTCTCAAGCTGTTGTTGCCAACAAACCTGTTAGTTTACCATCTGTTGATGAGAACATGCCCAAAACCAAAAAGGTTTGGGTCTCAAAATCTAACTAATTTGTTGTGTTTTGCAGGGTTCTTCAACATGCCACAGAGGCATCTGGTATGTAGACAGTGGAGGATCCATGCATATGACAGGAAACACATCACTTCTTAATGACTACTCTCAAGGAGGAAGGGGTTTGTGTCATTTGGCAATGATGCAAAGGGTACATCATCGGCAAAGGCTTTGTTTCCAATGGTGAAATAAAGTTTGATGTTGTTAACCATGTGGAAAATCTCAAGTACAACCTCTTGAGTGTTAGTCAAATGTGTGACAAAGGCCATGTTGCTCTTTTCACCAGTCAAAACTGTCGATTTCTGTCATCCAAAGTTCTAAGTTTGATTGATAAGGTGTTGGATGAATACACTCTCCTGAAGGCCAACAGGACAGGAATAGTGTATGCCTTAGATCTTTCCAAGAAAATAGATCTCAACGGCCATCCTTGCCTATTTTCCAAGGCTTCCCCTCAAGAATCTACTCTATGGCATAGAAGGCTGGGTCATGTTAATCTCAAAGACATAAATCAGCTGATAAACCATGGTTTAGTAAGGGGACTGCCTATGAAGGAGTTCAAATGTGAAGATAACTGCACTGCTTGTTTAAAAGGAAAATAGCACAAAGCTTCATTTCCCTCCATAGAAGAACCTAAGTCCACTGCCTGCTTACAGCTTCTTCACATGGATCTCTTTGGTCCTGTGAGAGTGATGAGTATGGCTAAGAAGAAATACTGTCTGGTAATTGTGGATGATTACTCCAAATTTGTATGGACTTTCTTCTTGCATTCAAAGGATGAGGCAGCTTAGAAGATTATCAACTTTGTGTTGTATGTTGAGAAGCAGTATTCCCTCTCAGTCAAGTGTATTAGAAGTGATAATGGAACAGAATTCAGAAACAATACACTTGATGAGTTCTACCTCTCAAAGGGAATCAAGAGGCAGTTTAGCATTCCAAGAATTCCTGAAGAAAATGGAGTAGTGGAGAGAAAGAACAGGACCCTTATTGAAGTTGCAAGGTCCATGTTGGCTGATTCCGGACTGCCAATGACTTTTTGGGCTGAAGCTGTCAATACAGCTTGCTATGTACAGAATAGAGTTCTAGTAAATCAGAGGTTGATGAAGACTCCATACGAAGTTCTTCATCATTTGGCCCCTCTAATTTCATTCTTCAGAGCTTTTGGGTGTCCTTGTTTCATTCTCAAACATGGGATCAACTCCAAAAATTTGATCCTACGGTGGATGCAGGGTACTTTGTTGGTTATTCATTAACTTGCAAAGCATACAGAGTCTTCAACTGTAGAACAAAGATGGTTGAAGAGACTCTACATGTTAAGTTAATGAATCTCCAAAGGACAAGATTCCACAAAGCCCTGTGGAGCTATTTGATTTGGACATACTGCAATATGTTCCTTATCAAACTCCTGTTGTTGCTCCTATCAACAGTTCACCACCTCGTGGTACTGCTGGTGTTGATGATGATGATGATAGCAGTACTCACCACTTCAGGTTTAATGACCAACTGCCTGTGTCCTCTAAACCTGATGCTCCTATAGCTTGAGTAGCTTCATCCACAACAAGTGCTGATGAGATTTCTGCATCTTCAACTTCATTTGAGTTGCCACCATCTATATGGTTTCAAGAGTCTACATCAACATCTGTTGCTGCTCATGGTTCTACAAACACTTGCATTGATCTCATTGTTTTTCAAGAGCTGAAGAATCACCCAATGTCTCAAATCATTGGTGATATCAATGCTGGAGTTTCAACCAGAAGTCAATTGTCCAATTTCTGCTTCTATGCTCTCTTCATCAGTCAGCTAGAGCAAAAGAATTATCATGTTGCACTTAGAGACAATGGCTGGGTTGAAGCAATGCAGCTTGAGCTTCTTCAGTTCAAAAAGCAGCAAGTGTGGGAGCTTGTTCCTCTTCCCCCAGGTAAGTGTGAAATAGGCACTAAATGGGTGTTTAGGAATAAAACAGATGAAAATGGGCTTATTGTTAAGAACAAGGCCAGACTGGTTGTCAGGGGTTTGCACAAGAAGAAGGTATTGATTATGATGAAACCTTTGCCCCTGTAGCCAGACTGGGGGCAATTAGATTGTTCTAGCCTATGCTGCACTCCACAATCTTAAAGTTTTTCAAATGGATGCTAAAAGTGCATTTTTATATGGTAAAATAAAAGAAGAAGTTTATGTGTGTCAACCACTAGGTTTTGAGGATAATAAACACCCAGAATGCGTATACAAGCATGATAAGGCTCTTTATGGGTTGAAACAAGCTCCTAGAGCCTGGTATGAGACATTATCTAACTTTCTTGCGCAAAATAATTTCACTAGAGGCTCCATAGATAAAACTTTATTTATTAAGAAGGTGGATCAGCATAAGTTACTTGTTCAAATTTATGTTCATGATATTATATATGCATCCTCTGATTCCCAGTTGTCTGATGATTTTACAAAATTAATGCAAAGGAAGTTTGAAATGAGTGCAATGGGAGAATTATAGTTCTTTCTAGGCTTGCAAATCAAATAAAAAGCTGATGGAATTTTCATTCATCAGCCTAAATATACAAAAGATCTTTTAAATAAGTTTGATTTACAAAACTGTAAGCCCTGTTCTACTCCCAAATGCAACACCACACAATTGGATATTGATCAGAAAGGTAAAGTTGTTGATGAAACACTTTACAGATGTATGATTGGGTCCATGATGTATTTAACAGCTTCTAGACCAGATATTATGTTTGCTACATGTGTTTGTGCTAGATTTCAGGCTGCACCTAAAGAGTCTCATCTGATTGCAGTCAAGAGGATCTTTAGATATTTGCAAGGTATACAATCTCTAGGTTTATGGTATTCCACTGGGCACTCTTGCAAATTAGTTGCTTTCTCTGATAGTGACTATGCAGGGTGTAAGTTGACCAGGAAATCAACTTCTGGTGGATGTCAATTCCTAGGCAACTGTTTGATTTCTTGGCAGAGTAAGAAACAAACATCTGTTGCTACATCCACTGCTGAAGCTGAGTACATTGCTGCTGCAAGTTGTACATCCCAAGTACTCTGGCTTCAGAATCAACTTTTGGATTATGGCATTACAGAGACTAAGACTCCGTTATTAATGGATAGTGCTTCAGCTCTTTGCATTGTCAAAAATCCAGTCCAACACTCTAGGACCAAACATATAGAAATTAGACATCATTTTATAAGAGATTGTTTTGAAAATGGTCTAATTAATCCTATGTTTGTGCCTAGTGCTAATGAGCTTGCAGACATTTTTACTAAGCCTTTGGATAGTTCAACTTTCCACAACCTGGTGTTAAGGCTTGGTATGCTGCAGCTAGAATAAGTGACAACTACTGATGATCTCAGTAATAAGTACTGATGATCATTGGTAACCATGTCACATATAAGTACTGATGAGTTCTTTTACCCTCTATAGTTTTTATAACTACTGAAGGCTAAATGTCTCACAAGTACTGAAGTACTTTATCTGTTCTAAACTACTCATGTAGTTCCAACTACTGCAATCAGTAAAAACATATAAGTACTTGCGTCCTATGAAACACCTGAAAAGCACATGAAAAGTCTGATGAGTAAGTGCTGAGGACAGTATGAAACAGCTGAAAAGCTAAGAATTGACGAAAACAGCTGATGAGTAATTTCTCTTCAGTTGTTTCTACAACTGCTGTTTCTAAACAACTGAAGCAAGACTTCAGTCTTCAGTAGTTTCACAACTACTGATAACTAATACCAAGTCTTCAGTTGTTTACAACAACTGATGGCAAAAGCACTGTCTTCAGTAGTTTCACAACTACTAATGACAAACACCAAGTCCTCAGTTGTTTACATCATATGAAGTCAAAACCACGATCTTCAGTAGTTTCATACATACTGATGGTTAACACCAAGACTTCAGTTGTTTCAACGTCTGATGGTCAAAACCAAGTCTTCAGTTGTTTTATAACAACTGATGACAACACCACCACTGTCGGTCGTTTTAAACCTCTGAAGGTTAATACCACGTCATCAGTAGTTTCAAACAGCTGATGACCACACCAAAACCTTCAGTAGTTTTCTTTCAGCCTTTTCCTATTCCAACCCTATAAATACTTGTCTTCTTCTCAAACGTTCCATTAGCCGCTCTTCTAACCTTCATACTTTCACAAATGGCAACCGTGAGTCTAAAACCCAGACATAATTGCGTCGCCTACCTCACGAAATCGGCCTTCTGGACAAAGTTTGATCACGCCATAGACCTAATGGCTGATACTCAGTATAGTACTGCTCTGCTCTTAAACCCGACCATCTACCCAGAGTCACTCAGTCAGTTTTGGTCCAATGCCTACGTTCACACTGATGTGCCTACCGGCCAAATCTCTGTTAGGTCATTGGTTAACCAAAAACAAGTAGAGGTTACACCTGATAGCATTCGTGGAGTGCTAAATTTAGAAGATGCTACTGTGTGACTGAGTACCCGAAGGGCACAACTGATATATCCTTTATCAACAATGGGTACGACGGAAATCTTCGAGCTGTTACCATACTGAAGAAGAACTTCCCTGATGCTGAACGATTATATTTCATATGGTGAATGTTTGCTTAGCCTCGAAGACATCCTCATAGGATCAAATGTCTTCCCGGTGGCAACAGGTATTATATTCAATTCTAGAACACCAACCTTTAAATTTTTCAAAATTGTGTTTCTAGAATCAAAGATCTGGCACAGAAACTGTGGGAAAAAGATGGCTATTATATCCCAGGTTTCTGATGGCCATAATTTTAAATGGATTACAAACTGATGGCCTTGTCGGCCTTGGAGTCCCTGCCCAGCTGTTCTAGCTGAGGTATACTCTAGGCATAACTCCGACCACTCTCTCAAAGAAGCTGCCGTTTGCTCAAACCCAAGCAAAGGGAACCCACAGCTTCAACTGCCAGATCCAACGTCCCCACCAAGCCAAAATCCAAACCCAAACAAGCTAATCAGAGAGATGAGTCTCCTAATGATGCTCCTGTACCACCCAAACAGGATAAACCTACTGGTTCAAACCCTCCAGTAGTGTTAAAGACTCAACCAGCAACAGCCGCACAGGTATCCATTCAAAAGGATCCTGTTGCAACCACTTCAGGGGAAACCACATTACTGAGACCTCTCTCACTTGAGGAGGTTATCATTGAAGATCATCCCTCTCCCCAGATGCAATCAGCTTCTATCCCCTCTCCCCATGCAAATGCCCCTCAAAGCCCAACCATTATAATTGCCAATATGCTGACTCAATTGCATGCCTCTCCTCCTCTCCTACAACCACCAACAAAGGGGAGAACAACAACAATTGAGGAAGAGGATATACATGCTTCTGACAACCCACAACACCGGGGTTTAAATGTTCTATCTCCTGGTGTGGAATGGAGATCAGAACATCTGGTGAGGCTGCCACCTCTTCTGAATCAACATATGATTAGACTGAGGTTGGTAACATAACTAAGACCTCACTAGAGGCAACAGCTGATGTAGGACAAAGTCCTGAGGCTGGAAGTCACCAGTTCCAGACAAAGGGGCACATGCTACATCTAGTTTACACCCAGTGCATGTACATCCTGCTACAAGCAGGAGGTCAGGTGATTCAGCATCTGTTGATGATGACCTGGGCTTCTTTTATGATGTTCTTGCCCAGAACATAATCCTAGAGGAGGAAGTCAGTAGGCTGCAAAAACTACTTGACCAACTCTCTCAAGGAGAAAGACCATCTGCCACCACATCAACCCAAGAGATGGCACCTTCCTCTGAAGGTCCCTTAAACACACAGCCACTACAAAATTCTCAGCCACCTGCCTCTGTTTCTGGCACCATTTCTTAGGACCGAAACCCCCCTGAGCAAATGGCTGCTATCCCTCAAAATCCCCTATTTCTCATCACACCGCAGCTAACCGAATTTGTTATTAAAACTGTTGATGAGAGACTTTCTTCTGTCTTACAACCCCTGGTGGAGGATGTACTGAGCCAACAACTTTCGGCTACTCAATCCCTTACAACCAATGCACCCAAAAAGGGGGAGAGTTCAGCAGTGAAAGCTAAAAGAAAGATGATGGAGAAAGAGAGAGAGAAAGAGAAGGATAAAGAGGTGGAAAAAGAGAAGGATTGTGTGTATGAGGCCGAAAAAGAGAAGGAGAATGTGATTGAGAAGGGAGCTGAAATTGAAAAAGTACATGAAAGTCAAAAAGATTTTCATGTCACATACAAGAAAAAGAAGAGTGTTGAGAAAGAGAAGAACTTGAACGAAATGGTTAAAGAGGCTGATGCTGAACACAGCAGATCAATGGACAATATCATTGATCAGCTGTTTAGGCAAGGTTTCGACACTGAAAAGCTGGATTCTGAAATAAGAAGATTAGAGATCGAAGAGAATCAACAAAGATGGGCCAGCTACAGCATAATGGATAGAGAAAGACTTGAGATCATGATCAGATTTATCAGCAAATACCTTGGGAGATCATTGATCGAAATAAAATCATGGACCAGGGACAGCATCTTGGCCATAACCTCTAAGATCTGTTCGTCGGAGGCATATACTAAGGGATTAGTAATAGAAGCTTTGAATGAAGCAGGAGCAGGGAGCAGGACTGAGCTAGCCAAACACTCAAAAGCCACACTCACCTCCAAATGCTAACTCAGCCTGTCAACATTCCCTCTCCAAAACAACCACAACCACAACCCACAAAAGTAACTCCCTTACCCTCAAAACCAACAGCCGATGATGCACCTAAGCAGAAGAAGAGAAGGTGTTGAGGCTTGTGGAAGAAGAAGAAACTGATGATGAAGAAGATAGGTTGCCGATCTCAGTTGTTCTGCAGTTGCCTAAGGCCAAAGATCTCTCTGTTGCAATAACTCCTGACCAACAAAGAGATGTAATCAAAGTGAAATTGGAAGAAGAAGAACAACACAGATTGCACGATGAAGAGTTATTGAGGAGAGTAGATAAAGCATATGCAGCCACTTCTTCCATCATTAATATGAAAAAACAAGCTCAGAGGATTTATACTCTTAGACATACTTTTTAGTATGTGAAAGAAAGAGTAAGAATTTGGCCCGATCCCAGGGTGGCTCACAAAATACAAAAGAAAAATATCCCTCAGAGATACAATGGGCAAGTGAAAAAGATTGTAGATAAAGTGATCTCCTTAGCCCTTGTAGTCTCACCCTGGGAAATCCTGGAAGATTTCAAGAAGGCCTACACCTCAAACATGCCTCCACAAAAGATGCTGGAGAACAGAATGATCAAAAAAGGGCTGGTGTATAAGAAGCTGAATGAGATCAGAAAGGATGAGTTACCACTACTGTTAGAAGGTCATCATCGTGATGAATTTGCTTACAAACAGATTACAACAGTGGTACTCAAAAATGGAAAACAGGTCAAATTCTTGTTTGAGTACTATGGGCCAGAAGGATTCTTCGATGGTGAGGCAGAGGAGCTCACCATGGAGGAACAAATTGTATTTTTGGAGGCCTACACCATGGAATCCTACAGGCTCATAGTTGGGAAGTGAGTCTCATAGATGGGGGAACAGCTCAGTGTCCAATTCCCCAATACAGAGCTCCCATCCATACATTGCCAACCAAATCATCAGAGACTCATTCCCAGGCAAGTGCTTATATGGGTCATCTTCTCAACTGATCAAGAAGGTAAAAGACCAACCATTCTGCCAACAATAAGTGGGAAAATAAATCAATTAGAGGTTTTGGCTGCATTGGTTCAGGGGGAGTTTGTTGGACCAAAAGAACCAATGAGCCAAGATCAGAAAACCTCTAAGTCCCACATGATATCACAACAACTGCTGAAGGCTTCATAAGCAGTTCGACAAGTGCTGAAGACTTCAACAGCTGAGGATCAAGTACTAAAGCTCAACAGCTGAAGAACACAAGTGCTGAAGCTGAAGACCAAAGTACTGAAGGTCAATAGCTGAAGAATACAAGTGCTGATGCTGAAGACCAAAGTACTGAAGTTCAACAGCTGAAGAGTCCACAAGTGCTGAAGATCAACAACTGATGTACAAAGTCTGAAGACAAAGACTGAAGACATCAGCTGATGACATCTACTGAAGTCATGAGCTAATGAATCGTCTGAAGTTCAAGTCTGAAGACCAAGTGCTGAAGTTGCAGTAGTTTGTCACAACAGCTGATAAGTACTTCTTCAGTAGTTGTGTTTATCAGTAGTTTTATGTTTTTACTTACAGTAGTTTTGTAAAACGACTGAAGAGCTTGTTCTTCAGACGTTGTAGTTTCAGTAGTTTCTTATCAGTAGTTTTGTAATAAGTAAACACTTAGCTTCTTGTAAGAAGATGTCAGCTACTTGACATCTTCAGTAGTTTTAGTGTTTCAGTAGTTTGTTAAATAATGGTTAGATGTCACTATCAATTGACATCAGCCTACGTCATCTTTCCTTATATAAGGAAGAATGACCTAAATTGTAATTTTCCGAAGCCATGCCAAAGCGTGTGATTGAATGAAATATTCCTTTTGCAGAAACTTTCTCTCTCTATAACTAATTCTGTTCATTGCTATATCTTTGGTATTCTTGCTCGAATTGTGCTAGTCGGTACTCTATTCCGCTGCTGAAATCATTCGAATCGATCAAACTAGATGCTGAGATCCTATCAAACATCATCATCTTCTCCATCGAATTCCATCCATCTTCTTGTTCATAGAAACGTTGTATTCTATGAACACCCTATGGTTGTTTATGCTTGAAAGCATGTCTTTTCACATATATTTGATCCTTGTTCTTGGATTTGTTATCTTTACATATAAAATGGTAATTTTTCAGAATATAAACATGTTTTATATGCTCTTATATCCGCTGCGTTTTTTTGGTTTAAATGGTTAAAGTGTGGGGTTTTGTAACATATTAATCAAAGTTAGTTTAACTATTTAAACTATAAAAACACAGTGGATATAAGGTTTAAACATGTTGTTTACAACCTGAAATTTTCACCATTTTAAAGCACAAACAAAACCCAAGAATAAGGATCATATATATATCAAACCATAAAAACAACCATAGGGTGTTCATTGAAACAACTTTTCTTGCACAAGATGTTGTAGATGGATAAGATGAAGTTGGTGATGTTCTTGAATGTATAGCCTTCAAAAGAGAAGACCTCAAGCTGGTATACCCACAAGCCTTAGCAAACACCTAACTTGTTAGGTAGTAGAGCACCAAGACCAACTCCTTCTTGAACAATCCGAAATCAGCCAAGAAATTCTTGAAGAGCAGCCAAAATGCGAAATTTAAGCTCCTTTTTGTTCTTCTTGAATCCGAAATTCTTCGGTTATTTGAGAGAGTATCTTGCTTTGTGTGTGTAAGAGAAACTGTGGGTTAGAGAGAAGAGTGCAAGTTTGTCTAAAGATCTTCCAAAAGACAAGACAAAAAAACAAAACACCCAAGGCCTATGGGCGGCTGAAATGGGTATTTGAAAATGGGTTCCCCCAATATTCATTTTTATAAAATGTTACACTCTTTAGCCATTACTTTATAAAATTAAAACCTCTTTTAATTTTATAACATTAACACACTTTTATTTGTTATTATTTAACTCAATTAAATAATGAAACAAATAATTTATCATGAACAAATTATCCATATAATGTTGTTCTATTACAAAATCAACGTTTTAGAAAACCCATTTTCTAAATTGGTGCCAAGATTTATTCGTATGATCTTATCAACAAATAAATATTTATCGGTGTTTGTATAGCTTGTTATTGGGTATGACCCGACTTGGATCATAACGTACTAACCACATCAATCTTGTATGTGTCTTGGGCATATAAGGTCCAACAATCTCCCACTTGTACAAGCTTCTTACAAGATTGATGCAACCAATAAGTACCGCCTAACAATGGTATACTACCCTTAATACGTATGACTAAGTCCATTCGATAACATCATCTCCTTCAAGTACCCTTTTCAAGTATTGCATACAAGATTGATGCAACCAATAAGATCTTGAAAACGAACTTACTTCCAACTATCTTGGAGTTAAGAGGTGGTTCAACCAAGTCCCACACTTGGCTGTCATACATGGATTGTATCTCAACATTCATGGCTTCAAACCATTTGTCACAATCAAAATTGGACATCACATCAGGGTATGTGGTTGGTTTATTGGAATCTAGCACATAGCATCCATCCATGAAAAATCCATATTTTTCGGGTGGATTACTAGTTCTACCAGAACTGTGCACATCTTGTGTGTAATGATCAACCATTTGATCATCCTCAACATCCTCATGTTGAGAGCTAGTGTCAAAGCAAGTACTGGGCCGAAGTCTATAAATTGAATCCCATTCAATACGCACAAAGCCTGGCACTAATACTGGGGCAAGTGACATGGATCCTACACATAAGTTTACCACAAATATAGGCACAAAGCGGTACTTAGCCGAAGTCTATAAATAGACTCCCATTCATTACGCACAAAGCCTAGCACCAGTACCGGGGCAAGACGTATTCATCCATTCATTCATTAAGGCATGCTGTCTTTCATTCTTTACATTCCTCTTCTCATTATTTTTTCGCTTTTCATTACATATTACTTTATGTTTATTGATATTAACATACCACGTAAAGCAACAAAAATATAAACATACATAATAAGTAACATAAACATAAACATAAACATAACCATACATGGAATCATCATAAACATCACACACCACATCATCCAACATCATAAATTCATCATACATAACCCTGGGAACATCCAAAGTTAAAGTCTAAAACTTCACTTTTTCCTAAAATTCAGAAAATAATCTAAGTGTTTAGGCACATGGGCACTATGCAAGCGTATGGGAACACTTAGGCGCATGGGAAACTTCTAGGCGCATGGGTACCATTTGGATGCATGACACAACACTTAGGCTTTTTGGGCAAATTTCTAGACGCATGGGCACTATGCAGGCACATGAGTATCCAGGCGCATGGACACTTAGTCAAATTCAGCCTAATCCTATGCGCATGAATACTATTTGGGCGCATGAGTTTTCGAGCATCTGGGGAACACTTATGCAAATTCAAACATTGGGCGCATGGGCCACTATTCAGGCGCATGGGCAATGAACGTCTACAATTCAACTTAACTTAACCCCCAATTCCAACATCTATCATGTTTTAAGCCTAGAACCAACATTCTTTGCCACAAAATCACATTAATAACATGATCATAACATCAAATACATCCAAATCACACCCCACCCACATACACATACACATATACATACAAGTATAAACACCAAATTAATAAAAAACATTTACATATGCATTTCCTGCCCCAAAATCTTATAAAACATGTAAAAAGGGGATTTTATAACTCACCTTAACAATAATCGAGTATGACTTCCTTCAAACTCGTTTGCTATGAGCTCAAACACCAAAAATCCACCAATGCACACACAAACGAACACACAAACATGTAAGGCCACGTTCCCGGGATGCTCACAACCGGTCAATCATCACACATAAAACATATATTTTCATTAACATAAAGAAATCATTGCCACGGAAACATTTAAATATCCATTTCATTATAATCACTTTTGCAAAATAATACATTGTTGACCGGTTACAAAAGATCATTATTTGCATTACATCATAAAAACCGTCATATTTCTATCAAATAGATGCCATCCAAAAATGCCAAGTAGCTTCCTCGTGCCATCCTCAGCAATGCTCACCTGCCAACTAGAAAATGCATAAAAAGTCAGCGTTGCTGAGTGAGTTCTAGTTTTGTAAAGACACTGCATTACCTTCCATTCGTTGAAACATTTTCATTACTATCGCACATGATCACACATCATACATACATCAAGGTAATACTTATTCCCTTCATCATCGTTCGCTTAGTACATTTCGTATGTTCGCACATATCGCACATACCGCACATATCGCACATATCGCACGTATCGCACATATCATACGTATCACACATATCGCACGTATCACACCTATCCCATGTATCGCACGTATCGCACATATCGCTCATATGGAGTGGTCACTAGGACAGACTCCCCATGTGTGTGTGAATTCTTATGGGTTAACCAAGATCGCACGCTATAAATAGACATACATATAGTAATTAGGAAATCTCACATTGTTGGAGCAGTCACCAAGACTGAACTCTAACTACGTGTATGAACCCTTCAGTTGCTTGCAAGGCTTTTCATTCGTTTGCTCATTATGTTCCATTTTTAATATCTTAAATATTTCACTTCATTAAGATAATACTTTATGTTATTTAAAAATATCACACCATGTAAGGTCACGTCATCACACATAATAAGGAACATAACAGATCATATCATACATAGCATAACATCATCAATCGCATATCGTCAATGAGATATCATCATGCCTAACCATCAATCATACATCAATCATTCATCCTACATCATCATCATATATTATACATTCCCATCACATCATCTAAGACCTCAAAAGTAAACTTACGTGAACCCCGGGAACCTCCCAAGTCAAAACCTACATGAGCAGTTTTCCCCAAAATTTAGAAAAATAAACTAAGTCTTCATCCGCATTTCTTTTGTTCATCTGCATTTTTTTGTTCTTCCGCATTTCTTTTGTTCATCCTCATTTCTTTCGTTCATCTGCATTTCTTTTGTTCATCGGCATTTCTTTTGTTCATCCGCATTTGTTTTACTCATCTGCATTTCCTTTGCTCATCCGCATTTCCTTTGCTCATCCATAATTCCTTTATTCAACCGCATTTCCTTTCCTCATCCGCATTTCCTTTCCTCATCCGCATTTACTCCAGTCACATAACTTTCACCCGCATTAGTATGTTGTTCATCCGCATTAACTTTTTCATGTGCATATCCTTGTTTATCTGCATGAACTTATTCATCCGCATTGACTTGTTCATCCACCTGAACTTATTCATCGGCATTTCTTATTTTCATCCGCATTTCTTTTGTTCATCCGCATTTCTTATGTTCATGCGCATTTCTTTTGTTCATCCGCATTTCTTATTTATCCCCATTAACTTCTTCATCCGCATGAACTTATTCATCCGCATTTCTTATTCATTCGCATGAACTTATTCATCCGCATTTCTTATTTTTCCGCATTAACAACACTTATTCTAAAACTTAGGCGCATGAGCCCTATTTGGGCACATGAGCAGCCCCATTCGAACTTAAACACCATATTTTAGTCCTTAAACCTCACCTATCATGCTCTAAGCTTAGATCTTACATTCTAAGCCCTAGAAACACAACCATAGCATCATCAAACATAAACATAGCGCAAAATGAACCCCATCCGCAACATACACACATACATACATACGGGTATAAAACCCAACTTTATAAAAATATTCATACACGCATTTCCAGCCCCAAAATCAGTTAAAACATGTAAAAGAGCGGTTCTAGAACTCTCCTTAGCAGCCTCTTCGAGTAAGACTTCCTTCAAAACCCGATTGCTACTAGTTCTCACCTAGAAACCCACTAACAAACACACCCGAACACACACAAACATACATAATAACACAACCGAGGATGAAACCAGTTAGGAAAATCTTAAACACACGAATTCTTACATTGAATTCGACTTTTCTTCCTTCGCTCTTCAAAACCTGAATGCTTCCTGCTCCCTTCGCTTTCTCTCTCTAAAATCTGATGGATATGGGTGAAGAGAGGGTGATACGCGGCCACCACCTTTTACACCCACTTTTTCATATATTTTGTCCATTTGGACACTTTTTACCCTTCAACTTGGGTAAAACATATTTTCTTTCTTTTCTTCACATTATTCTTCTTTCTGTCTTTTATAAATAACCGGGTGTTACAAGTCCACCCCCTTATTTAGGTTTTGTCCCTGAAACCTGTTATTCCTAAAACAATCATGGGTAATGTTGTCTCATCTCTTCTTCAGTCTCCCACGTAGACTCAGATCCCTTTCTATGCCTCCACTATACACGCATCAGATGAACCGCTTTATTCCTTAACCTCTTTTCTTTACGATCAATGATCGCCACTAGTTGCTCATATAATTGAGCCGTTCGTCTACCTCGATATCCTCCAGTGGCACAATCATATCCTTGTCTGTTAAACACTTCCTAAGATGAGATACATGGAATGTCGGATGAATTGCACTTAACTCATGTGGTAGCTCCAATCTATTGGCCATCTCTCCTACTCTAGTAATGATTCGGAAAGGCCCTATGTATCTCGGCTGAATATGGTGCACTTCATCCCGCACAAATAGTGCGTCCATATTTTTAACGCAAAGACCACGGCTGCTAGCTCCAAGTCGGGAGTGGGATAATTGACCTCATTAACTTTCAACTGTAGGGATGCATATGCTATAACCTTTCCTCCCTGCATCAATACACATCCCATCCCTGAGTAGGCAGCATCAAAGTAAACCACCAAATCTTCACTTCCACCTTTGTCGGGTCCACCATAATCCCCCCGAGATTCACTACATTACCCAAAAACTGAAACTCGTGCAACCAAAACGTGCACTTGGAGAATTTAGCATACAACCTCTCCCTTCTCAATGTGTCCAACACCTCTTGAATTTGACCGGCATGCTCATCCTCACTCTTGTAATAAATCAAGATATCATCTGTAAACACAATCACTGATTTATCCAACATCGGCCGACACACTCGATTCATTAGGTCCATAAAAGCAGTTGGTGCGTTGGTCAAACCAAAAGACATAACAAGAAACTCGTAGGGTCCCTAACGCATGCGAAAAGTTATTTTAGGAATATCTTGCTCCTTAACCTTCATCTAATGGTAGCCAGATCGAAGGTCTATCCTGGAGAAACATCTGGCAGCTTGAAGCTGATCAAACAGGTCAAAGGGCGTATCTATACTATTACTACTAATAGGAAATTTAGCATAAAAAGCAGAAGAAATAAAACTTTTACTAGCACTAGAATCAAATAACACAGAGGCTAAAGTTTGGTTGCTAGATACGTACCTGACAGAACATCGGGGTCCGTCCTAGCCTCCTGTTGCGTCATTGTGAACGCTCTTGCACTTGCCCTCTGTCATTCTCCTCCAGCCTTCTTCGCTCCTGATCCTTCAGCCATTGGCATCTTACAGTCTATATTTATGTGAACATTCTGTCCACAATTGTAACACCATACAACCCCGCATTCTCTGGCCACATGGCCAGGCTTCCCGCACTTGATGCAGATGTTTAACCCCATTTACATTCTCCCGAACGCTCCTTCCCGCATTTACCACATCTCTTCGATCCCGCAACAGGTGTAACCACACGACGGTCATCCACCCGTGTCCACTTATTGTTCGTAAGCACACCACCCTGTCTAATCCTCTTCCCATTCCAGTTCCAGTCTCCACCATTCTTCCTACTCACCTCAGCCACCACCACAGTCCTGTCATCATACAACCTCCCCGCCAAGTCAACTGCCGATCTAAACGTGCTTGGTCTGGCAACGATCATATGCCAACGGAAATCTGCCAGCAAACCGTGGATATACCTCTTGATCTTTTATGACAAGGGTGTCACTTGATCCGACACCAAACGTGCAGTCTCGTTTAACTTGGTGGTGTATTGCTTATAAGTCATAGTCCCCGCCTCCAGCTGCAGGAACTCCCTCTCAACTTTGTCCATCTCACGGTGAGGACAGAACTCCTCAATCACCAACCTCTTCAGCTTTGCCCACTTCATCCTTTCTATCGCCCGACTACCCTCGGCTTGGACGATATTGTCCCACCAACACCAAGCCGAGTCCATAAATGGGTGAGCAACAAACTTCACCTTTTGATCTTCCCGACATTCGCTAATGTCAAGTACCGCCTCCATCTCTCTCACCCATCGGTGAGCAGCAACAGCAGTACCATTCCCATCAAAGGTTAGGGGCTTACATCTCATAAATGCCCCATAGTTACAACCTCGTGCCACCTCCTGCACAGGCTCTTCTTCCTCCTCTTCATCATCATAGAGAAACATCTTAATTTTCGGTTGCTCATGTCCTCCCGAGGACCAGTTCCTCTCCTTTCACTCTCCTTCTCGTACAGCCATTATCACTTCGGTCACCACAGATAGTAAGATCGTCTACATGACCTGTTGAACTTCTTCCACAATAGCCTCCTTTACCGAGGCTCTCAAATCAGCACTCTCATCTCCGCCCTCCGGATGAGGGGTCTTGGGTTCTTCGTGAACCACATTTTTGGCTCTATGTGTTCCTCTCGTAGCCCGTGGTTCAGCACCATGACCTCCACCACGTGAAGCTTTCGATGATCTACCACCAGCCATCCTCTAACACACTATAAGATTCAAACACCAACACCGTCACTCAAGGGAACAACTAAGTTTATGTGAAGTATAGTAAGTCGCTAATTATAGTGGCCAGTTGTGAGTAGCCACTTACTTTACTCTTCATACCCTAAGCATTACCTATCGTGACTACATTAGTATCTAAATCTACTAAAGGCACAAAAACCACATAACATGCGCACATAATACTGTTTAACATTAAGAAAATACCTTATGGCATGCAGCTACTCGGACCGGCACCCCTTCCCTTTCCGTCCCATTTTCAGTTTAAGTTAAACTTTCTTTTGAAAATTTACCCGTTTCACATAAACATTGGCTCTAATACCAACTTGTAAGGCCCCGTTCCCGGGACGCTCACAGCTAGTCAATCATCGTACATAAAACATATATTCTCATTAACTTAAAGAAATTATTGCAACGGAAACATTTAAACATCCATTTCATTATAATCACTTTTGTGAAATAATACAGTGTTGACTCGTTACAAAACATCATTATTTGCATTACATCACAAAAAGTCATATTTCTATCAAATGGATGCCTTCCAAAAATGCCAAGTAGCTGCCCCATGCCATCCTCAGCAATGCTCACCTACCAACGGGAAAATGCATAAAAAGTCAGCATTGCGAAGTGAGTTATAGTTTTGTGAAGACATTGGATACCTTCCATTCGTTAAAACATTTTCATTATTATTGCACGTGATCACACATCGTACATACATCAAGGTAATGGTTATTATCTTCATCATCGTTCACTTAGTACATTTCGCTCGTTGGCACATATCGAAAATATCGCACATATCACACATATCGCACGTATCGCACATATCACACATATCACACATATCACACATATGGAGTGGTCACTAGGACAGACTCCCCAGTTGTGTGAACTCTTATGTGTTAGCCATGATCGAACGCTGCAAATAGACATTCACACAGTAATTAGGAAATCACACATTATTGGAGCAGTCACCAAGACTAAACTCTTACTGTGTGTATGAACCCTTATGAGTTAGCAAAAATTGCACGCTATAGACACACACAAGGTAAAACTCTCAATGCGTTGTGAACCTCCCTTCAGTTGCTTGCAAGGGTTTTCATTCATTCGCTCATTATGTTCCACTTTCATTATCTTAAATCTTTCACTTTGTTAAGATGATACTTTACGTTCATTGACAATATCACACCACATAAAGTCACATCAACATACGTAATAAGGAACATAAAAGATCATATCATACATAAGCATAACATCATCAATCGCACATCATCAATCACAAATCATCATGCATAACCATCAATCATACATCATCATACATCAATCATTCTTCATACATCATAATCATATATCATACGTGCCTATCACATCAGCTATGACCTCAAAAGTCAACTTACATGAACCCCTGTGAACCTCCCAAGTCAAAACCTACATCAACACTTTTCCTCAAAATTCAAAAAAAAAATAAACTAAGTCTTCATCCGCATTCTTTTGTTCATCCATGTTTATTTTTTTCATCCGCCTTTATTTTGTTCATCCGCATTTCTTTTGTTCATCCACATTTCTTTTGTTCATCTGCATTTCTTTTGTTCATCCTCATTTCTTTTGTTCATCCACATTTCTTTTGTTCATCCGCATTTCTTTTAGTCATCCGCATTTCCATTGCTCATCCGCATTTCCTTTACTCATCCTTTCCTTTGCTCACCCGCATTTTCTCGAGTCGCATAACATTCATCCGCGTTAGTATGTTGTTCATCCGCATTAACTTATTCATCTTCATTTCCTTGTTCATTCGCACGAACTTATTCATTGGCATTTCTTATTCATCCGCATTAACTTGTTCATCCGCATGAACTTATTCATCCGCATTTCTTATGTTCATCCGCATTTCTTTTGTTCATCCACATTTCTTATGTTCATCCGCATTTCTTTTGTTCATCCACATTTCTTATTCATCCGCATTAACTTGTTCATCCGCATGAACTTATTCATCCGCATTGCTTATTCATTCCTATTAACTTGTTCATCCGCATGAACTTATTCATCCACATTTCTTTTGTTCATCCGCATTAACAACACTTAAGCAATTATTCTAAAACATAGGCGCATGAGACCTATTGGGCGCATGATCAGCCTCATTCACACACTTAAACATCATATTTGAGTCTCCAAACCCCACCTATCATGCTCTAACCTTAAATCTTACGTTCTAAGCCTTAGATACACAACCATAACGTCATCAAACATAAAAAATGCCTGAAATCAACCCCATTCACAACATACACACATACATACATACGTATATAAAACCCACCTTATAAAAATATTCATACATGCATTTCCAGCCCCAAAATTAGTGAAAACATGTAAAAGAGGGGCTCTATAACTCACCTTAGTAGCCTCTTTGGGTAAGACTTCCTTCAAAACCCGATTGCTACAAGTTCTCACATAGAAACCCACTAAAAACACACACCCGAACACACACAAACATACATAAGCACACAATCGAGGATAAAACCAGTTAAGAACGTCTTAAACACATGAATTCTTACCTTGAATTTGACTTTTCTTCCTTCTGCTCTTCAAAACCTGAATGCTTCCTGATCTCTTTGTTTTCTCTATCTAAAATCCAATGGATATGGGTGAAGAGAAGGTGATGGCCGGACATCGCCATTTACACCCACATTTTCAAACATTTTGTCCTTTTGAACACTTTTTACCCTTCCACTTTCGTAAAATATCTTTTCTTTCTATTTCTTCACTTTATTCTTCTATCTTTGTCTTTTATAAATAACCGGGTGTTACAAAACACATATAAGAATGCAACCGAGGCTAAAACCCAACAACAACATCTCAAAACATTGAATTCTTTTTGGACCCTCAAAGGATTATAAATGATAATTCAATGGGTGAGTTAATGGTTGCTCTGCTGGATTCCCAGAAGTCTAAGAAGTAATGTGGATCAAGACTTAGACTAGTTCTAATGTAATAGGTCAGGGGTAGTTTAGTCATTTTGTAAAATGCATCTTGTCTGCCTATATATTGAATAGAAAACCTTGTACATGAGGTGATAGAATTTATACAATTAGAATATTTTATAATCTCTAGGTGCATTATTGCTTTTTTGCTAAACCCTAGCAGTCATTGTAATCAAGCACTTGTATTAATATATACAAAGCATTTATGAGTATTTTCTCTGCATTGAATGTTCTTTGATTGTATGATTCTGCCATTCAATCATTAACTCAATCATTATATTCGATCCTAACTGATAATCTCAATCTCACAACCCAGTCAATTGGTATCAGTGCTTTGGCTCTCGGTTC
Organism: Flaveria trinervia; assembly: GCA_025506515.1. Lineage (NCBI taxonomy): Eukaryota > Viridiplantae > Streptophyta > Magnoliopsida > Asterales > Asteraceae > Flaveria > Flaveria trinervia. The sequence goes on along the minus strand of CM046453.1, from coordinate 35,604,444 downwards.
ATTTTTAGATCTACCTAAGACCTGAATAGAACTTGATTGATCCAGTGATTGAGTTGCTAATATAGTATTCTATCATCTCTACTTAGTAAACAACAGAAAATACTCCTGTCAACACATTCTCACAAAACCTACACATCACCCAGTTACTGTTCAAGTGATTTCTATCAAGAACATAGCAACAAACTTCATTCGCGAAGCTGTGAACAGTTGAAATAGCAAAAATTAACAACAAGAAAAGTAACAGATCTAATTCTAAAATTTGTTTGGACGATTTAGACAAGTTGGACTAGTTGAACCTAAAATTCATCTATCAGCAATTAAACAAGTTAAAACTACCTGTTAAAATGGATTCTCATAGTTTCTCAAAACTTCGCCATACACCTAAACCTCATTTGCTTAAACACAAATCTGAGTTTTAACAATTGAAAATTAGGTTTAGGAATTACATTACGGGTGTAGATCCTAATTTTTGGATCTTAATATGTAGGGGGCCACACATCCCTAACACTCTATCTAGAGATCAAGCTGCTATCTACACGACTGCAAGGATACCCATTGAAGATCTAACTCTTGATGATGAAGATTACAAGAAAATCAAGATTGATGTCAAAGCTTACTCTATCCTAACTCAAGCACTCAAGATGGATGTGCTGAAAAGATTGAAGAAGTATGGTACTACAAAAGCCGTTTGGGATGCGCTGAAAATTATGTGTGAGGGAAGGAGTGAAGTTGCAAAATTTAACAAGGTTAAGCTTGTTAATCAGTACAAAACATTTCATCACTCCAAGGGGGAGTCCATATCCAAACAACTGCACAAATTTATACAGTTGGTAAATGACTGGAAATCATGGGAGTAACTTACAAGGTTAAAGAATTAAACAAGAAAATGTTGCACAGTCTTCCAGAGACAAGGAAACAAAATGTGATGATGTTAAAGAACACTCTGGATCTTAAGAGTACAACTCTGGACATAAAGATAGCCAAGATAGAAGCTTTGGAGTTAGATGAAAGAAGTAGAAACTTGGGAGGACCCATAGTGATTGAGGCATACAAATTTCCATTAGATCTCATTCTGTTGAAAATGCCTTCATTACTGAAGTGGATGATTTCATCTCATCAAGAGATCAAATGAATACCACAAGGTTCATTGCAACTCTATCAACTAATCATCCATCAACATCATCCCAAGCATCCAGAGTCACTGCTACTCTTGCAACCACTCCTGAAGACCCAAGATCCAAAAAGCAAAAGGCAACTTACAATGACTTTGTTGCAAGTTTTGAAGCATATTTAGGAGGAAGACTCACATCTGCTCATCTGATCCCGAAAGATCTGTTGGAAATGGATCCAGATGATGTGGAAGAAATGGATCTGCAATAGCGAATGGCCATGATTGCTATGAGAGCAAAGAATTTTTTCAAAAAAGGCAGAAAGCTCAGCCTTAATGAAAACACAAAGCTTGGATATGATAAATCCAAAGTGAAATGCTTCAACTATGGCATGGCTCGCCACTTCTCTAGAGAATGTAGTGTCCCCAAAAGAAGCAACTTTCAAAGGAATTCTCAAAGCCAATCATCCTTACAGTCAAACTCAAGCTTTCACTCCAAAAATCATTAGCAGCAGTATCATCATCCACAACAACATCAATCATATGAAAATCCACGTCAACTGACAAACCAAGCTCATGGAAGTAGTTAGTCATCTGCTAATGCTCTCATGATAAAGCAAGATGGGGTATGTGACTAGAGCATGTATGCAGAGGAAGTCAAGCCTCAATTTCAAAATCATGCACTTAAGGCTCATATCAACGATGGTCCATCTCCAATGCCTACTGAGGTAAAATCTAACCTTTGTATTGAAAAATGCATTACTGAATTACAAGGTTATAGAGAGCATAACCATAAACTAGGTATAAAATTAAAGATGAAAAGGTGAAGTCAGAGATGATGAAAAGAGAGATAAAAGGCTTTGAAATCAAAATAAAATCTCTCATCTCTGACATTGAAAAACTGCATGGTGAAAAGTACACTCTTGTAGCTAAGAACGAGCTACTAACTAAAAATTTAGCTCAATCTAAGACTGAACATACACTTACTGAAGTGAAACTTCAACTGTCTTCAGTCAAGCTACAAGAGATGCTTGATTCTCAAAAGGATCCAAAGGACATGTCGGGGATTAGGTATAATTCATGTCCTCCATAATACACTGACAACTACATTTTCGTGCCTAATCTATCATACTCAATGAGGAAACTAAAACTAAAACTATGGAACCAAAATCTATAATAAAACAAGTAACCAATCCTCAAAACAAACCTAATGTTTATATTGAAACTAATGAGGAGAAAATCAAATTAGGTCATCCAATCAAGATTAAAGTGTGTTCAGACAAGACATTGAGTGTCATTAACCTATCAGTCCAATCAAGGCTATTGTCCCTTTTGTGAAGTTCATAGCAGGCATTTCAAAAGGAAAGAAAAAGTTTGTGAAGTTAGTGAAACGATCTGCTGAAAGCAGTTCTGATAGTGAGAGCAAATCTCCAAATAGGTCAAGCAAATCAGAAAAGGTTTCACTGCACAAGAAACAAAAGAGATCACCTATTTCAGAAGTTAAAATTCAATTTGATCCTTAATCATCAAAATCAAAACAAGGAGTAGGTTTTGATATATGCAACAAAGAACATGTTGATCAGTTTGACGAGGAGATAAAGAAAGGGTTAAGGAAACCAAAACAACCAAAAATAACAACAGTAGGTTTTGAAGCAAACTACAAATAAGGTCGTTCTTGATTCCTCCTCTAAGCAAAAGAAAGTGGCTTCGAAGCAAATAAGAAAAATGAGTTGAGTCCCACAAATCAAAACCTAATTCAAGCAACAAACAAATGGATTGTGACATTTGTGATATGTTCACTCACAAAACACATGAGTGCTTTTACAATCAATATTGCTCTATGTATGAAATGAACAACCACTCAACCAAAAACTGTTATTTTAACAAATATTGTTCAGTCTGTGATATGAACAATCATAATACATCTGATTGTTACTTCAGTCAGAAGGGACTGAGAATTCCCTAAAACAAACCCATCTCAACTACATCATCAGGCATAACACAAGTCAGGAGTCATTTGCACAACAATCAATCTAGAACATCTAGATCACTCAATGACATGAATAAAACAAAAGAAATATGGAAAAGTCAAAGAAGCAACCATTTCATCAATCAAAAGTCTGACTTTTCAAAACCCAAAATGATTTTTGAAAATCAAGAAATGTTTAATTTGCTTCACAAGCATAGAGATCAAAGATTTCATTACTCATCTGACTCTTCTATTGATGTTGATGAGAAGACTCTAGCAAATATCATAAGCAATCTCCAAGGTCACTTCTAAATAGATCACAATTTAGAGGAGAGTATCAAGAAGTCATGATAATAGATAGGAATGGGTAACCCAAGACCATCATGGATTGGGTTCCACATTCTAATTAGTTCTTTTATGCTTGAAGGTTCATCCATATAGGTCTAATAGCTTCTGTTACGTGGACAGTGGATGCTCCCGACATATGACTGGAGATCGTTCCCTCCTACATGACTTCAAGCATATACGAGGAACTACGGTGGCATTTGGTGGAGATTCACAGGGTGGTAGAATTACAGGTGAAGGATCTGTGACAAATGGGATGCTGAGCTTAGACATAGTGAATAACTGTGAACAGCTGAACTTCAATATGCTAAGCGTGTCTAAAATCTGTGACAAAAGATATTCAACTCACTTTACAGACACTCATTGCTATATTCTGAAACATAAATTTCAAATCTCAGAAGAACGGGTTGTCCTAAAGACCCCAAGGAAGAATAAAAATTATGTTTTAAACATGTGTTCTGCATCACCTAAAGAAGAAACATGTCTTTTGTCAAAAGCATCATTTGAAGAGTCATAGCTTTGGCACAGATGTATGGGGCACACAAACTTTAAAAACATGAACATATTGGTCAAAGGAAACCATGTCATTGGTCTTCCACAAAGAGAATTTCACTTCGTTGATCACTGTTTAGCATGCCTCAAAGGAAAACAACATAAATCTTCTCATAAATCCAAGCTAGTGAACACAAACAATACTCCATTGAAGCTACTTCATATGGATCTGTTTGGACCAACTCATGTCATGAGTATTGGAAAGAAACAATATTGTCTGGTGATCATTGATGACTTTTCACAATTTTATGTGGATTTTCTTCTTACTTTATCACACAAATAATTCAAAACTTTATCACACAAATTGAAAATGAACTTGATCTTAAGGTCAAAAAAATCAGAAGTGATAATGGAACTGAATTTAAAAATGAAGACATGTGTTTTTTTGTACAACCAAAGGCATTGCTCAACAATTCAGTGCAGCTAGAACTCCTCAACAGAATGGGGTAGCTGAAAGGAGAAATAGAACACTGATTGAAGCAACAAGAACAATGCTAGCCCATGCTAAGCTACCAATCACCTTTTGGGTAGAGGCTGTTAACACATCGTGCTTTGTACAAAATCAAACTCTAATTGTAAAAGAAAGCAACATGACTCCATATGAACTGCTCTTTCATAGAAAACCATTCATTGGATTTCTTAAATCATTTGGTAGTCCTGTCTCAATATTAAACACCTGAGACTATTTGGGAAAGTTTTCATCTAAGTCTGATGACGGATTCTTTGTAGGTTATTCTTCAGTTTCAAAGGCTTACAAAGTGTTCATCCTAGATTAAAAATAACTGATGAATCAACAAATGTTCAATTCAATAAACATTCGTTTCCTAAATCTACAAGTGGTCCCGACTGGTTGTTTGAAATTGACTCATTTACAAAATCATTTGATCAATTTCACTTGTTTAATGCAGGAAATCTCCATTCAGGTGACACTTCTCCAACTGTAGAAAGAAGAGATGACTTTCCATTGATTCCTCCTATTTCTGTGGAATACTTGAATGAAGATGTTCCTCTTCAAGATGATCCTATCATATAACCATCACAAAATCAGAGTGTTTTAGTTGAAGGAGGTCCAAGCTTGTTACTATCACACTCCGATGATCTGTTAACTGATATCGGAAATAAAAAACAAGCTACTCCTCCATCTGAAACACAAAGAACATCAAATGATGGAAGCAATCACAGTGCTGCTCAAGCTGAACTAGGAACTGAAATGGAGTTTGACTATCTTCATACTTCCCCAATAATTCAAGATGAAATTGCCTCTGACCATAATGAATTGAATGTCTCCAATCATGATGTAACCATTGCTGGTGAGTCCATTCCAACCACCATAATACCCAAGAATCATCCAGTTGAAACCATTATTGGCGAACTTAATGAGAATGTGACTAGAAGCAAGTCCAGTATTGCAAACATCTGTTTATTCTCATGCTTTCAATGTCAAACAGTACCCAAGAACATCAAAGAGGCTCTTCAAGACAATAGCTGGATTGAAGCAATGCTGGAAGAATTGCTCCAGTTCAAGAAGCAAGAAGTATGGCAACTGGAAGATCTTCCCAAAGTACAATACCCTATCGGTACTAGATGGTTGTACAAGAACAAGACTCATGATGGAGGGATCATCGTGAGAAACAAAGCAAGATTAGTGGCACAGGGATACACTCAAGAAGAAGGAATCAATTATGAAGAAGTGTTTGCTCCTATTGCCAGATTAGAAGCAATAAGAATCTTTCTAGTATATTCTGGGTCCTTAAAATTTACTGTTTATCAAATGGATGTGAAGTGTGCCTTCTTGTATGAAAAGATTGATGAGGAGGTCTATGTGAGTCAACCACTTGGCTTTGAAGTTCTAGATTTCTCTCATAGAGTTTACAAGCTTGAAAAAGCTCCGTATGGTCTTCACCAAGCTCCAAGAAAGTGGTATGAGACTCTATCATCCTTTCTGCTTGAACATGGATACGAAAGAGGAAAGATTGATCAAACTCTCTTTAGAAGAAGAAGAGGAAAAGACATGTTGTTAGTCCAGATTTATGTGCATGCTATCATTTTTGGCTCAACAAACAAGCAACTCTGCAATGAGTTTGAAGACCTTACGCATTCAAAATTCCAAATGAGTGCAATGGGGGAACTCACATTCTTTCTAGGGGTGCAAGTCCAACAAACAGCTGATGGAATCTTCATCAATCAATCAAAATATATGGAAACTATGTTGAAGAAATTCCATTTTGCTGATTGCCAGTCTATCAGAACTCCTATGGATACAAAAGTGAGGATTGGACCTGATCCAGAAGACAAATCAGTGGACCAGACTCACTATCAATCTATGATCGGTTCACTTATGTATCTTACAGCCAGTAGGCCTGACATTATGTTTGGTGTTTGTGTGTCTGCCAGATATCAAGCTCATCCAAAAGAATCACATGTGAATGCATTCAAGAGGGTATTCAAATATCTTAAGGGCAAACCAGCTCTTGGATTATGGTATCCAAAGGAAGGAGACTTCAATCTCTTTGCCTTCACTAACAGTGATTACAGAGGATGCAACTTCAATAGAAAATCCACCTATGGCGGGTGTCAATTTCTTGGTCCCAGACTGGTCTCTTGGCAACACAAGAAGCAGACAAATGTGTCTGTATCAACAGAAGAAGCTGAGTATATTGCAACATTCGTGTAATGCCCCGAATAATGTCTAAGCGAGCCAAATAATAATAATGGGCTTAGACGAGATCATTTAATGAAAATAAGACGGATATGGGTTATAGACCGAGTAGACTTCGCGGGTTATGTGTTTGGTGAGTTTAAGGTCTCGGGAACGCCTAGTATATATAAACGGATCAGCTTGAGCAACTCTCATTTGCAACTCAACACTCTAGTTCTAGAGAGAGAGAGTAGAGATGGAAAGTAGAGAGAATTGAAGATTTAAGGTTCGGTTGATCTCGGGATTGAAGAGCGGTGTTCGTGGGCATCCAAACAACAAGAAAACACCAAGAATCCACGTGAGAAACATCATTTAATCGTTACTTTTGATGTAAACCCAGATTCTAGGGTTTGGGTTTTTAAAGGTGACAAAGATTCACCCAAAACTCAGGTTTTTATGCAAGAAAACATGTAAGAAGCTTATATAAAGCTTATTGGGTGATAAACTAAGGTTTTCGATGTAAATGATTGCAGTTTTTGGTCAAAAATGGGTTGTTCGTAATTTTCAGCCCGTTATACGAAACTGGGCATTCATCTAGCGAAATTAGGTACTCGTTAAGCGAAACTGTGGATCTTCCTGCGAAACTATAGTTTCGCAAGTAGTTTTGCAGACATGGTTATCCAACTAAAGTTTGGCGAAACTGGCAGCGAAACTGGTAGCGAAACTGCCAGCAAAGATGCCAGCAAAACTGTTTAGTGAAACTGTTGGCGAAACTAGTAGCGAAACTGCTGGCGAAACTAGTAGCAAAACTGCTGGTCTGGTAGCAAAATTAGCAACAAAACTAGGAAGAAATTAACTCCCTTGAGTTTTAACATATCTACAAGCTGTGCAGTGCAACCCTTGCCTTGTAAGATTGATTGAGAAGCTACTCATCGAGTACAGGTGAGGTCTAGATCCCCTATTTTAAATGTTTTGAACTAGTTTGATGCTGGAAATGCATAATAAATATACGATTTAAATGACCAAGATTTTAACAGGTTTTAAGAGAAAGATTAATTTTTCTATGATGAAATGTGCTATACAAAAGTGTTACAATAAAAAAAAATTCACGCTAACCTGGCAGCCCGGCCCCAGCCAGGGGCTGCCGCCCCCGAACCCCCGCTGTCCCGCTGTCAAGGGTTGACGCCCCCGAACCCCCGCTGTCCCACGGTGGGTCAGATATGTCTTGTGATGATTTTTGCTTGATATGCATATGTTTATGTATGTGAAGGTGCGATTCATGATGGTTAAGATGATGTATGATTGATGTTGTGTATGTTGATGCTGATGTATGTTGATTGTGTATGCTATGTATGTTAGGTATGGTATGTTTTCTTATGTTCCTTATTACGTATGATGATCTGACTTTACGTGGTGTGATATTGATAATGAACGTAAAGTATTCTCTTAACAAAGTGAAATAATTAAGATAATGAAAGTGGAAAATAATGAATGAATGAATGAAAAGCATTGCAAGCAAATAAAAGGAGGTTCACAACTCATTGATAGTTGTTAGCTCAACTGTGTGTGTCTACAGCGTGCGATTTTGGCCAACTCATAAGGGTTCATACACACAGTAAGAGTTCAGTCTTGGTGACTGCTCCAATATGTGCGATATTCGAATTACTGTGTGTTATACATCGTGCAATGTTGGCTAACCCATAAGAGTTCACACACACAAGGGGAGTCTGTCCGAGTGACCACTCCATACGTACGATATGGGGTCCTTGTCGCTTAACCCTGCATGAATTGCTTAGTGCTCTAGAGGGGGGTTAAGTACATGATAGGACCTAGATAGAAGTGAAAGATAATAATGTATGAAAAGTGTGATAAGTACGAAATGTGCGAAAGATGCGAAATGTACGAAACAAAAGATGATGAAGATAATAATGATTACCTTGATATACGTATGATGTATGATCACGTGCTATAGTAATGAAAATTTTTTAACGAATGCAAGGTAATGCAAAGTTTTTATAAAACAAGAACTCACTCAGCAACGCTGACTTTTCATGCATTTTCTAGTTGGTAGGTGCACATTGCTAAGGATAGCGCGGAGAAGCTTCTTGGCATTATTTTGTATAACGTTTTTGCATTGTAATACAAACGAAATATATTTTGTAATGAATGATGTATTATTATTGCAAAAATGTTTATTTAAAGGAAATGAAATGTTTGTTTAAAGTGTTTCCGGTGCATAATTTTAGTAAAGTTAATGTAATTATATGTTTTTATGTGATTATTGACCAGCTATGAGCTTCCCGGGAATGGGGCCTTACAAGTTGGTATCAGAGACAAAGTTTAAGTGAAATGGGTAAATTTTCAAAACAAACCTAAACTTAAACTGAAAATAGGACAAAAAGGGAAGGGATGCCAATCCGAGTAGCTGCGGGCCATCAGGTATTTTTCTTTAATGTTAATGGGTATTATGTGCGCATGTTATGTGGTTTATGTGTTATTTGTAGATTTAAAAACTAATGTAGTCACGACAGGTAATGCTTGGGGTATGAAGAGTAAAGTAAGTGGCTAATCACAACTAGCCACTGTAATTAGGGACTTACTATACTTGACATACTCTGAGTTATTGCCTTGAATGACCGTGTTGGTGTTTGCATCTTAGAGTGTGCTTAGAAGATGGCTGGCGGTAGATCTTCTAAGGCTTCTTATGGTGGAGGTCGTGGTGGATGTGGTGCTGAACCACGGGTCACGAGAGGAAGGCCTAGGGCGAAGAAGGTGGCTCATGAAGAGCCTGAGGCCCCTCATCCAGAAGGCGGAGATGAGAGTGCTAACTTAAGGGCCTCGGTGAAGGAGGCTGTTGTGGAGGAAGGGGATGAGGTCAGGTAGACGATCCTACCATCTATGGTGACCAAAGTGATGAAGGATGTTAGGGAAGGAGAGAGAAGGGAGAGGAATAGGTCCTCCGGAGGACGAGAGCAACCGGAGACTGAGACGACTCTCTAAGATGATGAGGAGGAGGAAGAAGAGTCTATGCAGGAGGCAGCACGAGCTATAAATATGGGGCATTTATGAGATGCAAGCCCCCAACGTTTGATGGAAATGGCACTACAACTGCTTCTCAGCGGTGGGTGAGAGAGATGGAAGTCGTTCTTGATATCAACGAGTGTAGGGAGGATCAGAAGGTGAAGTTCGCCGCCCACTTGTTTGTGGACTCGACCCTGTGTTAGCGGGACAATATTGTCCAAGCCGAGTGTAGTCTTTGAGCTGAAGAAATTGGTGATTGAGGACTTTTGTCCTTAAAGGGAGATGGTTAAGGTGGAAAGAGAGTTCCTGCAACTGGAGGCAGGAATAATGACACATCAACAATATACCACCAAGTCTAATGAGATAGCACGACTGGTGCCGGATTATGCGACACCTCTGTTGCCCAAGATCAAGAGGTATATTCAAGGCTTGCCGGCAGACATATGCACGCACAAGATCCCTGCCCGGCCAAGCACATTAATGTTAGCGGTTGATTTGGCAGGTAGATTATATGATGAGCGGGAGGTGGTGGTGGCTGAGGTGAACAAGAAGGGTGGTGGTGACCAAACCTTGAATGGGAAGGGATTTGGTCGGGGTGGTGCCCCGACGAACAACAAGAGTGCACGGGTCGATGACTGGCACGTGATCACATCTGGTGCAGGGTCGAAGAAATGTCGTAAATGTGGGAAATAGCATTCGGGAGAATGCAAATGGGGATCAAACATCTACTTCAAGTGTGGGAAGCCTAGTCATATGGCTATAGATTGTTGGGTAATGAGGTGCTATAATTGTGGAGAAAACAACCATCTGAGCAGGGATTGCAACAAGCCGAGGGTAGAGAGTTCCGGGGCAGCAAAGAAGACCAGAACTCAAAGGGCATAAGGCGAGCGCTCGAGGTTTCACGATGACTCAGGAGGAGGCTAGGACGGACCCTGATGTGGTGTTAGGTACGTTTCTAGTAAACCAAACTCTTGCATCTGTGTTGTTTGATGCCGGTGCTAGTAGGAGTTTCATTTTTGCAACCTTTTGTGCTAAGTTGCCCATTAAGAGTAGAAGTATTGATGATCCCTTCGATTTAGAAACTACCATAGGTAAGTCAACCAGGATTTCTGAGATGACAGAAGGCTATGACATTGAATTAGAAGGTCGTAAGTTTCCTGTTAGACCATTCGTGATGACCTTAGGTGGTTTCGATGTAGTCCCAGGAATGGATTGGTTGGCGGACTGCGAGACGAACATTGTGTGTCGCAAGAAGATGATTCTGTTGACGGCACCTGACGGGAGCTTGGTGACTGTTTATGGTGATCGAGTCTGGACGATCCCGAAGGTGATTACGATGGCGTGATGGGAAACTACATGAGGCATGGGTGTAGCGCTTATTTGGCCAACGTGAAGGATGTGGATACACCAACACCACAACTGTCCGACGTACTAGTTGTGTGTGACTTTCTAGACGTGTTTCCCGAAGACTTACCAGGAGTGCTACCTGACTGCAAGATTGAGTTTCACATTGATGTGGTACCGGGTGCGCAGCCTGTTGCTAAGGCACCGTATTAGTTGGCTTCGACTGAGATGAAGGAATTGATGGAGCAAGTTCAAGAGTTGCTTGATAAGGGATTCATTCGACCGACTATCTCTCCTTGGGGTGCCCCGGTCTTATTAATGAAAAAGAAGGACGGTAGTATGAGGATGTGTATCGACTAGTGTGAGCTAAATAAGTTGACAGTGAAGAATCGGTACCCTGTACCGAGAATTGATGACCTATTTGATCAGCTTCAAGGTGCTAGCTGCTTTTCATAGATAGACCTTCGATGTGGTTATCATCATTTGGAGGTGAAGGAGCAGGATATTCCCAAAACAGTTTTTCGCACACGTTATAGACATTACAAGTTTCTTGTTATGTCTTTTGGTTTAACCAATGCGCGAGCTGCTTTTATGGACTTGATGAATCGAGTGTGTTATCCAATGTTGGATAAATCAATGCTTGTGTTTATCGATGATATCTTGATTCATTCGAAGAATGAGGAGGAGCATGCCGGGCACATTCGGTAAGTGTTAGAGACGCTGAGAAGGGTGAAACTGTATGCCAAATTCTCCAATTTCGCATTTTGTTTGCGCGAGGTTCAGTTCTTAGGTCACGTGGTGAATCCTAAGGGGATTATGGTAGACCCGACAAAGGTGGAGGCACTGATGCAATGGAAGTCTCCGAAGATGCCATCCGAGATTCGTAGTTTGTTGAGTTTGGCGGGCTATTACAGAAGATTTATTCAAGACTTATCTAAGATAGCTTCTCCGTTGACTAAGTTGACCCGTAAGGATGTAAAGTTTGTCTGGGGTCAAGCCCAAGAGAAGGCGTTCGAGGAGTTAAAGAAGAGGTTAAGTCAAGCTCGTGTATTATCGTTGCCCAACGAAAGCAAGGATTTGGTGGTCTATTTAGATACTTCCTACTTGGAGTTGGGATGTGTGTTGATGCAGAGAGGGAAGGTTATAGCCTATGCATCCCGACAGGTGAAGGTTCATGAGGCCGATTATCCTACTCATGACTTGGAGCTAAAAGCTGTGGTCTTTACGTTAAAGATTTGGAGGCACTACCTATACGGGACGAAGTGCACCATATTCACCGACAACAAGAGCTTGAAGTACTTATTCGAGCAGAAAGATTTGAACATGAGGCAGTGCAGATGGTTGGAGCTCATAAAGGATTATGATTGCGAGATCCATTACCATCCGGGGAACACAACAGCTATTTTCATAACAAATAATCCAGTTCAACACTCAAAAACAAAACACATTGAAATTAGATATCACTTTTTCAGAGACTGTGCTGAAAAGGGGTTAATCAAATTGATTCAAGTACCCACTAAAAATCAATTGGCTGATTTGTTTACTAAGGCATTTGAACCTAGTAGGTTTGAATTCCTGGTTCAATCAATTGGCATGATTAACCTTGAGTAAGATCTATCAAAACAACAAAAACAAGTCAAAAATATTAGAAAAACACAAAAAGATGTCAATTTTGTGAAAAATAGAATATCATTAGGAAATGTTATAATTAATGTCCTTATATCATTCACTTGGAAGAGAAGATACATGCACTGATGAATTAAAATCTTATTCAATAGTGAAACACTCATCACAAAGTACAAGTATTTATTGGCTTATGTGAGTGTATGTGTGTATAGTAACTTAAACACATGAGGTAATGATGCTTTATGAATCTCTTTCACCTACATCAAGTTTCATCTTTGTTTTGCTGAGTAAAGACGTGATGAAACAAGCACATAGTGCAGATTTACTGATCCAAAAGATTCCCAAGGAGGAACACATAGAAATTGGATGAATCTACAAAAGCAATACATTCCAAGTGAATAAACAAAATAATCCTATCACGGATCACCTTCCAAAGTGAAGTGAAAAGAATCCCAATGTGGATCATCATGAAAAGGATCAAAGTAAAAGAATCCCAATGAGGATTAGTGAAAATGAGTTCTCATAACTTAAGTAACCTCGTAAGGAAAGTTGTGAAAAAGTTGTACCATGCATTGTGTAAGGATGGTTGATAATTCCTTGCTTGTCTGTGTGAGGTACATATTGAATAATTAAATCAACCAAAAACATGATAAATATCATTTGCATCAAAATATCAACGTGGTATGAGTTTAAGAGGACAAACATACCTTCAATCATCAAGTTCATAAACATGTCCATTTTATCATAAAGGATGCATATGTGTAATGGAAGATTAATATGATCCCAACAAAAGATATACTTCTCTTCATTATTAATAATCAATGTACATAATAGTCAAAAAGTTTTTAAATCTTTAAAGTTTCTATCCAGATGTGGATATAATCTTCAGGGGGATAAATTAAAATTTTTTGATTAAATATATATAGATTGTTACTATCATAAATTACTTTCTTAAAAATTAAAAACAAAAGAAAAAGAAAATGCATGTGTTGATGCAGAAGTTTTTCCATAGTATCTCACACTATGCAGATTCTTGGAAGCATGAAATGTCCAAGATCAGTCCAACAATAGGAAACTTGTATCACTTCTAACATACAAGTCAATCCAAGTAAGAATTGACACCTCAACAGTCAACAACTTCAAAAAAAATCAAATTAATGACTTCTCTTAATAACATGAAAACCCAAAACAGACACATTAACTTATGATTAAGTTCAAAAGTTGTTGCAGATAAGTGCATTGGTTAATGCGGGTGAAGGTAACCCATGTTTATAACCGATGTGGGTAACTATTTATTACCAAGTAAAACTATTTCGGACAATGATTGTACTTTATCGCATTAGCGTGTCACAAGTATACATGAAATTTTGAAGTGTTAAAACCTATGTGGAACAAAAAATGTTCTATCGCATTTGTCAATGTGGATAAAATGTTTTTCGAGTGTTCAACCGCATTTGTCAATGCGAATGATGCAGGATCGGGTTTGTCACTCAAACACTTGGATTTCTCTCAAACTCACTTATAGAAATACTCAATTCAGATGAAGTAAAGTCTTTTTCAAGAGTTGATTAAAATATAATAAGTAATAACGGAACACACAGAAATAAATTTTCAAGGCACTTGTATATAATACTTCTCAACTCAAGATATTACAAGACTCTTACAAGCATGATATATGAGTTACAATGAGAGACTATATATACTAGATCCTACAGCCGAATATGCTTTGATACCAGCTGGAAACCTAAGACTAAAGCATATACTACAATGCTAAAGTTAAGGTATCTTAGATAAAGTATTATCTAAGATATGGTAGTCATGACATGTCCATGACTTACCTTTTGTCACCAACTAAAGATGGCAACTGTACTAACATAAAAAAGTAAACAGTAGATTAAAGTATGGTCAACTGCATGACTTTTGAGAAAACACCATGCAGTATCTCAGAGATTTGCAGCGGAGTGTCAGGCAGGCCATACTTATGTCCACTGGATAATAGCAGTGATTTCCGAAGATAAGTTGGCTTCGGAAGAACAATTTCTTCCGAACCCACTTATAATTCGGAAGTGGCTTCTATACTTCCGAGGCTTGAGGACTTCTGTGCTTCGGAAGTTGACTTCAGATCTTTCTTTCTAAGTCTTGAACTTCAGAAGTAGGTTCTTTGTCTTTGGAAGTTGGTAGTTTTCCTTCGAAAGTAAGCTTTACACTTTGTCTTCGGAAGAGCTCCTCTGTCCATCGGAAGTCAAATAGCTTCGGAAGTCCTTTATTTGTTGTACCAAAATCTTCTAAGTGACTTGGTTTTGGTTGCACCAGCCTTTCTAGATCCAACAAACTCCCCCTAGGCTGATGCTACAAAAACCTCACTTATTTCTGCTTCTCAAAGCTTTCAGCACCAGGGACAAAAGATATTTGTTTTTCTCTTTGTTCTTTCCTGAAGTGGTGCTGAGAAGCTTGTACAAGTCATTGGTGGATGGGAGCTCTAGTCTATCACTCTGAATGACATGTACCCTTTGTTGTGCCCCCTGAGAAGAGTTAGTTGACGGGAGTTATAGACATACTCCCATCTAACTATGGATTCTAGTTCAGGGCCTTCAACCATTTGTAAAATGGCTTTGCCTTGGGTTGCTGATCCCTTCCTTTCCTCCTCCTCTCTCAGTTTCAACTCTGCTTTAGCCTTTCTTCTAGTAGTTAGCTCGGCCATATGAAGGCTTCCTAGATGACTTCTGATATGGGCAGCTATCTCAGAGTTGGAAGGGTTGGATAATGTCTTCTACGCTAACTCAGCAATATCAAATCTGCTTAAGTGTATCAGAGATGAGGCACTCAGCGTGTTGAGCTCTCCATTCTCTATTTCACAACAAAGTTGTGAGATGACTTTTTGAACCTCCATCGGATGATCTTCTTTCTAGGGGCAAGAGGTTGTCTTGGCACCCTGTCAATTTTCATCATATGCAGTAGAGTCACCAGCCTTCTCCTTAACTTCTTTTCTTCCTCATTCGAAGTGTCTAAATTGAGGCCAAGGAGATTTGCAACTTGGTCCAAAGTTCCTCTGGGCAGATCAAGAAATTGATCTCTAGTGAGGGAACTTGAGGATCCGTCAACATAGGTCAATTTGATAGAATCCTCCTCACAGGAGATATCGCTCAGAGTTGTACATTTTATGAGCTTTGTCTTGACTGCTTTGAATTCTTCTAAGGGGAGATGTTTAGAAGGCTGAGGGGATGGTCTAAAGGGTTGATGGGTAGGTTGAGGTGTTTGGGTTCTTGATAGAGTTTTGGGTTGGATGATGGGAAGTTTAGGTGGTTGAGGTGAAGGATTTGGTAGAAGTGATGGTGTAGGTTCAGGGTGAATGGTTCAGTGGTTGGTTCGGTTTTGATGGGGAGTGAGAAGGGTATGGTTTCAGGTTGTGGTTGGGTTTGTAGTTTGGGTTGAGTGGTTGCTTTGAAGGTTATCCCCTGTCCGCTTCTGTATATCTCCTTCCTCTTCCCCGTGCGAATGTCAGCCTTAATGTCACTGACATGTCGCTGGAGAGTCTTTTATGACATAGGACCCACCTACCTACCAGAGAATGCATGAGCTCTCAGATATCTTTTCATCCAGGCTTTCCCATCTATTTTCTTGGCAGCAGTCAGTCCTGCTTCCTCTTCCTTCTTCTTCTTTTTCAAAAGCTTTTTCCTTTCAGCCCTCTTTCTCTCTTTCTCCATTTGATCACGCTCTTTGTTGAAGAGCCATAAGATCCTATCATTATTATGTGGAGATAATTCTTCTTGAGAGAAGCTTCTGCAGGTTAGGAAGTTATCCTGTCCCTCCTGAGCTGTAGATTAGCTACTTTTTCTTTTCTCTCCCTTTCTTCTTCCAGGGCCAACCTTGCAGCTTCTTCTTTTTGCTGTTTTAGGAGCAAGGTTGCCTTTTCCAGCTCTATTAACTCCTCTAATGGTAGCAGGAGTGCATCCTCAATTGCAGCTTCTAGACTAACAAGTCTATCGATAATCTCTACCCTTTTTCGGTTGTTGATTGCCTCCTGGTAGGCTGCAGCTGCTTTGGTACTTGCAGCTAATAGTTTTCCAGTCGTCAGTCCACCTTTTCTTTTGAGTCTCTTCAACCTTTCTACCTCCTGAAGCTCTTCTGAAGTCATCTTCCCCTTTCCTTTGATGTCTTCGGAAATACTAGACTTTGGGGGTTCTTGGATAGAAGATCCAGGTTGAGTAGTAGAGATGGGAGCTGGAGTTAATGAAGATGTTGGAGCTAAAGGTTGAGTGAGAAAATCCTCTTTATTAACCTCAGATGCGAGTTCTAGGATTGCATCTGTGACTATTAGATCATCGGATAAAGAAAATAGTCCTTCCGCAGCAGCAATCTCAGCTTTGGAAGTTTGAACTTTTTCTTCCGAGGCTTTGAGTTGTGCTTCGTAAGTCTGTGAAGATGCACTATCTGTCCCAACAGTTTCAGTTGCTCGGCCATCAGTCCTTGTTTCCCCTTCGAAGTTAATCTTAGGTTCCACTTGGACCTTAGGTTGACCAACTTCCTCAAAAGTGGTAGAAGGTACATTTAACCTCCGAAGTAGATCACAGACATATCAGGGCTTGGCTGTTCTATGAGAGATTCCAATAGGAACTTGTTAAAGAACCTATTGAGATCTTGGAGCATCCTTTGATCCATTTGAATAACAACTGGAGGAGGCTCAGGGAAGATTGAAGCTTGTTGTACTGGATATTTTGATCTCAAGTAAATGAGAGCTTGACTTTGGGTTTCCTCTTGTCTTTGACTTTGTCTCTGAACACTCTCCCCCTTTTTGGAAGCATCATCCCGAGAGCTTCATGAGCTAGAGGAAGAGGTGAAGGTGACCTGAATTGGTTCATGCCTAACATACCTCTCAATTTGTTTCTCAGCTAGTTTGGCCTTGAGAGTTTCAATCTCAAGTTGTTGAGTGGCAGACCTATCTTCTAAAGTCTTAACCTTGGTTTCGAGATTTGAGACTTTAGAAAGTAGGTCTTGGATGGTAAGTTGCATTCTTCCCTCATTTTCTTGTTAAGAATCACGAGGAGATGAGGTAACATACCTTGTATGTTCATCCTCACCAGCAGATTTGGTTTCTAGGCACCCTGGTTTCCCTTGCTCGAAGATGTCTCTTTCAGAGTAATGAAAGGGCATGGTTGCCGTAGATTCAGTCACAGTGATGTTACCACTGTCCTGAGGATCCACTGAGAATCCTCTCGTAGTGGCAGCTGAATGTACATAAGTCCCCTCCACATCAGTGGGACTCACCTTAGTAGGGCTTTGCTAATGTGGGCTAGAGATAAGAGGTCTCTCAGGGCTTTGTTGATCCTTGAGAGGGTGTTGTGGATCAACTTTATTGCCCTTAAGAGACATAATCTCT
This sequence comes from Flaveria trinervia, assembly GCA_025506515.1. Taxonomy (NCBI): domain Eukaryota; kingdom Viridiplantae; phylum Streptophyta; class Magnoliopsida; order Asterales; family Asteraceae; genus Flaveria; species Flaveria trinervia. The sequence goes on along the minus strand of CM046453.1, from coordinate 35,586,464 downwards.
TCATCAGTTCCAGTTAAAAGGCAAGTAAAAGATATGGAAGTGAGACTTAATGACCCAGGACGTTGATCAATATCTAAAGGTATTGAGCCTGTGATAGGGCTGTCCCTTTTTGGCTACTCAGGGGAGTATAGAGACTCATCCTGAGGGCTTTCAGCTTGGGTTGTGGGCTCATAGGTCTAAGACTGAGGAGACTCAGGACCCATATTGAGGTCAATTGTGAAGGATGGTTGGACCTCAGGCTGAGTGGGAGCCCTTTGTTCCACTCTAGCCTTTTTGGGTTGAACAGGAGGAGATTGTTCAATCAGAGTGGATTGAACAAGGGTTTGTTTGGGGCGTCTCTGATAAGTGATGGTGATGGGAGGAGAAGGTAGTGTTGGCATTGTGGGGGTAGTTGCTGGTGGGGATTCATCACGTGTGGGGTTAACAGGGATGTCACCAGGAGCCGTTGGCTCAGTCATACCCGGAAGAAGTGCAGAATCTCTTCGTTTGAAGTTGGTGGACACTCTCTTCAAAGTCTTGAAGATGGTCGACCTCATTTGAGAAGCAGACAGAGCAGCTGCATAGACAAGCTTGCTCTGGTCTAGCTCACAGTTGATTATGTGCTGGAGAAACCTGGGATACATGATGAATGTGTCCTTCTCAAGATTTCCCATGAGGTTGGTTAGCACAAATCTTGAATAGTTGAAGCGGAGACTTTTCACCAACCCATGAACAAGGCACCCAAGTTCATATGGGATTTGGAAAGTTGAATGGGGATAATTTGAGCTGGGTAAAGTTGAGTAGGAGAAATTTCTAGGGCTGTAAAATTTGCAAGTAAGAGAGTGGAAGTGAATAGTCAGGATTATTTAAAAGATTGTGGAATGGCGGTAATGGGGGTTAGGATAAGGTGATGTGATGGTTTAGTAGATGAAATGACAGTGGCGGTAAGGTTAAAATCAGTTAAATAATCCAACATCATTGACAAAATCTTTGCTTTATACAGTGTGGGGCCCAAGAAATTTAAGTTACACGGTGAAATCTCTCTTCCGAGTGTAAAACATTTCCGAAGGTAACTTATCTTCCGAAGGCAATTCTTACTTCCGAAGCCAAATCTTTGCTTTTGAAGGTTAGAGTTGCTTCCGAATAGAAAATTTGAAAGTTTCTGAAGTAGATCTGACATGAAAATTTACGTTTCGGAAGAAAATTTGTTAGAGTTGCTTCCGAGACCATAATTTCTTCCGAGAAGAAAGTTATCCTTTGAGAAATTTTGCTTCGGAAGATATAAGAATGTCTTCCGAAGGTTAATTTCTCTTCGGAAGGAATTTACACTTAGAAAATTTCAGAGAGAATTTCTTGTAACATGGCTTAAATTGTATTGACACAAGACTTACATATTAAAAAGGTTTTCAAAAGAGATCAGATTAGTCAATGTTTATCATCTCAATAGCTATTATGAGATACTTAAACCTTTGTTCATCAAAAGCTTTGGTAAGCAGATCAGCATATTGTTCATTTGAATCAACTTTGATTAACTTGATTATATTTTTCTCATGAATGTCTCTAATGAAAAGATACCTGATGTCAATGTGCCTAGTCTTGGAGTGCTTCACCGGATTTTCAGTAATGGAGATAGCACTGTTGTTGTCAATATGGATATGAGTACTCATAAAGTTGAATCCATAGTCTAAAAACTGATTTTGAATCCATAGCAGGTGAGCACAGCAGCTAGCAGCAGCAATGTATTCAGCTTCAGCAGTTGATGTAGAGACACAGGATTGTTTCTTGCATTGCCATGAGATGATCCTTCCACCAAGAAATTTACATCCTCCTGATATGGATTTCTTGTCAATATTGCAGCCTCCATAGTCACTATCAGAGTATCCATAAAGATCGAAATCTTTGTTTCTGGGATACCGGAGACCTCGTTAGGTGCTCCTTTGAGGTATCTGAGAATTCTCTTAACAGCAGCCAGTGAGTCCCCTTAGGAGCAGCTTGATATCTTGCACAAATGCAAGTAGCTGTTAGGATCTCAGCCTCTTGGTTTAATCGATTGAACAGATATAGCAGCGGAATAGCTCAGAATTAGACAAATTCAAGCAAGAACATTCGATATAAAGCGATAAGAGAATTTTGTTATAGAGAGAGAAATATCTGACAAAAGGAATATTGCATTAAGATTGTCGGCCTCAATGGCACGATTACAGGTGAGTCATCCTTCCTTATAAAGGTAAGAATGACGTAGGCTGATGTCACTTGAAAGTGACATGTAACCGTTTTATAACTACTGATGTTTAACAACTACTGAAGATGTCAACAACTGACATCTTCTTACAAATGTTCCTAAGTGTTAAACATCTTATTTACAACTACTGAAAAACATAAAACTACTGATACTACAACAACTGAAGAACAACCTCTTCAGTTGTTTACAAGTACTGAAAAGAAACAAAACTACAGAAAAGTAAACAAACTACTGAAAGGAAAAGAAAACTACTGATGAAGAAAAACCATCACAACAACTGAAGAAGCCCTCTGCAGCTGTTGTCATCAGCTGTTAGCATCAGCTGATGTCTTCAGTACTTGAACATCAGACTTTGTCTTTCAGCTGTTGATCTTCAGTCTTTGTCTTCAGTACTTGTTGAAGTCTTCAGACTTTAGATCTTCAGCTGTTGTCTCAGTCTTTGTCTTAGTACTTCAGAAATACTTCAGCAGTTGTATTCTTCAGACTTTGTAGAACAGCTGATCAGGTCTTCTTCAGCTGTTGTGATGTCCTGTGGGACTTAGAGGTTTCTCTGATCAGGCTCATTGGTTCTTTTGTCCAACAAACTCCCCCTGAACCAATGCAGCCAAAACCTCTAAGTTATTGACGAGTCTCACTTATTTTGGCAGATAGATTGGTCTTTTTATCCTCTTGATCAGATGAGAAGTGACCCTTTTTCAGCACCGGCCTGGGAAGAAGTCTCTGATGATCTGTTTTGCATGATATGGATGGGAGCTCTGTATTGGGGACTTGGACACTGAGCTGTTACCCCAACCATGAGATCTACTTTCCGTGTATCAGCCTATAGGATTCCCTGGTGTAAGCCCTTAGAAACATGATCTGCTCATCCATTGTCAGCACCTCGGGCACACCATCAAACAATCCTTCTCGGCCATACACTTCAGAGATGTACTTGGCCTGTTTTCCATTCTTGAGCTCAACCGTGGTTATTTGTCTGTAAGCAAACTCATCTGGATGAGTCCCTTCTAAGAGCAGGTTGAGCTCATCTTGTTTGAAGTTTTCAAGTCTTTTGTAAACCAATCCCTTCTTTATGATTTTATTCTCCAACATCTTTTGGGGTGGTTGTTTGGCTTCATAAGCTTTCTTGAACTCTTCTACAATTCCCAAGGGGACACTACAAGAACCACAGTGATGTCTTCGTCGACAACCCTCTTCACTGGCCCTTGTATTTTGAAGGAATTTCTTTCTTGACAATCCTGTGTGCCACCCTAGGATCAGGCCATGTCCTTACTTTTTCCCTTTGGTATTGAAAGGTATTAGCAAGGGTGTACAATCTTAAGACTTCTTTCTTCATGCTAATCATTGAAGAGGATGTGGCATATGCTTTGTCAATGCTTTTCAGCATTTCCTCATCATGTCTTTGCATCTGTTCCTCTTCAATTATCATCACATCATGCATTTGAGAAGCAGGAGTGATGGACATTGGATTAGCCTTAGGCAAAGTGATAACTGCAGAGAGTGGCAGTCTGTCTTCATCCTCCTCTTCTTCTTCATCAGCCCTCAGTACCTTCTTTTCTTTTGTCTAGGTACATCACTGGCAGTGGGTTTTGGGGGTAAAGGATTGGTTTTGTGGGTTGGATGGTTGTTTAGAGGGTAAAGGGTTGTTTTAGTGGGTTGTGGAGGTAGTGATTTTGAGGATAGAGGCTTTTTAGACTGTTTTAGCATTTTGGCTGTAAGGGAGGCTTTAGTAAATTTTGTCAGTTCTTTTCGGTTCCCAACCCCAGCTTCATTTAATGCCTCAATCACTAAACCCTTGGAGTATGCTTCAGACGAACAAATCTTGGTGGTTATTGCCAAGATGTTGTCCCTGGTCCAGGCCCTTATTTCTATCAGAGATCTTCCCAAGTATTTGGCTACAAATCTAATCATTATCTCCAGCCTTTCTCTTTCTAAGGCATCATAACTATCCCATCTTGAGTTGATCTCCTCTGTCTCCAACCTTCTGATCTCGGAGTCTAGTTGTTGGATGTCAAAACCCTGCCTATATAACTGATCAATGATTTTATCCATTGAACGGTTATGGTTGGCATCAGCTTCTTTCACCATATCATTCAGCTCCTTCCTTTCTCAGAATCTCTTTCCTCTTTTGATATGTGACATGAAAGTCTTTTTGATTTCATTCACTTCAGCTCTCTTCTCACTCTCCTTCTCCTTCTCATGATCAAACTCAGTCTCCTCCACCACTTATAACAGCCAACTCTTCTCATTTACCTTCTCTGATTCTTTCTCCTTCTCCCCATCTGTCCTCTTCCTTTTCCTTTAACTGACTGACTCTCCCCCTTTTTGGTTGCATTGGGTGCAAGGGTTTGAGCAGTAGAAAGTGATTTGGTCACCAACTCCTCCACCAGGGGTTGTATTATTGTAGGAAGCCTCTCATCAATGGCTTTGATCACTATATCTGTGATCATGGGAGTGATGAGAGGTAGGGAATTTTGAAGGTTAGCAACTGATTGATCAGGATGGTTCTGTTCCTGAGAATCAGTGCCAAAGCAGAGGCTGGTGGCTTGGAAGTATGTATTGGCTCAGTGTTTAGGGGACTTCAGAAGAAGGTGCCATCTGTGGGTGTATTGTGGTGGCAGATGGACTTTCATCCTGAGACATCTTGGCCAGCAGCTCTTTGAGTCTGCTAACCTCATCCTCTAGGATGGTGTTTTGAGCAACTACATCATAGAAGAAGCTCAGGTCATCATCAGTTGATACTGAATCACCTGACCTCCTGACAGAGTCAGGATTAACATGCCTTGAGTGTAGATCAATGATAGCATGTGCCCCTTGTTCTGGGTTCTGGGGACTTCCAGCCTAAGGACTATGTCCTTCATCAGCTGTTGCCGCTGGTGAGGTCTTAGAGATGTTACCAACTGCATCCTGGTCATTTGCTGAGTTGCAGAGCAGTGACAGCCTCACCAGAAGGTCGCACCTCCTTGTCTACACCAGGAGATGGAACATGATAACCCCTGTGCTGTGGGTTGACAGAAGCATTGTGATCCTCCCCTCTGGTGTTGAGGTTATCCCAGTAGTGATTGGTGTCTGGGTGGGGGGTGAGGAATGCAACTGCGTCAGCACTTTTGCAACAATTATTGTAGGGCTTTGAGGGGCGGTTGCATCAGGAGAGGGTGTGGAAGCAGTGTGCACCGGGGCGAGTGGTGCTCTTCAATGGTAATCCCCTCAAGTGAGGAGGATCCCAGCAGTGTGGCTTCCCTTGAGTGGTTGCATCAGGTTCCTTTTGAGAGGAAACCTGAGCGGCTGGTTGGTGGAGTCATAGTCTCTACTGGGGGGTTATTTCCAGTAGAGATAACTGCTTTGGTGCAGCAGGAGCATCTCAGGGGACTCAACTCCCTCAGTAGCCTTCTTAGGCGCTTCTTTGTGGGTTTGAAGGGGACTTTGGATGTGGAAGTGGAGGCTGTGGGTTCCAGCTGCGTGGGTTGCGCAGCTTGGCAGCCTGTTTAAGAGTTTGGTCAGTGTTGTGTCGGGAGTATACCTCCGGCAATACAGCCAAAGCAGGGACTCCCAGACCAACTAGTCCCTCAGCAGAAAGCTGATTCTCTATTATGCCATTATAAACCGAGGATATAGTATCCAACGGTTAGAAAGTGGTTTTGTGGCCATATCCTTGATTTCAAGAAAAATTATTTCAGAAAAGTTTAGTGGTTCTTGTTCAAGGATAGAGAACAGTACCTGTTGCCATCTGGAAGACAGTTGATCCCAAGAAGAAGTCTTCGAGGCCAGGCAAACATTTACCATTTGAAATATCAATCGTTCAGCATCTGGAAAATGTTCTTCAGGATGGTCGACGCACTAAGATCGCCTTGATATCCATGTTGTCCAAATGAAAGATCAATTTGGCGCTTAGGGTATCCAACAGGGTAGGCAGCATCATCTAAGAGTAATATCTGGCGGATTGTAGCAGTAGAGATGACCACCTTATGAGAGTTGATGGACGAATGGATAGATTCTCCATTAACAGTTGCATTCGTCCAAAATGATGTAGCGAATCGGCATAAATGATTGGATTTAGGAGGAAGGCCGTGTTCAGTGGTGATTGGACCATAAGATCTATAGCATTATCAAATTTGGTCCAGAAGGGCGATTTAGTGAGGTACGCGACACAATTGTGTCGAGGCTTGAGTTGCATGGTCGCCATTAATGAAGGTGAGATATTTTCAGAGCTTTTGAAATTTTAGGTCGTGAAAGAATGAAAAACTCTGAAAGAGGGATCGGATATATATAGGGTACGGGTTATGAACGACTGAAGGTTTTGGTGTTAGTCATCAGTATTTGAAACAACTGATGACGTGGTATTAACTTTCAGAGGTTGAAACGACTGATGGTATTGGTGTGGTCAGCAGTTATAAAACAACTGAAGACATGGTGTTTACAATCAGACGTTGAAACAACTGAAGTCTCTGATTTAGGCATCAGTAGTTTTAAAAACTACTGAAGACAAGTTGGACTTCAGATGTTGAAATAACTGAGGACTTGGTATTAGTCATCAGTAGTTGTGAAACTACTGAAGACCCTGGTTGTGCCATCAGTTGTTGTAAACAATTGAAGACTTGGTGTTAGTCATCAGTAGTTGTGAAACTACTGAAGACATGGTATTGCTTCAGTTGTTTATGAAGAAACAGCAGTTTGTGAACTACTGAAGAGAGAGTACTCATCAGTAGTTGTCGTCAATTCATAGCCTTTTAGCTGTTTCATACTGTCCTCAACACGTACTCATCAGCCTTTTTGCTGTTTTCAGTTGTTTCATAGGACATCAGTACTTATCTGTTTCTACTGATTTCAGTAGTTGTAACTACATCAGTAGTTTAGAACAGATAAAGTACAGTACTTAAAGCATTTAGCCTTCAGTAGTTATAAAAACTACTGAGGGTAAAATAACTCATGAGTACTTATATGTGACATGGGTACCAATGATCATCAGTAATTACTGAGATCATCAGAGTTGTCACTTATTCTAGCTGCAGCATACCAAGCCTTAACACCAGGTTGTGGAAAGTGAACTATCCAAAGGCTTAGTAAAAATGTCTGCAAGCTCATCAGCACTAGGCACAAACATAGGATTAATTAGACCCTTTTCAAAACAATCTCTTGAAATGATGTCTAATTTCTATATGTTTGGTCCTAGAGTGCTGGACTGGATTTTTGACAATGCAAAGAGCTGAAGCACTATCCATTAATAATGGAGTCTTAGTCTCTGTAATGCCATAATCCAAAAGTTGATTCTGAAGCCAGAGTACTTGGGATGTACAACTTGCAGCAGCAATGTACTCGGCTTCAGCAGTGGATGTAGCAACAGATGTTTGTTTCTTACTCTGCCAAGAAATCAAACAGTTGCCTAGGAATTGACATCCACCAGAAGTTGATTTCTGGTCAACTTACACCCTGCATAGTCACTATCAGAGAAAGCAACTAATTTGCAAGAATGTCCAGTGGAATACCATAAGCCTAGAGATTGTGTACCTTGCAGATATCTAAAGATCCTCTTGACTGCAATCAGATGAGACCCTTAGGTGCAGCCTGAAATCTAGCACAAACACATGTAGCAAACATAATATCTGGTCTAGAAGCTGTTAAATACATCAAGGAACCAATCATACATCTGTAAAGAGTTTCATCAACATCTTACCTTTCTGATCAACATCCAATTGTGTGGTGTTGCACATGGGAGTAGAACAGGGTTTAGTTTTGTAAATCAAACTTATTCAAGAGATCTTTGTGTATTTAGACTGATGAATGAAAATTCCATCAGCTTTTTGTTTGATTTGCAAACCTAGAAAGAACTGTAATTCTCCCATTGCACTCATTTCAAACTTCTGTTGCATTAAGTTTTGGAAATCCTCACACAATTGGGGATCAGAGGATGCAAATATAATATCATCAACATAAATTTGAACAAGTAGCTTATGCTGATCCACCTTCTTAATAAATAAAGTTTTATCTATGGAGCCTCTAGTGAAATTATTCTGTAGAAGAAAGTTTGATAAGGTGTCATACCAGGCTCTAGGTGCTTGTTTCAACCCATAAAGAGCTTTATCAAGCTTATATACCCATTCTGGGTGCTTATTATCCTCAAAGCCTGGTGGTTGACACAATAACTTCTTCTTTTATGTTACCATATAGAAAAGCACTTTTGACATCCATTTGAAAAACTTTAAGATTGTGGAGTGCAGCATAGGCTAAAAACAATCTAATTGCCTCCAGTCTGGCTACAGGGGCAAAGGTTTCATCATAATCAATACCTTCTTCTTGTGCAAACCCCTGCACAACCAGTCTGGCCTTGTTCTTAACAATTAGCCCATTTTCATCAGTTTTATTCCTAAACACCCATTTAGTGCCTATTGCACACTTACCTGGGGGTAGAGGAACAAGCTCCCACACTTGCTGTTTTTTGAACTGAAGAAGCTCAAGCTGCATGGCTTCAACCCATCCATTGTCTCTCAAAGCTACATGATAGTTCTTTGGCTGTAGCTGACTGATAAAGAGAGCATAGAAGCAGAAATTGGACAACTGGCTTCTGGTTGAAACACCAGCATTGATATCACCAAGGATTTGAGACATTGGGTGATTTTTCAGCTCTTGGTAAACAATCAAATCTGTGCAAGTGTTTGTAGGACCTTCAGCAGCAGCAGATGTTGATGCAGATTCTTGAAACCATGAAGATGGTGGCAACTCAAAGGAAGTTGAGGATGCAGAAATCTCATCAGCATTTGTTGTGGATGGTGCTGTGGAGCTACAGGAGCATCAGGTTTAGAGGACTCAGGCAGTTGGTCACTAAACCTGAAGAGGTGATTACTACTATCATCATCATCTTCAGCAGTAACACCAGGTGGTGAAGTTGACAGGAGCAGCAGCAGGAGATTGATAAGGAACATATTGCAGTATGTCCAAATCAAAGAGCTCCACAGGGCTTTGTGGAATCTTGTCTTTGGAGATTCATTGAACTTGACATGTAGAGTCTCTTCAACCATCTTTTCTGCAGTGAAGACTCTGTATGCCTTGCAAGTTGATGAATAACCAACAAAGTACCCTGCATCCACCTTAGGATCAAATTTCTGGAGCTAATCCTTTGTGTTGAGAATGAAACAGGGACACCCAAATGCTCTAGAGAATGAAATTAGAGGGGCCAAATGATGAGAACTTCATATGGAGTCTTCATCAACCTCTGATTATTAGCACTCTATTCTGCACATAGCATGCTGTGTTGACAGCTTCAGCCCAAAGGTCAATGGCAGTCCAGAATCAGCAACATAGACCTTGCAGCCTCAATGAGGGTCTGTTCTTTCTCTCCACAACTCCATTCTGTTCAGGAGTTCTTGGAATACTAAACTGCCCTTTTATTCCCTTGGAAAGGTAGAACTCATCAAGTGTATTGTTCCTGAATCTGTTCCATTGTCACTTCTAATACACTTGACTGAGAGGGAATACTGCTTCTCAGCATACAACACAAAGTTTATGATCTTCTGTGCAGCTTCATCCTTTGAATGTAGAAAGAAAGTCCATACAAATCTGGAGTAATCATCCACAATTACCAGACAGATTTCTTCTTTGCCATGCTCATCACTCTCACAGGACCAAAGAGATCCATGTGAAGAAGTTGTAAGCAGGTAGTGGACTTGGTTCTTCAATAGGTGGGAATGAAACCTTGTGCTGTTTTCCTTTCAAACAAGCAGTGCAGTGTTTTCACACTTGAACTCCTTCATAGGCATTCCCTTACTAAACTATGGTGTATCAGCTGATTCATGTTCTTGAAGTTAACATGTCCCAGCCTTCTATGCCATAGATTAGATTCTTGAGGAGAGGCCTTGGAAAATAGGCAAGGATGGCCTTTGAGATCTATTTTCTTGGAAAGATCTAAGGCATACACTCTTCCTGTCCTGTTGGCCTTCAGGAGAGTGTGAGCATCCAATACCTTGTCAATCAAACTCAGAACTTTGGATGACAGAATCCTGCAGTTCTGGCTTTGAAAAGGGCAACATGGCCTTTGTCACACAATTGACTGACACTCAAGAGGTTATACTTGAGATTTTCCACATGGTTGACATCATCAACCCTTATTCCCCATGGAAACAAAGCCCTTCCCGATGATGTAACCTCTTGCATCATTGCCAAAGGAAACAAAACCTTCCTTCCTGGAGAGTAGTCATTAAGAAGTGAGTTGTTCCCAGTCATATGCAAAGATCCCCACTGTCTACATACCAGATGCTACTTTGGCATGTTGAAGAAACCTGCATTAATAAACAATCAGTTAGTTTTGGAGACCCAAACCTTTTTGGTTTTGGGCCTGGTCTTATCAATAGATGGTAAACTAACAGGTTTATTGGGCACAATAGCTTGAGGTGAAGGAGATGGTGTAGAAGAGGAATCCTTTGGCTTGGATCTCCTTTTCTGGGGTTTCAACACAGGACCATCAAGTTGGTTAACTCTTCCCAACAGATGTTGAACCATCATTACCAGCTGTGTCTGATTCTCGGAAAGAGCTTTCAGCTCTTCAGACACATTGGTATTGGTGCTGCTGGTACAAACTTGGACTCAAACTCAGTTTTCATTTTAGCCAAGTTTTCTTTAATTTTCTCCTTTTGTTTGAGTTTGGATCCCTTTTTGTACCAACAATCATCTGTGAGATGATTGAATAGACCACATATTTCACATGGTTTCTTCTTCATCTTCTGTTGATCATCAACCGAAGAAGATGAAACTACTGAAGACTTGCTCTTCAGCAGTTTAGAAGCACTTTTTGCCTTCTTGTCAACTCCCTTAGTAGACTTCAAATCCTTCCTACTGACAGTTTTCTTCTCTTTAGTGCTGTCAGTTATTGGGATTTGAACTCCAGATGTTATCCCCTGCTCTCCAGTACCCTCAGTACTTCTAGGGATAACACTTGGTTGATCAACTCATTGATCATGTGAGTGTCAGCAGTTGAACCATCAATATCAGCTGATAGGTTCACAGAGGTTACTACTGACTTCAACTACTAATGGTGCTTTATCAAGTAGTGAATCACATGATGAGGTGGATTGGTCATTACTTTCTCCATCAGATTCTCTACTCCTGCTCTTGAAGCAAAATCTGTAGGAGGAGCAGTGTGATTATAACCAATTCCAAACTTCACATTGGAAGCTGTTTGCTTACTAAGAAGCATTTCAAAGCCCTTGCAATTGTACCCATCGATCACACTCTACTTGGGTGACAGCAAGAGTATCTTTGAGGTCTTTGTACTTCTCTAAGAGTACATCCTCCCTAGCCTTATCATCAGAGATTTGGCATTTTAATTTATAAATCTCATCAGTTTTCTCTTTTAGCACAGACTCAAACTCAGCTTTATTTTTGGAAATTATTTGTTCTAGCTCTACATTTTTATTGATTAAAGCCACATTTGCTTCTCTAATAGAGGCAAATGCTGCTATGCAAGTTTCAGAACATAATTTGGCCTTAGCCTCAGAGGATACATGTGATACCTGTGTTGAAGAGGTACTTGAGGATGATCCATCAGAGGATTCCAAAGTCATGAGAGCTAGATTTCCAAAAGGATGCTCACCACCATGTTGACCAGCACCTGAGAACAGTTGTTCATTACGAGACACATCATCTGGTAAGCTGCTCCAGTCAACAACTCCTGGTGTGAAGAAGCTGTGTTGTTGAAGTTGATTAGGTTGATGAGATTGGGATGGTTGAGGCTCAGGGAGTGCATGTGGTTGCTGAGCAGTGGGTGCTTGAACCTGGCCTGGTTGTGGCATGTAATAGCAGGGGTATGGATATGGCATTGGCCCCTGTGGAACAAAATATGCAGGAGATTGTGGTTGATGATGAAAACCAGAATTGACAGGTTGTTGCCCTCTGTTTTGCTGACTATTGCCAGGGTAAGTCACAAAAGGTGCAGGAGAGTTAGATCTAGATGATCTACATTCTCTTGCAAAGTGTCCAAGCCTGTGGCATTTATGGCACTTCAACTTACTCTTGTCAAAACCAACTTTGGTTTTGCCAGAGAGTCCCGGGATTTCCTTCCAGTTCTTTTGTAGAACTTCTGAGATCTGATATTTATCAAGGCCATTTGGCTCAAAATATCCATCTCTTCTAAGTCATCATCAGCAATCCCCTTGAGATCATCCATGATGAAACATAGATTGTCACTATTACTACCAGCAGAATAACTATCAACACTCACAAAGGCAAGCTCAGAAGTGTTTGTAGAGAAATCAATATGCTCATCATACTGGCTTTCAGATGACGTATATTCTGACTCTTGATGTCCAATCAGGGCAGTGTTCCCTTGGACAAAATCCTCAGTAAGCTTGCCAGATGAAGCCAATTTCCTTTTCTGCTCTATCTCTCTCTCGAATGTAAGCAGTTTCCCATGAAGTTGGGTGAGAGATAGGCGATCAACATCAGCATTTGAGCGTAGAACAATGGTATATGTGTTCCATCTCTCAGGCAGTGATCTTAGGAATCTATGGTTCATCTGACTCCTGGTATATTCATGTTTAACCATTTTCAATTCAGAGATTAAACATGAAAACCGCTCAAATTGTTGAGTCAGAGTCTCACCCTTTCTATGAGAGAAAGTCTCATATTGTTGGGCGAGGATTTCCCTGTTGTTTGCTAAAACCTCATCAGTACCACCAAATTGTTCTTTGATGGCTTTCCAGAGGTCATGAGCAGACTCACAATGCAGAAGCCCAGAGTAAATCTCATTAGGAATAGCCATAGCCAAAATTCCATGGGCTTTTGCATCCATTTCAAACAACTTCTTGTCCTCATCGAGTATTGCTCCTTCTTCTTTGGAACCAACTGGTTTGTTTCCGGATCATTCACCATTGGCTTATGTGGTCCATGTACCACAGATGTCCAACAACCTGAGCTATTGACAGACAGGTGATGGAGCAATCTTCTCTGCCAAATGTTATACTCATTCCTCACCAAGATCGGAGGCTTGGTAGAGGATCCAGTATTGAAGGATCATTCGAAGAAGTAGTCATTGTGGAAAATCAGACAGATTCAAGTAAAATCACAATAAATTTAGCTCAGAACCACACAGAACCTCAAATAAAACGGCCAGAAGCGATACACTCTCAATCTCTATAACAGATCCTTGGAATTTGCTAATTCGATCAAACTTAGAGCGATTGAACAGTTTCAATGATCAATTGTTAGATCGATCAATGATTAACCTGCTCTGATACCATTTGATAGGATCTCAGCCCTTGGTTTAATCGATTGAACAGATATAGCAGCGGAATAGCTCAGAATTAGACAAATTCAAGCAAGAACATTCGATATAAAGCGATAAGAGAATTTTGTTATAGAGAGAGAAATATCTGACAAAAGGAATATTGCATTAAGATTGTCGGCCTCAATGGCACGATTACAGGTGAGTCATCCTTCCTTATAAAGGAAAGAATGACGTAGGCTGATGTCACTTGAAAGTGACATGTAACCGTTTTATAACTACTGATGTTTAACAACTACTGAAGATGTCAACAACTGACATCTTCTTACAAATGTTCCTAAGTGTTAAACATCTTATTTACAACTACTGAAAAACATAAAACTACTGATACTACACCAACTGAAGAACAACCTCTTCAGTTGTTTACAAGTACTGAAAAGGAAACAAAACTACAAAAAAGTAAACAAACTACTGAAAGGAAAAGAAAACTACTGATGAAGAAAAACCATCACAACAACTGAAGAAGCCCTCTTCAGCTGTTGTCATCAGCTGTTAGCATCAGCTGATGTCTTCAGTACTTGAACATCAGACTTTGTCTTTCAGCTGTTGATCTTCAGTCTTTGTCTTCAGTACTTGTTGAAGTCTTCAGACTTTAGATCTTCAGCTGTTGTCTCAGTCTTTGTCTTCAGTACTTCAGAAATACTTCAACAGTTGTATTCTTCAGACTTTGTAGAACAGTTGATCAGGTCTTCTTCAGCTGTTGTGATGTCCTGTGGGACTTAGAGGTTTCTCTGATCAGGCTCATTGGTTCTTTTGGTCCAACAGTAGCAAACATGATATGAGGTATACTTGATGTTAGATACATCAGAGAACCGATAATTGCCCTATACTAATGTTGATCAGTATCCTCCCCCTCAAGGTCACGACAAAGATTATGGTTTCTGGGTATGGGTGTCTTGGCAGGCTTGCAATCCTTCATCTCAAATCTTTCTAAGATGTCAGAGACATATTTAGATTGATTAATGAAGAACCCTTCCTTCAGTTGCTTTACCTGAATTCCAAGGAAAAAGTCCATTTTTCCCATGGAGCTCATCTCAAACTTCTTCTTCATAATGCTCTCAAAGTCCTTGCACATTAGGTCATTTGAGGAACCAAATATGATGTCATCGACATAGACTTGTATGAGCAAAATGTCCTTTCCAGACTTTCTAATAAAGAGAGTCTTGTCAATGGTACCTCTAGTATGGCCATTCTTCAGAAGAAACTAAGACAATGTCTCATACCATAGCCTAGGTGCTTGGTGCAACCCATATAGAGCTTTATCCAATTTGCACACATAGTTGGGGTGCTGTGGATCTTCAAATCCTAGAGGTTGGCATGCATAGACCTCCGTTTCAATATCCCCGTATAGAAAAGCACACTTGACATCAAGTTGGTATACTGTGAAGTCCTTGGATGCAGCATAAGCAAGGAAGATCCTTACTGCCCCAAGTCTTGCAACTGGTATGAAGACATCAGTATAATCGATTCCTTCCTCTTGAGTGTATCCTTGAACCACAAGTCTTGCCTTATTCTTGATGATCAAGCCTTTATCATCTCTCTTGTTTCTGAAAACCCATTTGGTGCCTATAGGTACTTGACCAGATGGTAGCGGACATAGGTTCCATACCTTCTGTCTATTGAATTGAAGTAGCTCCTCTTGCATTGATTCAATCCAACTACTATCATTTAAGGCATCATCTACCTTCTTCGGTTCCATTTGAGATAGAAAGCATGAGTACAGGCAGACATTCCCTTGATGTGTCTGTCCTCTTGTTCTCACACCCTCAGAGACATTCCCTATGATGTTCTCAGTTGGATGAGTGTTGTGAATCCTAAGATGAGGATGCACTTCCAGTTGCAGAGATAGATCCAGGTTGGACATATTCTGCTCAGGAACTAGAACACTTTGTCCAGCTGTTGTTTCAAAGTCATTCAATGAGGACTGATTGAATGAATGAGAAACATCATCAATAGTTGGCTGTGAAGTAGTATTAACAGTTTCCTGTTCCTTCAAAATACTACCTCATTCTGTTTGGTGTTGTGGTGGATCACCTGATGAGTTTTGAGGCTCAGTAGGTGACTCACTTGTTGAAGCTTCACTATTCCTTGATATAGTTAAACTACCGGATCTGTGAAAGTGGAAGCTTGATGTATTATAGTACTTGGAGAATTTGGTTTAGCCCTGGGAAGCTCAAACAGTTGATCATTAGCAGCAGCATTAACATCCTTTTGAGCACCTATTCCAACCGAAACATTCTCACAAGATGGTTTAGAATAGTTTGGAAAAAATTCTAAATCAAAGATGTGATCAGGTACATTCCCCCTAACACAAGGAGTGTGCTCATTAACAACTATATTGGATGACTCCCCAAATTGTTGATTCTTAATGTTGTATACTCTGTAGGCTTTGGAAGTAGAAGAGTATCCAACAAAGATAGCATCATCCGACTTTTCAGCAAATTTTGCGAAATTGTCCTTTGTGTTAAGTATGGTACACCTACTGCCAAAGGACCTAAGAAAGCCAATGAATGGTGGCCTCTTGTTCCATAGCTCATAAGGGGTTTTTTCATGGGTCTTAACTACAAGAACTCTATTCTGCACATAGCATGCAGTGCTGACTGCCTCTGCCCATAATGTTAGAGGTAGCTTTGAATTAGCTAACATAGTTCGAGCAGCCTCAATAAGTGTCCTATTCCTCCACTCAGCAACACCGTTTTGTTGAGGAGTTCTGGGAGCACTATATTGTCTGGCAATCCCTTTTGAGTTACAAAATGAGTCAAGAATGAAGTTCTTAAACTCAGTCCCTTGATCACTTCTAATTATTTTAACCTTGTGATCAATTTGATTTTCCATTTTAAGAATAAAAGATTTTAATGTTTCAGCAGTTTCATCTTTAGTTCTTAAAAAGAATACCCATGTGAATCTTGTAAAATCATCAACTATCACAAGGCAATATGATTTCCTTCCAGTGCTCATTATACTTGTGGGACCAAAAAGATCCACGATCAATAAGTGCAATAGAGTAGTGATGGAGTTAACACATTTTGATTTATGAGATGTCCTGTGTTGTTTCCCTTTCAGGCATGCAACACAGTTGTCTTTGTAGAAAAACTCCTTTTTAGGCAAACCATCTACCAAGTTATTTTTGGCCAATTTATTCATTGTCTTAAAATTTACATGACACATACGTTTATGCCATAGTGTTGACTCATCACTATCAGCTTTGGAAAGAAAGCATGATACTTCACCCATTGGGGAAGCATTGTTCATATCAAGCTTGTACATATATTTCTGGGAGATCTAAGAAGCACCAATTCCAGAGGAATTGTCATCCCTGCTTTGAGGATAATGCACTCGTGTTCTGTGAAAAGCATTCGGTGTTTCTGATCACAGAATTGAGAAACACTTAACACATTGTGTTCCAGCTGTTTGACAAAGTTAAATTTCTTAACTATCCTTCGGTCTCACCTCCAAATTGGACAGGACCTCCATCATAATGTTGAAATTGTTAAAGGAGATGTCTGTTCCCTGTCATGTGCGTGGAGCATCCACTATCTACAATCCAAATGTTGTTATTTTTGTCATATGGATGTCCCTGCACATAAGATGAGATTATTAGTTTTGATTGGAAACCCAAGCTTTATTGGTCTTGGGTTCTTCCAAAGATAATGACATAATTGAACCAAAATTTATGCATGGATGTTCAATGGATGTCTTTGAAGTAGAGGTTTGGGTTACAGCATCTTCCTTGATCTTCATTCCATCCCTTGGTTGATCATGGAGGATGAGCTTGTTGAAGCTTTTGTAACTTGGCATTCTTCCGAAGTTTCTTTCTTTTCGAAAGATGCCTTTACCACCTTTTCTTTTGAAGCAGTCTTCTTCTAGGATGGTTTCAAGGGGAATCTTTTGTTCTTCTAAGTCTTGACAGCTTTAGCTTCCGAAGACTTTTTCCTTTCGGAAGTAGAATCTTCTTTCGAAAGCAGCCTTGCTTCAGGAAACAAGCTTTCCTTTTTTCATCACTTGAACCATTTGATATGGTCCAAATGAGAAACCTTCCCTGACTCCTTCCTTTTTAACATTATTTGCATAATGTGTGCTAGCAAGATTGTAGTAACAATCTTTGGCCATGTGGTTTTGCCGACCACACATTATGCATGCAACGTTAGTCTTTTGGAAATTTGAGGATTGCTGTTTGTTGTTCTTTTTATCTTCATCGGCAACTTTTCCCTATAACTTCTCATCCTTTGGTAGGACAGGAGTGCTGGTATTACACCCCTTTCCTAATCAGAGTTTCCAACCACGTGGAATCCAGCTGAGACGAATATACCCTTTTGCTTTGGGTCTATCTTAAGCTTGGACTCAGCCACTTTCTTGGCAGTTATTCTGGCTGCCTTAGCTCTACTTCTTCTAGCTTTGGTGGTTAGGGTTTGATCATCATTGGTAGGGGAGGTCTCAGTTACCTGGTTCTTCCTTGTGATGGTCTCCATAGTTGCATCATTCATTTACTCTTAAGAAGGTGGGTCAGCAGATAGAACCTCTTGCTCTTCAGTACCACACCTAGGTTTTCTTATAGACTTATAAGAGTGTGGTGGAGCAATTTCATTGGTTCCCAACCCTCCTTTGTTTTGGTAGCAAAGTTTTGAGTGAGAGGATGATGCAAGTATGGGTTGGAAGTTTGGCTCGGAAATAGCATACTTCCTGGCTTGAGCCTCAGCAGTGACAAGCTGGGCTTGAGCCTCAGTCAATTTGGATATTAAATCCTTTATCTGAGTCTTATAGTTTGTGTGTTCATGTTTTAATAGGGACACAATTTTGTCTAACTCCTCAATTTTTCTTTGGTAGTCAGATTTAGCCCTTTTAAAGTCAGATTTCAAAACATTTAAAGACTCAATATCAGATTTAATCTCCATATTGTAGTCCTCATACAATTTAACCTTAGCAATACAAGCAGGAGTACAGAGATCTTCATATACCTTATTTTCATCTGTTCCAGCCATGAGTGCTTGAGCAGGAGTCACATCCTGTACCATGAAGATCCAGTAAACTTCTTGAGCCATTGCAGCTGTTTCAGTTGACTTTCCTGTGGACTTTGGTGTAGAGGGATGTGTGGAGGCCTGTGGAGTTTCCAGGTTAGACTTGGGAGCCTTGCATACCCTTGCAAAATGACCAAGTTGGTTACAATTGTAACATTTGGCCTTGGTTTTGTCAAACCCAAATTTGTTGTTGATTGGGTTCTGGGGCATTTGCCTTCCTGTTCTCTTAAAGAACTTCTTTGATCTGTAGGTTAGAAGAGCCATTTGTTGGACTATGTCCACGTATTCCACGTCATCCGAGTTGAAATACTCTAGATCATCAAAGCAGTACTGATAATCACTTGAGTGTCCACTTCCTGAGACAAAAGCACAGCTATCCTGAAAGGAGCTTTGCTGAGCTTGTTGAGACCTTGGAGTCTCAAGAAATGTGATGTATGGCCCAAAAGAACAAGATGGCTGCTGGTGTAAGTCGGGTATTGTTAAGGCTAGGAGATTCGTGAGCCTTTAGCAACCATTAAGGCGTTGCTAGTAGGAAGGCTCAAGGGTCTGCTTGTCTGATGACCCCTCTTACTTTCCATTTCCAACCGGTATCCATCAAGGATCGCATAGAGTTCGGTCATGGTGAGTGTATTCAGATTTTCTGTTCTTTTGATAGAGACATAGTAAAATGTCCACTCATTGGGTAATGCACTCATGAACTTTCTTGTAAGGTCTCTGAGTTCATGAGCAATTCCTATAGATTTAAGGGAAGAAATGAGATCCATGTACCTAAAATATTGCTAGCTAAGAGTCTCTCCAGCAACATGGGTGAAGTTCTCGAACTGCTGCTTCAGTGAGTCCTTCTTGGACTCATTTGAGCTTGAGTACATTTGACCAAGCACATTAAACAGTTCCTTTGCAGACTTGAAGTGCTCAACCCCACCATGATAGAGTTTGGAATTGTAGTCATGAGAACAGTCAGGGCGTTGCTGTCAATGTCAAGCTTCTTCTTGTCTTCATCAGAATAATCTTCAATAGCTTTCTCGATCATGGCACCGTTTCCACCAGCTACTTTTGGCTTATACCGCCATTGACAATGGATTGCCATATTTTGCTATCTTGATATCTCATGAATCCCTCAATTCTTCTGCTCCAGGACCTGAATTTTTCAGGGGTGATGATGGGTGCTTTGGTTATCGTCCCCATCTCTACTTCATATTTTTTGCGGGCCATTTTGAGTGAGGTATAAGGAGGAGTGAAAAACGGGTTGATTAGGATGGTAAGATCTCACAATCAAGAGCCTAAAAAGCTCTGATACCAATTGCAGGATCGGGTTTGTCACTCAAACACTTGGATTTCTCTCAAACTCACTTATAGAAACACTCAATTCAGACGAAGTAAAGTCTTTTACAAGAGTTGATAATAATATAATAAGTAATAAAGGAACACACAGAAATAAATTTTCAAGGCACTTGTATATATTACTTCTCAACTCAAGATATTACAAGACTCTTACAAGCATGATATATGAGTTACAATGAGAGACTATATATACTAGATCCTACAGCCGGATATACTTTGATACCAGCTGGAAACCTAAGACAAAAGCATATACTATAATGCT
The DNA here is from genome assembly GCA_025506515.1 of Flaveria trinervia. Taxonomy (NCBI): domain Eukaryota; kingdom Viridiplantae; phylum Streptophyta; class Magnoliopsida; order Asterales; family Asteraceae; genus Flaveria; species Flaveria trinervia. The sequence continues at coordinate 35,566,359 of CM046453.1, read as the reverse complement.
AAAGTTAAGGTGTCTTGGATAAAGTATTATCTAAGATATGGTAGTCATGACATGTCCATGACTTACCTTTTGTCACCAACTAAAGATGGCAATTGTACTAACATAAAAAGGTAAACACTAGATTAAAGTATGGTCAGCTGCATGGCTTTTGAGAAAACGCCATGCAGTATCTCACATATTTGCAGCGGAGTGTCAGGCAGGCCATACTTATGTCCACTGGATAATAGCAGTGATTTCTGAAGATAAGTTGGCTTCGAACGAACATGTTCTTCCGAACCCACTTATACTTCGGAAGTGGCTTCTATACTTCCGAGGCTTGAGGACTTCTGTGCTTTGGAAGTTGACTTCAGATCTTTCTTTCTAAGTCTTGAACTTCGGAAGTAGGTTCTTTGTCTTAGAAGTAGGGACTTTTCCTTCGGAAGTAGCTTTACACTTTGTCTTTGGTTGAGCTCCTCTGTCCTTCGGAAGTTCCACAAATAGCTTCGGAAGTCCTTTATTTGTTGTACCAAAATCTTGTAAGTGACTTGGTTTTGGTTGCACCAACCTTTCTAGATCCAACAAATGAAATTTACACTTCCGCCTTTGTTTTACTCATCCGCATTTGTGGATGTATGTCTTCAATTTTCATGTATTTTCAAACAGAAATAAATAAGTGCTTGAGCTCTTCTGTCACAATGAATGATGATCAAGTAAATATGGATTTTATTCTATCGCATTTGCTACAGTGAGCAATGCTGACAAATTTTGTTGAAGCGCATTTGTTGCGGTGAACAAATGCTGATGAACTTCGTTTTTCCGCATTTGCCACAGTGCACAAATGCGGATAGAAGAAAACAGAAGTAACAAAACTTCTGCATTTGCTACAGTGTGTAAATGCGGATGTCTAAAATCACAAGTTAAACACTTCCGCATTAACAACAGTAAACAAATGCGGATAGCAAAATTCTTTACATTTTTACTTCCTTATTTACAACAATAGATAAATGCGGAAAACCTAAATATTTAAAATTTCCACTTCGGCATTTGCTACAGTGATTTAAAAATTTTGAACGCATTTGTTATGAGACTTGTAAAATTTTGCAAAAGACATTCTTTGACTATTTTAAACAAGTTCAAAAGGTTATTTAATACTTTTCCAATTGAGAGACTCTATAGTACGACAAGTGAAAACACTATTCTTCTGCATCAATCATCTTCTTCTTTAATAATCAAAGATTCAAGTTCATTTCACCCAATGTGTTCTCATATTAGATACTACACAACTGCATTGTCAAACAAAAGGTGAAAATTTTACATTGTGTTAACCTAATATGTCGAAGGTTTGAACTGATAATAAACTTAGAACCCTAGGTTAAAAAAGAACACTCAAAATCAGATTTATTCCAAGAAAAGATGAACATTCTCGACTTCAATGAACATACAAACTTTGTAGAATACGCTTCAATCAGAAAATCTCAAAGTTATGTTCATCGTATGAACAGAGCATCATGAAACTAAAAATGTTGAAATCAAAACTGGAAATAATATCCAATTAATAGTCAAAAACATCAAAAATTCAGTCTTCAAACATGATAAATCAAATGATAAAGAGTATTCATGACAATAACTCAATCTGAAATAATTCCTATGGAACAGTACCCTCAAATGTTCATATTTGACCTCAAAAGTCAAAATGATGAATGTTGCTTAAACTAGTACATATATTATCATTGATCTAACTCATATGCCTTCAATGCAGGGTACATGGGTGATCTCTCATGGAGCAAACTCCACAATGTCAGTGTTTTTCTAGACTCTAATGTACCTGAGGCAGAGGGGTTCAGAGACATGATTAGATTCATCTCCATAACTAGAGTGGCTCATGCTTTCATTGTTAGACCCATCATATATGAAAGACTCAAAATGTCATTCTTGAACTCTACTGAAGTGATAGAGGATGATGGTGTTAGGTCTTTATCTAGAAGGACTAATGATGAGCATACTCTCATCATAACTGAAGATTTTGTGAGAAGGTGTCTACAGTTTGGTGATGATGCAAATGCACCAATTGAGCTAGATGATGATGATATCACTACCTTCTTTGTAGAAAATGGATATGAAGGAGGCTTTGAAGCAAAACAAATTGTGAAGGGATTAGTTAACTTGCCTTGGAGGTTTCTAATCCATATCTAACGGCACTCTTTGTCCAAAAGGAAAACATGATGGAATTATATTCCAATTATTACTTCATTAGCAATTTGTGCTTTGTGCACATATAGGCCGTTCAAAATGTTAGCTTATGTCTTCAATGGCCTAGTATCCAACATACAAGAAGAAGGAGATAAAAATTCTTGATGTACCCAAGATTCATCCAATGTCTCATAAATGAAGCATTCCCTATTCTAGCTGTTGAGGGACCAGTTCAAGATATTCCACAGTATGATGCTAAGTCATATAAGTACATCAAAAAGAGGGATCGTAGAAATTTTTATAGTGGAGCTCACTCTCCTCGTCTACCTTGGATGCTTGAACAGATCAATCCTGATGAACAAGGTGAAGAACAACATGATTTTGGTAATGAGCATATTGAAGAACAAATTGTTGATGAGCAAGTTGATGGCATGATAGGCAAAGGTCAGTGTCACCCCACGATGGTGCTGGGGTGATTCTCACATTGAACCTGAAATTCATGATTTTGCATCTCCATTTGTACCTCTGCCTATGCCATCTTCACAAAGAACCCCACAACCATCATCATTACCATCTCCCTATAAATCACCAACCACTTCAATTCATAAATCACCAATCCCATCACCAATAGCTCAACTAATTACATCTCCACCTCATGACTCACTAACATCACCACCTCATCACTCTCCAAAATCACCACTTCAATCATTCCTTACTAGTGATAATCCAATTAAATTTGGAGATTCAACTACCTCATCTAAAGAATCCAAATCATCTTCGGATGAGGAGGATCAACTTGTGCAATGCCTGTGAAGAGAGTCACTTCTAAGACTGCTCCTTTAGAAAGTTTTGTTGAATCAAATGTGAACAGACCGGATGAAATGGATGAGTTGATCTCTGAGCTCATGCAAATGATTGAAATGATGGAAAGAATATTTAACAGCAGGGCAAGAATCATTGATGATAGAATTCTTGAACTTGATGAAAAGGAGAATGAGTTGAAAGAGCAAGAAGAAAAATATGAAGCTCAAAACAAGAGAAAAGATAAGGATATTAACTACTTAAAAGCTACTCTTAATCATTCCAAAGAAGAAATCAGTGGGCATGTTGATACTCTTGCTATTCAAACCATTACTATGCAAGAGCAAGAGGATATAATTGAAGAACAAGCAGAGATTATCTCCAATTTGCAAAATCAAATTTAAATCCAAAATAAAATAATCTCTGAGCTTGAGATGTTGATTGAAATTCAAAGAAGTGCTGAGGCTGAACAAAGCGAAAAAGATGAAGAAAGAGTTATAGCTGATGAGAAACAATCTTCTTTTGAGAATGATGAAAAAGAAGAAGATACAAGCAAATCAAGGAATGAAGAATCAAGCCTAGAAATGGTGGTCTATTCTGGAAAATCAGATGCTACACATACTTAAAAGGCTGACTATGAAGAACTGATGAGTGCACTAGAAGCTTCACGTCTGAAGAATTCATAATTGATGATGAATTTTGGGATTTCATTGTTGACCAGAGGACTAACACTAAACCCATTATGGTCATTCCTTAATCTCCAGTTCTCTTGGAGAAGGAGTTGAGTATGCCAATACTACCTGCTGTGTCATTGTCTGAGGAGCAAAAAGATATGATCAGAGAGTTTTGTGACAATGAAAAGGAAAAGGAAGAAAAAGCAGCTCATGATTATGAACAAGTACAAACTAAGGCTAAAAAAGTGCTTGAGGAGATTAAAAAGCTTTAATCCTCTTCTGGTCCTTCACTTCAAACCTATACCAGAAAGAGAAAATATTTATATGGAAAAGCAATGGGCAAAAGACCAATAGTGGAAGAAGAGCATGTGAAGAAAAGTAATGGAGGTGATCAAGAAGCTTGGCAGCTATAGCTGAATTCCTAGAAGAACATGAGCAAGCTGAGGCTAAATTAAAGAAACAAGCTGGTTTTATTGATCTGGAAGAAGGAGAAATAGAAGAGGGATATGATGCTAAAAAGGCTGTAGATGTGGATAGTCCTACGCGAAAAGAAGAATCTATGGATGAAATGGTGGTAAAGGCAAAAACAGATGACCTTATGATAAAAGCCATGTTCTTGATCAATCATGGGTATGATACTAATGAAGTATTTATCATGACATATGAGGGCATGAAAAAAGAAGAAGAGAAAGTCAACAAACTACTAGACCCCACGATTGAAACAGATTATGAGAAGTCCATTGCACCCAAAGTTCACAAGTTAAAGTTGTGTGTCATGAAGAAGCAATCTTCAACTCCTCAACCTCTACATCCTGCTCCCTATAATATTACTGATATGAAAATAAAGGATTACCTCACCAGTCAAGGCTTTACTAAAAGGAAATTAGAAAACATGAAAACTAACTCACTGAGAGCTATCACACTTAGATTAGTCAATGAAAAGAAAGAGACGCTAAAGAGGTTAGATGAAGAAGTCCTCAACGAAAAGCCAAGATCAAGAGTCTCTACACAACACATGCAACTTACACAAAAAGATCAAGACTATCTACCACATGTTCTTCACAAATATCTAGAGTGCTTTGCTAAACCCGTCCAACTAAAACTTCAGGAAGGGTTAACCACTGCTGAGATGATTAGAGGTGTATTTACACCAAAAGGCAAAATTGACGGAAGAATCATTGCATGGAAGTATGATAGTTCATGGAATACGTTCATGGTTAAAAGAATCTAACGGCTGGTGCAATTTTTTACAAGTACTCTACTCTAGTAAATGCCCTTCAGATTCATGACGTGCAAGAACTGGCTAAGCTAGAACTAATCAACCATAATGCCATGTTCAGAGGGTTTGAATTTGAAGGTATACTTAAAATGTTCAAGAGAACCAACAACTTCAATTCATTGAAAGCCATATGCATGAGAAAAGACAAATCATTCAAGAACCCTCTAAAAGTGAAACAGACAAAACCAGTAGAAGAACTATTGTTTCCAGAACTAAAAGTGAAACCTACAGAATCATTGAAAAGAAAAATGGTGGCTGGCACTCATTCCTCAATACCAATCTTAGATGTTTATTATGTTGAGAAGACCTATGAATTGGTGATTGACAGGAAGTGGGGAGGTAAAGAAGGTGTAGAAATCAGGCTATTATGAGGGTATGTGTAACACCTGGTTATATTAAAGACAATGACATAATGAATAAAGTGAAGTAAAAAGAAGGAAAAGAAATAAACCCAAGTTTGGTGGTTAAAAGTGTCAAAAGGACAAAAGAGTTTAAAAGTTGGTGATAAAGGTGGTATGGCCGCCCATATGTCACACACATAACTAATCTTCACATTTAGAGAGATAGAGTGGCTCGAAGCAGAGAACTCTCGGTTTTGAGGAGAAACAAGAAAAAAAGTGCGAATTCAAGGTAATTATTCATGTTTTTATGGTGTTTTTAACCGGTTATGTCCTCGGGTTTGTGCTTATGTGTGTTTGTATGTGTTTTGGTATGTTTTAGTGGGTTTCTAGGTGGTGGAACTCAATTGCAAACGAGTTTGGAAGAAGCCATACTCAAGAGCTGCAAAGGTGAGTTCTAGGACCCCTCTTTTACTTGTTTTAACAAATTTTAGTGCTAGAAATGCATGAATACATGTTTTCATTAAACTGGGTTTCGGACCCGTATGTTTGATTTTGTATGTTGAATTTATGATGTGATGTATGGTTATGTTCATGCTTGATGATGTATGATGATGTTTCTAAGGCTTAGAATGTATGATTAAAGCTTAGAACATGATGAACGATGATTGGAAATTTAAATCTGATGTTAAAGGCTCATATGTTAAGTTTAAGAATATGCATAATTGTTGTAAGTCAATGCGGATGAGTATGAAAAGTCAATGCAGATGAGTATGGGAAGTCAATGTGGATGGGTAAGGAAAGTCAATGCGAATGGGTAAGAAAAGTCAATGCCGATGAGTATGGAAAGTCAATGCGGATGAGTATGGAGAGTCAATGTGGATGAGTATGAAAAGTCAATGCGGATGACAGTTAATGCGGATGAGCAGTAACCCCTAAGTAAGACAATGCGGATGGGTAATGACAAATGCGGATGAACATTGGCTAAGTATGGGAAATGCGGATGAGTAAGGCCAATGCGGATTAACAAATGCTGATGAATAGGAACAAATGCGGATGAAGTAAGACATGGGGATGAACTATAGCAAATGCCGGTGAACACTTACACTGTTTTCTGACTTTCTAGGGAAAAAGATGAATGTAGGCTTTGAATTGAGATGTTCTCGGGGGTTCATGTAAGTTGACTTTTGAGGTCATAGATATTATGATGGGCAAGCTATGTTGAATGTTTGTTGCTTATGCATGATGGTATGTATGATGTATGCTATGTATGTATGATGCCATGTATGTTGATGTTGACTATTTATGTTCCTTATAATGTATAATTATTTTCCTTGGCTTTACGTTGAATGTTAATGAATGAAATGAAAGTATTATGTAATATAAAGTAGAACATAACGAAAAGAGGAATGTGACGAAAGAATGCATGCATTAATGAACGAATGAAAGTATGAAAGGCTTGCAAGTAAATGTATGGAGGTGCACACCCAGTGAATGGTGTTAGCTCAACGGTGTGCGGGTTAGATACCCCGAAAGGATGCACACCAGGGTCCCATCTTTATGATTGACCATATGTATGAGATCCTTGCCGCTTACCCTAGGTACTGGAGTCAACTTCGTGCATAATGTTCGAGGTCTATGAAAGATCTCAGGCTCAGTTACCAGCTTCGTGCACAATGTTCGGGGTATAGCATTAAGGCAATGATTCAGAATAAAAGAGAAAAGATAAGTAGTGAATGTACTTGCCCTAGGTGCTGGAGTCAGCTTCGTGCATAATGTATTTGCCAATGCGGATGAACAAGATGTAATGCGGATCAAGACTTAGACTAGTTCTCATGTAATAGGTCAGGGGTAGTTTAATCATTTTGTAAAATGCATCTTGTCTCCCAATAAATAGAATAGAAAGCTCGTACATGAGGTGACAGAATTTATAAAATTAGAATATTTAGTATTCTCTAGGTGCATTATTACTTTTCTTGCTAAACCCTAGTAGTCATTGTAATTAATCACCTTTATTAATATATACAAAGCATTTATGAGTATTTCTTCTGTGTTGAAATTTTGTTCATTGTATGATTCCGCCATTCAATCAATAACTCTATCATTATATTCGATCCTAAGTGAGAATCTCAATCTCACAACCCAGTCAATTCTTACCTTGAATTCAGCCTTCTGCTTCACCTTCTCTTTAAAACAAAAGCTTTATCTGGTTTCTCTCTGTAGAATCTATAGACAATTAGAGTGTAGGGTGTTATTGGCAGCCATAACACCTTTTGTACAAAATATATTAAAATTGTGTACCTTTTACACTTTTAGCCCCTTAACTTGGGCTTTATTGCACTTTCTTCTTTTTGCACTTTTATTCTTTCTTTCCTTTTAAAATCCGGGTGTTACAACTGTATGTTTATACCCCTATCCATGCAACTGGGTTTATGTATGGGTAAGCTTTGGTTTTGTTTTATGTTTGTATGCTAGATTTAGGAGTTTAGAATGTTAGAAATTAGTTAAAAACATGTTAGAATGATTATTGGGGTCTGAAAATGATACAAGTTGAACTGAATAGCTACCCACGCGCCTAAGTCTTCCATGCGCCTAAGTCTTCCCATGCACCTAAGATGCCCATGCGCCCAAGTGCCGATGCGCCTAAGTAAGGTTCATGCGTCGGCACAGTGTTCATGTGCCCAAATAGTTCCTTTATGCCCACATAGTGCTCATGCGCCCACATAGTGCTCATGCGCCCACATAGTGCTCATACGCCTAAATCCCCTAGAAAATATTCTAAAATTTCGGGAATGGAATTTAGAGTCTAAGACTTGGAATGTATTAGTAGGTGATATATGTTGATGGTGTGCATGTTTTGGCGTGTTTCTTTTATGTTCTTTATTACGTATTATTAGGTGGCTTTACGTGGTGTGTTTATGCTCTTGTACGTAAAGTATTATGTATTGAAGTGAAAGATCAATGATAACTAAAAGTGGAACATAATAAATGAGTGAATGTCTTGCAAGCAAAATAAAAATAGTTTCTAAACTAATTAAAGGGTTGTTAGATGGCACTTGCCCGGGTACTTAATCCAGCTTCATGCATAATGTTAGTGGTCTATTTATAGACTTTGGCCTAGAACCAGCTGCGTGCACAATGTTTGGGGTATAGCATATGACATTGGTCTAGATGAAAGTGAAAGATAATGATGAATGAATGAACGTGCGATATGTACAAAAACGAATGATGATGGAAGGTAGTAATAAATATTATCTATGTGTATGTATGACGTGTGGTCACGTGTGAAAGTAAAGAAAATATTTTAAATGAATGGAAAGTATTTTATTAGTAAAAAACTAGAACACACTCAGCAAAACTAACTTTTATGCATTTTTAGTGGACAGGTAATTTGTTGCTGAGGGTGGCATGAGGGTGAAGCTACTTGGCGATTAAAGAATGGCATCCATTTTATGCAGAATGATATTTTCTGATATAATGCGCTAAACAATATTTTGTAACATTGACAACAATGTATTATTTGGCAAAAGTAATTATTAATGCATGAAATGGTTATTTGTAAAACAATTATACTGCAATGACTTATGATTTTAATGAATTTGTAATGTGATATTATATGCGATGAATGTCCAACTATAAGAGCCTTACAAGTTGGTATGAAAGCCAAAGTTTAAGAGAAATGAATAAATTATTTCAAAAACCTAAATTTAAACTGAGAATGGAACCAAATGGAAGGATGCTAGTCTAGTAGCTACCTGCCGTAAACCAATTTCTTTAAAATTAACCAGTATTATATGTGCATGCTATTTGATTTATGTGCTCTTACTAGATTTGGCAACTGATGTAGTGAGGAGAGGAAATGCTTGGGGAACGAAGAGTAAAGTAAGTGGTTAATCGCAACTAGCCACTGTAATTAGGGTCTTACTATACTTGACATAATCTGAGCTATTACATTGAATGACTATGTTGGTGTTTGAATCTTCTAGTATGTTGATACATTATGTTCCTAGTTTATGTTTTTAATGTAACACTCTTTCATTTCTTACACATAAGTAATGTAATTGCTTAATGAAATATGATATGCTTTTGATGTTTATTCATCTCTGAATATTTCATATTATTATTGTAATTGTTATATTCATATGCATGAACATATTATATGGGTTTGAGGTTGTTATACATGGTTCTAAGTCAATAATGATTGAGAAATTTGTTCAACCTAGTCGGGTGATTATTCATGCTAATGGACCATACTTATGGACCATAAGCATGAATGAATCATAATTATGGACTAGTCGCATGACTGAACTAGGAGACTGGATCAGTCGTATGACTTAGACAAAAGATTGTTTCTATGACACGACTGAACCTTCAGTCGAGCGTTTGAATCAACCACATGAGTCAGTCGCATGACTGAACCATGCTAATGGTTCATTCGTACGAATGAAAACTACAAACCTATAAATACCACATAATTTGCGGAATAATTAGACTTTTGAAGAGACTTCGAATATTATTAAACCCTAGCCGTCCAGAGCATCCTAAACAGCCAATCCAACTTCAAAGTTCGTTCCTTATCGATTTCTAATGAATTCTTAACATTTGTTTCATTGTTAGATCGATCAGATCATCATTCTCATTGATTGGATCACCAATCAAATAGGATTTCACAATATTTGATTTGGTCTCACCTAGAATCCATTCGTACTCCATACGAAAACGGTCCTAACAAGTGGTATGAGAGCTTTAACTTGTGATTTTGCATGGATTCAATTGGTTTAGGTGTTAAAATCAACGTTTTCATTCAAAATAGTCACCTTTTTGCTTCAAAAAGTGTTTTCAACGTTTGCATGTGTTAAATTTTCAACTTTTCATCAAACAGCATATTAGGGTTTGTGGAAAATTCATGTTTTGTGTTAAGTGTTCAAAATATTTGATTTTTCAAACACAGCAACCTTCAATCGCACGATTGATCCATTGGTATGACTGAACTCATTCGTATACTCTCATTCATACGATTGAACTCAATCGTATCTCCCATTTGCACGATTAAGCAACTCCAGTTAGTTGATTCCAATAGCCTTGCTCGTTCGCATGACGGAATCCAATCGCACGATTGAATTCATTCGTATCCTTCATTTTTACACGAGTGACTCATTCATATAGCTCATTTGCACGAGTGAATCTATCCTATTTTATGTTTACCAAGGTTAAAGCAATGGAAGATCAGTTTGCTGTATTCACTACTGGAAAGGACTCGCGTGTCCAGAATCTTCTACTTCTGAAAAAAGGTATTGGAAACCACAATAAACCGCCAAATCTATTGACTTTGGATGATTACCCACAGTGGAAATTGCGGTTTTAAATCTACTTGAATAAAGTTGACCCAAACTTTTGAACATCCATTGAGACTGGTTACCCAATACTAGTCAGTGCTAATGAGTTAATTTGACTTTAGGAGGAATAAGTGAATCCCAGAAGACTCAACATAATGCTGAAAAGAAACCATATGACTTCTTGACTCAGCCTATACCTAAGGACATATTTCATCAAAATCATAATAAAATGACTGTGAAAGATGTTCAAAATGTCAAAACAATTATGTTTGTTAAAGAAGGTGAAACATCTAAAAAGAAAGAGTATTCACCCAACCCGACATATTTTAAACTCTAACCAAACTCAACCCCACATCACAACTTTCCTCAAACTGTTGAAGGAAGATCCTGCTACAGTTATGGAAAACGAGGACATATCTCTCTAAATTTTCCTTATTATCAGTCACCTAAAAATAAACTTGAACTTTTTAATGAAAACCAAGTTTTTTCTAAAATCAGATCTAATATTCCTCCTAAGGTTACACCTACGATTATTACCACAAACATGCCTTACACAAAACTGGTTTATGGAATGAAAACTCAAGTACTATGTTTGATAGTGAGGACAAGAAGAAGAAAGATATACCCTCATCCTCTAACGGACATTGGGTTGAATTCGTGATGTGTGATACCTCTGGGACACCCAAGCCAGTTAAGGCTTGGGTCCCAAACCTGAACTAATCAATTCCTTTTTATGTGCAGGGTGTCCGCTACATCGCTATCACTGATACCTAGATTATTGATTGCGGGGCGTCAAGGCACATGATCGGGAATTTGTCTCTCCTTTTCAATGTCAAGCAAATTAAAGGGGGACTTGTATCATTAGCTCAGAATAAAAGAGGTTACATCACTAGTCAAGGTGAAGTGGGAAACGAGAAAGTCAAGTTTGACAAGGTCAACTATATTCAGCAACTGCAAAACAACTTGCTTTCTGCCTCCCAAATTTGTGGTAAGGGATACAAGGTTGTGTTTGATAACAAGAGGTGCTACATGTTGAAGAATAAGTATGTTGTCAAGGAGGATAAGATTCTAATGTCCGCTTCAAGATATAATGCTCTATATGTCTTGGATCTATTAAAAGCATCCACAACTGAGTAAAATGTCTAGTGCTTCTTGTCAAAGGCAACAGAGAGGGATTCAATCTCCTGGCATAGGAGAATGGGACGCATTAATCCCACGAAGATGAATCATTTGGTTCAGAATGATCTGGTGAATGGAGTTACAGTTAAGAATATCCATCTCCCAGATTTCTACATAGCATGTAAGAAATGGAAACAGACCAAGAAGTCTCACAATACAAAGAAAGTTAATTCTATTAATATTCCCCTCGAGCTTCTACACATGGATATGTTTGGCCCAGTCTGGATAAAGGGCATTGCTGGAGATTGGTACTGCTTTGTAGTTACTGATGATTACTCAAGATTCTCTTGCGTGATGTTTCTGAAAGCCAAGTCACAGACATTTGAATCATTGGAGCATCTAGTTACTACATTGGAGTCACTCTACAAGCTGAAAGTAAGAAAGATTTGATTAGACAACAGAACAAAGTTCAAGGATTAGTGAATGGAGGCATATTGTAGAGAGAAATGAATAGTTCATCAATTTACTTTTGCCTACAATTCACAAATGAATGGGGTTGCTGAAAGAAAGAATCAAACTTGATAAAGAAAGCAAGGACAATGTTAGCTGACTCTAAAGTATCTATTCAATTTTGGAATGAGGTAGTGGCTAAAAGATGCTACACTCTTATTGAGTCTTAGTGGTCACACGTCATGGAAAACGTGTTATGAATGCTCTAGTGACGTAAACCCAACTTAGAGTATCTAGAACTATTTGGAGCACCGTGCATGCTTTTAAAGAAAACTCAAACTGGGAATTTTATTGAGAAGGCACAGGAAGGTATCTTTCTTGGATATAGTATACCAGACAGGAGAGTTTATAACAACTCAACGGGTCAGGTAGAAGTGTGGTGCAATGTTGATGTTGAAAGGTACACCACCCCCTACTGGAAAAGGACCTTCATTCTTCTTTGACTATGATGTATTGTTCTAGTCCTTCAACCTACCTCCTTCTCATTCTGATGATGATTTTTCTACTCGAATGATGTATGATTATCTGAATACTCCTACACAAGACTCGAAATCATCGGTATATTAGACAATACTTCTAGCCCTTCAGGGGGAGAGCTTGAGGTAAGTTAGTCTTCCTCCGATGATGAAGTAGTTAAGAATGCAAGTGTGGACAAGGAGGATAGGTTCCCACTCCCGAAAGGACACAAGCATATGATCTTGATGCCACTAAAACTTCTGAACCTCATACTCCAACAACCACAAAAACTAAACCTGGGATGTAAAATCTGGATAATCAGGTAGGTGTTCCCATCACTCCCATAACTCGAGTTAATATGCACCATCCCCTGGACAACATCATCGGGGATATTCTATCGGGGGTTCATACACGAAATCAGCTATACTCAGCTGATTATGCTATGATCATGGAAAAAGGAATCTACATGATGGTACTTATTGATGTTTGCTAAAATATGTAAGTGAAGCCTTAAATGACAAGCTATAGGTTAGTGTTATGCAAGAGGAACTCCTTCTGTTCAAGAAATTAGGAGTATGGACTCTTGTGGACAGACCAAAAGGTGCTAAGGTGATTGGCATTAAATGGGTTCTTAAGTGCAAGAAAGATGACCTAGGGGTCATAATCTGAAATAAGGCTCGGCTTGTCATTCAAGGGTTTAGACATGTCGAAGGCATTGACAACAACAAAGTGTTTGCACCTGTGGCAAAGATGGAAGCAATTCGTATTTTCTTAGCCTATGCATCCTACATGAAGATCAAAGTTTATCAATTGGATGTGAAAAGTGCATTTCTTCATGGTGAAATCCGTGAAACTATGTACGCCAGTCAACCTAAAGTATTTGAGGATCCTTATCATCAGGATAGAGTTTATAAACTGGACAAGGCTTTTTACGGGCTTCATCAAGCCCCTCGAGCCTAGTATAAGAAAATCTCTACTTATCTAGTGAAACATGGTTTTCGCAGAGGGGTTATTAACTGCACGTTATTCGTCAAAGAAAAAGATGGTGATTTTCTACTGATACAGATATATGTGGATGACATAATGTTTGGTTCGAAAAATGAAGTTTTGTGTAAAGAATTCGAATCTGTGATGAAAGCTGAGTTTGTGATGAGTGCCATCGGAGAGATGAAGTTCTTTCTTGGGTTACAGGTGGATCAGACACCCAATGGAATCTTCATGCATCAATCTGAATGTGTAGGAGATATCCTTAGTCAGTTCTACATAGAGAATGCAATGGTTGCTCGGACTCCACTTGGCACGAACCACAATGTGGCACCCGACTTAAATGGTGATCTTGTAGATGCCACTATGTACTGATCAGATCTCTCATGTACCTCACCACTTCTCGTCCAGATATTATGTATGTCACGTGTCTTTGTTCCAGATATCAGGCTAAACCAAAAGTGAATCATGTAATTGGGGTTAAAAGGATCTTTTGTTATCTGAAGGGTATTCCAACACGTAGATTGTGGTATCCTCATGATAATGACTTTGAGCTTACAGCGTATTGTGACTCGGACTATGGTGGTTGCATGATGAATTACAAGTCAACATCAGCGGGATGTCAGTTCTTTGGATGACGCTTAGTCACCTGGCAGTGTAAGAAGCAGTCATCGGTTGCTCTGTCAACCTATGAAGCTGAATATGTTGCTGCTGCAAGTTGTTGTTCACAAATCATATGGATTCAACAGCAAATGCGGGACTATGGTTTGCAATTTTCTACCACCCCTATCTTTGTTCATACTTCCGCTATAATAGTTGTCCCCAAAAATCTAGTCCAACACCCAAAAACTAAACACATCGGTATTAAATATCACTTTATACATGAGTATTTTAAAAAGCAATTAATCGAGGTTGTTAAAATTAATACGGATTTTCAACACGCCGACCTCTACACAAAAGCTTTTGACAAACCTAGGTTTTTCTATCTTCTGGAGGTAAATGGTGTGAAAAAGAAAAATGATATGATTCCAGAAGATCGAGTTCTTAGTCTGCCAAAATCTTCTTATGGTTTTAATTTTATTTTTATTTTCCTGTCATTAAAAATCCAATAACACAAAAACATTTTCGGTTTTAGACTTTTAGGGGAAGAATAGTTTAGTTTTAGTATTTGAATTAGTTTCAGTAATTAATTACTTAAAAAAGGAGGGCGGGCAGATAAACTGTAAGCAAAGAAATCAAATCTGGGAGATGGATTAAAAAATTAAGGAAAATGATAGTCCACACGGATCAAATTGTTTGGGACATCAAAAATGATTTAACTGATCAAAATACTATATTCAAATTACCAGTCTAAGAAGTCTAAGCAAAATAAAGGAAAAATGATAGTATACTAGTATGCTACTGAGGTAACATAGAGAAAGTAGACCTAGGGGTTGCTACTTCATTATATGATGTGTGTGTAGATTCAACACAATAGACGAGTAGACCTCATTGGTGAATCAAATTCAAACTAATTTGTTCAACATGCTGTGGGTTCTCATCTTATCCCTCGTAAATACAGTTAACGCATTTCCAATAAGGGGTGACGAGCAAAATAAACATAACAAATGTTTGCGGATAACCATAAAAATGAGTAAATTACATGAAGAAAATGTTTTAGCGCAATCAAGCTAATGACTAATGTTGTTGGTGTGTTATGTGCAAAAGAAAAAATGCTCTAACAAGAAGATAGGTTGTGTGACTCTCTACTATGCGATGGCACTGACCTGAGGATAAGCATAACCTAAATATTCAAGAATTCATTGTTGTTTACGCCTCTCTACTGTGCGATGGCACTGACTTGAGGCTTGGCATCTCTTTGAAAGCCCTTAGAATAGTTTCTTCTTCTCAAATACCCGTAGACCGCTTAAAAATAACCTGAGGAATGTTGATTACCATAGAAGTGTGGGATCCACAAATGCTTGTTGAAATAACATAACCTAACTTATGACCAATGTGAGTCAAAAATTGTTGTATGGATTTAAGTGGAAAATATACTGACAATCATCGTGGCTGCAACTCTCGACAATCAAAATCATTGTGTGCATCTTATAGCTCTAGCATGATTTCCTGAAAGTGCTATTGACTCTCAGAAAAATGAGAATTTAGTATCAAAGTACATATTAAAGTGTCTCAAATGATTATGATATACCTGTATGATTCCCTACGAATTTTTCCAGAAATGACAGAATTAATTATGAAGCTATTATGCTTAGGAGGAAAAATATGTTGGATAATTTCTAAAAGGTTTCAATCCACCTCAAACCATAACACAAAAATATATCTTGTTTGCTGTAATTCAAGTTAGTTTCTTTTTTTTGTTATCTTCTATGCATCTATGTCGGACTATATAACTTGATAAATTTTTTGAATAACTAATTAAAAGGATCACGTCTAAGGTGATCAAGTGATTTTCTGTTAAAAGGGTCATGTCAGAGATGATCATTGGTCATAATGTTATTTATCAAAAGTTAAATTTTGAGTGTATGGAAATGTATAAGGTCAAACTCAGAAGTATGAGACAATCACACCATTGTGATACTAACTAATTTCCTACTCATCTATAGGTAATTTGCAACTGAAATTGGTTCAAATGATTGGATTAATCGAACCCTAAAGGACCGAGAGTGTTAAGATCAATAACCGGGACTAAACTCTTAAAATAGATCACTTAAATGGACATAAAAGTGATTTAAAAGACACTAAGTACTCTTTCGAGTCCCTGGGAATCTAATGAGTCTAAACACGAAGTGTAATCTAACGTTTTGACAAAGATTTTGAGTGAGAGTGTCAAATAGAGCAAGATGTGAATAGACACTCCATATAAACCTCAGTCGCACGATTGAGCCAGACGCATGATTCAATCGCAAGAGTGAATCAATCGGTGACTCAGCCGCAAGACTGACTCAACCGCATGGATTAGCATATGACTAAGTTTAGTCACAGGCTTAATCGCACCACTAAATTGAGTCACACGCTCAATCGTACGACCAAACCCAGTCGTATGGTTCAGTCGTGCGATTGAACTAGTTTGATCAAAACAACTAAAATTCAATTCTTATCTCTTATACAAAAATCTAATGTATATGTTTCTTGTGTTGCAGCAATATGGCTGAGAGATGGACTATGAGCACTAAGCACAACATCTATGCTCAACTAAATGCTACATCCCAAAACACTTCTGAGTTCACTGGGATCATAGCCTTCCTGTGTAGATCGAGGATCTACAAGGCTATTTCTACACCATGCACACCGTATAGATCTATATAGCAGACTTTTTAGGATAATGTTGTAGTTGATCAGTCCGTTGAGCCTCATTGTATCCGGAGCTCCATGTGCGGACAGGAGATTGAGATCAGTGAGACAACCTGAGGAGGGTCTTGGATCTGGTTGAAGATGGTGCCTACCGAACCAAGCTGCATCCCCTACCTGTTCGGGGATGTTTTCTGAGGATCAAGTACGCCAGGGACATCAATGCCGGCATGCTGAACAGGAGCAACATGTGCCCTAGTTCGATTACTTGGCACATGTGATCCTCAAGTGCATGGCCTCCAGGCATGGAGGATTTGCTAAGATGTCTAACCAAATTCAGAATGCATACGCTGCACTGGTACTGAACCATCCGTTCAGTTTCTCCCGCAAGCTGTTCTCCTACTTGATGGAGAACATTAAGGCAAAGGCAAGGAAGGCTTCTGCATGTATCCACATTTCTTGCAGATAATTATAGATGAGAAGCTTCCTTTGTTGCTCAAGGAGAAAGATGATGTAGTTATTCTACAGGTGATGGATGACACCACTTTGGGCACGATGATGGTGTATTGGGGGAAGTAGGTGAAGTCCCCAGTTAGGAGACTGTTTGTCCATCTGGACAATGAGGATTATGTCGCGCCCTCACGTAAGAAGTGGCATCACGATGATAGTGATTATGATGTTATGCCCATTGTGGTTCCCACTGATGAAGAGGACGATGATGATGACCATGATGATGGTCGAGGTGGTGCGGATGATAATCTCAGTCAATCATGGGCCACTGACATATCTACTATATCTCCACCATCTCTACACGATACTTCTATTGCCCGTGGTGGATCTAAGCAGGCTGCTTTCCACCAGGACTTCTTGTTAAATGAAGTTGAAGGGATCTATGGGTGAGCCCCTAAAGATTAAACATGTGGTGATGATAGTAGAGATGATGATGATGAGCCTACGGATGATGAATTAGAAGATGATGATGAGGAGGAGGAAGCGGGACCGACTTGAAAAGGAAAAGAAGATGATGATGAGGATGATGATGATGATGATCAAGAAGGTGATGCATCTACATCAGCTTCAACTCAAGTAGCTCAGGAGAGGCGCTCTAAAAGAGTCGCATCCTCTGCAGCTCCAGCTAAGGAGACCCATGATCAGGGCAAAAGTGAAGCCCCACAGCCTAAAGACTATGATGTTATTCCCCTTCAACAAGTCAAAAGTCAGCTAACTATGATCCTTGACTTGTAAGGGATTGTTGGAAGGTCAG
Organism: Flaveria trinervia; assembly: GCA_025506515.1. Lineage (NCBI taxonomy): Eukaryota > Viridiplantae > Streptophyta > Magnoliopsida > Asterales > Asteraceae > Flaveria > Flaveria trinervia. The sequence continues at coordinate 35,548,138 of CM046453.1, read as the reverse complement.
TGAGCTACACTCCCGAAGAAGGAGAAGTCATACATGATCTGCCTGATGAGCAGCTCGTAGAGATGTTTACACTGAATCTAGATGAGCTTGCTAAAGATGCTCAGAAGGTAATGTTTTGAGTGATGAGAAGCTAAAAGATCTGGGTGAGATAGAGATAGAGGATGTCACAACTGATTACTATCCACAATACACTAACCCTGAAGGCAATGTTATCCCCACTTGGGTGAAACTTTTGGCAGTGGTACTTTTGAGATGTTGGAGGAGTTGGACAAAGAAAAATACAAGATGAAAGTAAATCCCAAGCTTTAGATGCAAGTGTTGATATTAATAAAGCTGAACGGGCAGCTTGTTTTGCATAATTGAAAGCCAACGCGCACCTCCAAAGAAAAATGCCTACACCAAACTTTACAGAGTCAAGCGACATCAGAAAATGTGAGGCAAGATCATCACATGGGCCTATTTTGAAGACTTGGATGTCTATGCTGTGAAAAGAGAGAAGGGGATTGAGTTCTTTAGAAATCCACATGATGTGAATACTCTTCCTGGTTTTGAGCTAAACAGATTGGCATGTCTAGGCCTTTTGAATGCCAACCCGAGGAAGATGTCAGGATGGTTTGAGACACTGCTAAAGAAAGAATACCACATCGGATGGGTCAACTTCATGCCTTAACAACCTAAGCGGTTCATTCAAAAGACTGAAGTTGATCCTATATCTGGGAGGCCTAAAGTAGTATTGAAGTGGAGTCCCACATGCATAATGTCAAAGATTCCTTTACGGGAGATGCCTCAGGACCTCACTCCACACTTCAAATGGTGGTATTATGATTGGAGGATGGGGGAAGCGGTCATAGTTTTGAACAGAGAAGGAAAGATTGAGACTATCAGGGTATTTAACCTAATGTGGCTTACTACTTGTCTGCTGAAGATGTCTACACTTTATACAAGTGGCCACTATTCTATGACAACCATGATATTGTACCAGCTCTACAGAACCAACATGTGATATGAGCCTGCTTTGCATTTGAGATACACGCAGGAATCACTAGAGAAAAGAAGTACAAGAAATTTCAAGAGCATGTGAAGAATGTTAGAAAATATGCTAAACTTATTGGCTTAAGAGGAAGATCTCCCAAGCTTATGAACAACAGATTGATCCACAACAGAGCGAAAAGCTTGCTGAAGACGTACTAAAGATCCTAGAAGAAGTTGATGATCATGAAGTGGAAACTAAGCTCTACTGCATCTGCAATTTTATAAATTTAGCCTGATTTGGTTTCAATATTGGAGCAATTGCATGCCACGAGAGCAATAGCAAAAGAACAACAAAAAAACTTGGAGAAAAGCATGTTAGACAATAGGATAAACTAGGTCTAAGGGGGAGTTTGTTGATACATTATGTTCCTAGTTTATGTTCTTAATATAAAAGTCTTTCATTTCTTACACATATGTAATGTAATTGCTTAATGAAATACGATATGCTTTTGTTGTTTATTTGTCTTTGAATTTTTCATATTATTATTGTAATTGGAATATTGCATATGTATGAACATCTTATATGGGTTTGAGGTTATTATACATGGTTCTAAGTCAGTAATGATTGAAAAATGTCTTCAACCTAGTCGGGTGATTAGTCATTTTAATGGACCATACTTATGGACCATACGCATGAATGAACAATACTTATGGACTAGTCGCACGACTGAACTAGGAGACTAGATCAGTCCTATGACTTAGACATAAGATTGTTTCAGTCGCACGACTAAACCTTCAGTTGTGTGTATGAATCAACCGCATGAATCAATCACATGGCTTAACCATGCTAATGGTTTAGTCGTACGAATGAAAACTACAAACCTATAAATACTACATAATTCGTGGAAAATTAGACTTTTGAAGAGACTTCAATATTATTAAACCCTAGCCATCAGAGCATCCTAAACAGCCAATCCAACTTTAAAGTTCGTTCCTCATCGATCTCTAATCAATTTTAATGTTTGTTTCATTGTTGGATCGATCAGGTTGTTGTTCTCACTTATTGGATTGCCAATCAAATAGGTTTCCACACTATTTGATCTGGTCTCATGTAGAATCCGTTAGTACTCCATACGAAAACGGTCTTAACATAGTATTTAGAGCATGTGGTGTTGGGCCACGGGTCACTAGGAGTCGAGAAAATACAAGCAAAACGACTCATGTGGAGCCTAAGACCCATCACAAGGAATGTGGTGATGTGAAGGCTAATCTGAGGGCCTCGGAGGCAGTAGTTAAGGAGGTTCACCAGGTCACGTAGACAATTCTTCCATCTGTGGTGACTAAAGTAACTAAATGTTTATGGGAGAATGAGACGAAGGAAAATAAGAAGAACTTTGAGAGGTGGAATGACGAGAGAGGAGTAATGGAGCAACCAGAGACTAAGAAGGTTGTCTCGAGTGACGAGGAGGTGGAAGAAGTTGTGTGAGAAACAACATGAGGCTGTAACTATGGAGCTTTTCAAATATGTAAGCCCCCAACTTTTGATGGAAATGGTAACGTTGCTACTCACCGATGGGTGAGAGAAATGGAAGTTGTGTTGCAGATCAACGAATGCAGGAAGATCAAAAGGTGAAGTTAGCCACCTACTCATTTGTGGACTCGGCCTTATATTGTGGGATAATATTTTCCAGGCAAGGGTAGTAGGGCGATTGGAAGGATGAGGTGGGGTGGAGTGAACTGAAGAAGCTAGTGATCAAGGAGTTACGTCCACACAGGGTACTTGACAAGATCGAGATAGAGTTTGTTGGACCAAAAGAACCAATGAGCCAAGATCAGAAAACCTCTAAGTCCCACATGGTATCACAACAACTGCTGAAAGCCTCATCAGCAGTTTGACAAGTGCTGAAGACTTCAACAGCTGAAGAACTAAAGTGCTGAAGTACAACAGCTGAAGAACACAAGTACTCAAGCTGAACAGCTGAAGAACACAAGTACTAAAGCTGAACAGCTGAAGAACACAAGTGCTGAAGCTGAAAGACCAAAGTACTGAAGTACAACAGCTGAAGAGTTTACAGGTGCTGAAGATCAACAACTGATGTACAAAGTCTGAAGACAAAGACTGAAGACATCAGCTGATGATATCTACTGAAGTCATCAGCTGATGAAACATCTGAAGGTCAAAGTCTGAAGATCAAGTACTGAAGCGTCAGGATTTTGTCACAACTGCTGAAGAGTACTTCTTCAGTAGTTGTGATATCAGTAGTTTTATATTTCTAGTTTTAGTAGTTTCTAATGAGTAGTTTTATATTCTGTACTTAACACTCTGATATGTTCTCAGTAGTTGTGAACATTTCAGTAGTTTGTTAAGATTCAGTTATTTTTGTAATAGATCTGCCAGTTGTCACTTTCCGTGATAACAGCAGTGGTTTTGCACTCTATATAAGGAGTAACAACCTATTGTAATATTATGAATGATTTGAATGATTTGATTAGAATTATTCCATATCTATAAACATTCCATGAATCAGAATATATTCTCTCACTATAATCGTGTGTGCTTTTAATGCATACAAGTATAGATCTCTTGCTACAATTTGTCTAATTCCTGTTCTTATTCCGCTGCTTTGAACTCTAATACATCAAACTTGTGATCGCTGATCCTGTCAAATGGTATCAGAGCAGGTTCATCATTGATCGATCTAATAATTGATCATTGAAACTGCTATTCAAGATCTAAGTTTGATTGAATTAGCTTTTGTTTTTGCAAGAAACGGTTATAGAGATTGAATTTTCTGTATTTCTGGTCATTCATCCTGAGATCTTTTCTTGGTTTTCATTGAGTTTGTTGTGGTCTGTGTAAAACTTTTAAAAGCTTGAACTAAATTGTTTTTGAACTGAAAATGACTACTCCCTCCAATGATCCTCATAATACTGGTTCCTCACCAAGCCACCAATGCTGGTTAGGAATGAGTATAACATATGGCAACGACGAATGCTCCATCACCTGTCTGTTACAGCGCAGGTTGTTGGACATCAGTGGTACATGGTCCACACAAGCCTATGGTGAATAACCCGGAAACCAATCAAATGGTTCCGAAGAGGAGGGAGCAATACTCAGATGAGGATAAGAAGTTGCTTGAAATTGATGCAAAAGCCCATGGAATTCTGGCCATGGCACTGCCAAATGAAATCTATTCTGGGCTAATGCATCATGAAACTGCCCATGACCTTTGGAATGCCTTGAAAGAACAATTTGGAGGAACAGATGAGGTCTTGACAAATAATAGAGAAATCCTTGCCCACAATATGAGACATTTTCTCATAGAAAGGGTGAGACACTGACTCAACAATATGAGCGGTTTCTTGTTTGATCTCTGAATTAAAAATGGTCAAACTTGAGTACACAAATATTCAGATGAATAACAGATTTCTCAGATCACTGCCTGAGAGATGGGACACATATACTATTGTCCTACGCTCCAGTGCAAGTTTGGACAAACTATCTCTCACCCAACTCCATGGGAAACTGCTCACGTTTGAGAGAGAGATAGAACAGAAGAGAAAGATGTCTTCATCTGGAAAGCTCACTGAAGACTTGTACCAGGCAACACTGCCTTGGTTGGTCATGAGTCAGAATATGCTTCATCTGAATGCCAGTATGATGAGCATATTAATTTCTCTTCAAGCACTTCTGATTCTGCATTTGTGAGTGTTGATGGTCAGTTTACTAGTGTAATAATGACAATTTATGCTTCATTATGGATGATCTCAAGGGGATTGCTGATGACGACTTAGAAGAGATGGATATTTTGAGCCAAATGGCCCTGATAAATATCAGATCTCAGAAGTTCTATAAAAGAACTGGAAGAAAATTCCCAGGACTCTCTGGCAAAACCAAAGTTGGTTTGTCAAGAGCAAGTTGAGGTGTCACAAATGTCAAGGCTTGGACACTTTTCAAGAGAGTGTAGATCAACTGGATCTAACTCCACTGCACCCTTTGTGACTTTTCCTGGCAATAGTCAACAACACACAGGGCAACATCCTGTCACTTCTAGTCATCATCCTCAAAACAATCTCCGGCATATTTTGTTTCTCTCAGGTCAATGCCATATCCGTACCCTGTTATTACATGCCACAGTCAAATCAAGTTCAAGTTCCTATGGCACCACAACCTCATGCACTACCAGAACCTCAGCCATCCCAATCTCATCAACAAACTCAACCTCAACAACACAGCTTCTTCACCCCAGAGTTGTTGACTGGAGCAGTTTACCAGATGACATGTCTGGTCATGACCAACTGTTCTCAGGTGCTGGTCAACATGGTGGTGACAGTCCTTTTGGGAATCTAGCTCTTATGGTTTGGAATCTGCTGATACTTCATTTTCTATGCTTCTACACCTCAGGTATCACAGGGTCCTCTGAGGCAAAAGCCAAATTATGTTCTGAACCATGCATAGCAGCATTTGCTTCCACTAGAGAAGCAAATGTAGCTTTAATTATAAGAACATTGAGCTAGAACAAATAATTTCCAAAAACAAAGCTGAATTTGAGTCTGTACTTAAAGATAAAAATGATGAGATTTATAACTGAAATGCCAAATAATTGATGATAAGGCTAGAGAAGAGGTACTTCTAGAGAAGTACAAAGATCTCAAAGAAACCCTTGCAGTTACCCAGGTAGAGTGTGATAGATGGGTACAATCATGCAAAGTTTTTGAAATGCTTCTTAGTAAGCAATCTGCTTCCAATGTGAAGTTTGGCATTGGTAACAATCACACTGCTCCACCTACAGATTTCTCCAAGAGCAGAAGTAGAATCTGATGGTGAGAGTGATAACCAATCCATCACATCATGTGATCTACCTTCTGATACAGCACAATCAGAAGTAGCAGTCAGCATCAAGCCCTCTTTGAACCTATCAGCTGATGTTGATGGTTCAAATGCTGACACTCACATGCAATGAGTTGATCAACTCAGGAGTTAATTCTGAAGGTCCTGAAAGGACTAGAGAGCAGGATTTAACACCTGATGTTCAAACTTCAACTGCTGTCAGTACTGAAGAGAAGAAAACTGCCAGTAGAAAGAGTTTGAAGACTACTAAAGAGGCAGTCAAGAAAGCAAACAATGCTTCCAAAGCATTGAAGAACAAGTCTTCAGTTGCTTCACCCTCTTAGTTGATGATCAACCTAAGATGAAGAAGAAACCATGTGAAGTATGTGGTTTGTTCAATCATCTTACAGATGATGTTGGTACAAAAGAGGTTCCAAACTCAAACAAAAAGATGAAATTAATAAGGAAAATGGTAAAAATGAATACTGAGTTTAAGACCACATTGTATCAGCAACATCAAATCCTGTAACCCTTAAGTCCTCAAAGAATCCAAAAAGGAAGGGGGAAACAGGTGACAGCTGAGAGTGCTCGGAAGAAGAAGGTGCAACATAGGAACTTATCAAACTCCACTGGCAATGTGTCTGATGAGCTGAAAGCTTTATCACAAAGTCAGACACAGCTGGTCATGATGGTTCAATATCTGTTGGGTAGAGTTAACCAACTAGATGCTCCTATGTTGAAACCACAGAAAAGGAGGTCCAAGCCAAAGGACTCCTCTTCTACACCATCTTCTTCCTGTCAGGCTGTTGTTCCAAATAAACCTATCAGTTTACCATCTATTGATGAGACCAGGCCCAAAACCAAAAAGGTTTGGGTCTCCAAAACTAACTGATTGTTTATTATTGCAGGGTTCTTCAACATGCCAAAGTAGCATCTGGTATGTAGACAGTGGGGGATCTATGCACATGACTGGGAACAACTCTCTTCTTCATGACTACTCTCAAGGAAAGAAGGGATTTGTTCTTTTGGCAATTATGCTAGGGGTTACATCATTGGTAAGGGTTTTGTCTCCAATCGAGAAATCAAATTTGATGATGTTAATCAGTGGAAAATCTCAAGTACAATCTCTTGAGTGTCAGTCAAATGTGTGATAAAGGCCATGTTGCTCTTTTCACCAGTCAAAACTGTAGGATTCTGTCATCCAAAGTTTTGCACCTGATTGACAAAGTGTTGGATGATCACACTCTCCTGAGAGCCAACAGGACAGAAGAGTGTATGCCTTAGATCTTTCCAAGAAAATAGATCTCAAAGGAATCCTTGCCTTTTTCCAAAGCCTCTTCTCAAGAATCTAAACTGTGGCACAAAAGGCTTGGTCATGTTAATCTCAAAAACATGAATCAGCTTACACACAATTGTTAGTCAGAGGCTTACCAATAAAGGAGTTTCACTGTGATGAAACCTGCACTGCTTGTTTAAAAGGAAAACAGCACAAAGTCTCATTCCCTCCTATTGAAGTGCCTAAGTCCACTGCCTGCTTGCAATTACTGCATATGGATCTATTTGGTCCTGTGAGAGTAATGAGCATGGCAAAGAAGATTACTATCTGGTAATTGTGGATGATTACTCCAGATTTGTGTGGACTTTCTTTCTACATTCAAAGGATGAGGTTGCTTAGAAGATTATTCACTTTGTGTTGTATATTGAGAAGCAGTATTCCCTTCCAGTCAAGTGCATTAGGAGTGACAATGGAACTGAATTCAGAAATCATACACTTGATGACTTCTATCTTTCACAGGGGATCAAAAGGCAGTTTAGCATCCCAAGGACTCCAGAACAAAATAGAGTAGGGGAGAGAAAGAACAAGACCCTCACTGAAGCTGCAAGGTCCATGTTGGCTGACTCAGGTTTGCCACTGACCTTTTGGGCTGAAGCTGTCAACACAGCTTGCTATGTGCAAAATAGAGTTTTAGTAAATCAGAGGTTGATGAAGACTCCATATGAAGTTCTCCATCATTTGGCTCCTCTGATTTCATTTTTCAAAGCATTTGGGTGTCCCTGTATTATTCTCAACACAAAGGATCAACTCCATAAATTTGATCCTAAGGTGGATGCAGGGTATTTTGTTAGTTATTCATCTACCTGCAAGGCATACAGACTCTTCAACTATAGGACAAAGATGGTTGAAGAAACTCTACATGTTAAGTTCAATGAATCTCCAAAGGACAAGATTCCACAAAGCCCTGTGGAGTTATTTGATTTGGACATACTGCAATATTCCTTATCAAACTCCTGTTGTTGCTCCTGTCAACAGTTCACCACCTGGTGGTACTGCTGGTGCTGATGATGATGATGATTGCAGTACTCACCTCTTCAGGTTTAGTGATCAACTGCCTGATTCAGCTAGACCTGATGTTCCTGTAGCTCCAGTAGCACCATCCACAACAAATGCTGATGAGATCTCTTCGAATTCAACTTCCTTTGAATTACCATCTACTGATTGGTTTCAAGAAAATGATTCACCATCACCATCTGTTACTGCTGAGCCTGCTACAAACACTTGCACAGATCTCATTGTGTATCAAGATCTGAAGAATCACCCTATGTCTCAAATCATTGGTGATATCACTGCTGGAGTATCAACAAGAAGTCAATTGTCAAATTTCTGCCTCTATGCTCTCTTCATCAGTGAGCAAGAGCCAAAGAATTATCACATTGCTTTAAAGGACAATGGATGGGTTGATGCCATGCAGCTTGAGCTTCTTCAGTTCAAGAAACAGCAAGTGTGGGAACTGGTTCCTCTACCTCCAGGTAAGTGTGCAATAGGCACTAAATGGGTGTTTAGGAACAAAACTGATGAAAATGGGCTTATTGTTAAGAACAAGGCCAGACTGGTTGTTCAGGGGTTTGCACAAGAAGAAGGTATGATTATGATGAAACCTTTGCCCCTGTAGCCAGACTGGAAGCAATTCAATTGTTTTTAGCTTATGCTGCTCATCAAAACCTTAAAGTTTTTCAAATGGATGTCAAAAGTGCATTTTTGTATGGAAAAATTAAAGAAGAGGTTTATGTATGTCAACCTCCAGGCTTTGAGGACAATAAACATCCTAATGGGTGTATAAGCTTGATAAGGCTCTTTATGGGTTAAAACAAGCTCCTAGAGCCTGGTATGAGACATTATCAAACTTTCTCTGGAAAATAATTTCACTAGAGGCTCCATAGATAAGACTTTATTCATTAAGAAAGCTGGGCAGCATAATCTACTTGTTCAAATTTATGTAGAGATATCATTTCTGCATCCTCTGATCCAAAGTTGTGTGATGCCTTTACAAAGTTGATGCAACAGAAGTTTGAAATGAGTGCCATGGGAGAGTTACAGTTCTTTCTGGGGTTGCAAATCAAACAAAAGGTTGATGGAAGTTTCATTCATCAGTCCAAATACACAAAAGATCTTTTGCAAAAGTTTGATTTACAAAACTGTAAGCCTTGTTCTACCCCATGTGCAGCACCACACAACTGGATACAGATCAGAAAGGTAAAATGGTTGATGAAACACTTTACAGATGTATGATTGGGTCCTTGATGTATTTAACAGCTTCTAGACCAGATATTATGTTTGCTACATGTGTTTGTGCTAGATTTAGGCTGCACCTAAAGAGTCTCATCTGATTGCAGTCAAGAGGATGTTTAGATATCTGCAAGGCACTCCATCTCTAGGTTTATGGTATTCTACTGGACATTCTGGTAAATTAGTTGCTTTTTCTGACAGTGACTATGCAGGGTGTAAGTTGACCAGGAAATCAACTTCTGGTGGATGTCAATTCCTAGGCAACTGCTTGATTTCTTGGCAGAGCAAGAAACAGACCTCAGTTGCTACATCAACTGCTGAGAGCAGAGTACATTGCTGCGGCAAGTTGCACCTCTCAGGTACTCTGGCTTTAGAACCAACTTCTGGATTATGGCATTACAGAGACTAAGACTCCATTGTTAATGGATAGTGCTTCAGCTCTGTGTATTGTCAAAAATCCAGTCCAGCACTCTAGGACCAAACATATAGAGATCAGACATCATTTTATAAGGGATTGTTTTGAAAAAGGTCTGATTGATCCTAAGTTTGTGCCTAGTGCTGATGAGCTTGCAGACATTTTTACTAAGCCTTGGATAGTTCAACTTTCCAAAACCTGGTGTTAAGGCTTGGTATGCTGCAGCTAGAATAAGTGACAACTACTGATGATTTCAGTAGTAATTACTGGTGATCATTGGTACCCATGTCACATATAAGTACTGATGGGTCTTTTCCCTTCAGTAGTTTATAAATACTGATGGCTAAATGCCTCATAAGTACTAAAGTACTTTATCTGTTCCAACTACTGATGTAGTTACAACTACTGAAATCAGTATAAACAGATAAGTACTCATGTCCTATGAAACAACTGAAATCCGCCAAAAAGGCTGATGAATGTGTTGAGGACAGTATGAAACAGCTGAAAAGCTAAGAATTGACGAAAACAGCTAATGAGAAATTTCTTTTCAGTCGTTTGTACAACTGCTGTTTCATTCTAAACAACTGAAGCTATACCATGTCTTCAGTAGTTCTATAACTACTGATGACTAATACCAAGTCTTCAGTTGTTTACAACAGCTGATGACAAAACCACTGTCCTCAGTAGTTTCAAACTACTGATGACAAACACCAAGTCCTCAGTTGTTTCAATCATCTGAAGTCAAAACCACGGTCTTCAGTAGTTTTCTAACTTCTGATGCCTAACACCACGACATTAGCTGTTTCAACGTCTGAAAGGATAATACCATGTCACGGTCGTTTAAAATTACTGATGACTAACACCACATCCTTCAGTCGTTTTCTTACCAGTACCCTATAAATATCCCTGACCTAAGCCTTCATGCTTCATCTTCTTCAAACCTAACGTTCCTCTCCAAAACTTCTCTCTTCTCAATGGCGTCCATGCAAATTAAACCGCGACACAACTGTGTTGCCTACCTTACTAAATCGCCTATCTGGACTAAGTTCGATACTACTATCGATCTTATGGTTCAGTCCCAATACAAAAAGACATTTCTTCTCAATCCATACTACATGCCGAATCCCTTCAACAATTTTGGATGAACGTTACTATTACCACTGGGGAGCAACACACCATCTCTCCAGTCGGTCGTCAACAACAACGAAGTAGTCATCACTCCTGCAGTTATCCGCCAAATTCTTCATCTGGATGATGCTATATCTCCTTCTGGATATCCGAAGGGCACCACAGATCTATCCTTTGCCCAACATGGATATCAAGGCAATCTCAGTGCCTCCACTATCATGAAGAAACACTTCCTGACGCTGAACGCCTATTTTTCACATGGTGAATGTATGTTTGGCTCCTAAGACGTCGTCTTGGGATCAAATGTCGACAAAATGGCAAAGGTAATGTATTCTATTCTTGAGCAACAACCACTAAACTTTTCAGAAATAATATTTTCGGAGCTCAAGGATATGGCTCAAAACTAACTGCCAACCGTTGGATACTATATCCACGGTTCATAATGGCCATCTTACAAACCAGCTTAATGCTGAGGGACTTGTTGCTTGGGAGTCCCTGCTACGGCTGTTCTGCCGGAAGTATACTCCCGGCACAACTTTGACCAGACACTCAAAATGGCTGCCAAGCTGCGAAAACCCACGCAGCTGGAACCCACAGCCACCACCTCCAAATCAAAAGTCCCCACCAAACCCACCAAAAAGAAACCCAAAACGGCTACTCAGGGAATTGAGTCCCCTGAGGATGCCCCTGCACCACAAACGCAGGATATATCCACTAGTCCAACCCCCTAGTGGATACAATGACTCTTCCAGCCATAGCCGCTCAGGCTTCCTCAACAGGAGCCTGCAGCAAACACACAAAGGGCACCTACATATCGGGATCTTCCTCACTTGAGGAGATTGCCATTGAAAAGCACCAACCTCCCGAGGTGCACACTGCTTCTATCCCTTCACCCCAAATAACCGCCCCTCACAGCCCAACTTTAATAGTTGCACAAGTGCTGACTCAACTGCACTCCTCACCCCCTCCCCAGAAACCACTTACTACTGGGAACACCTCTACAATTGAGGGGGAGGAACACAGTGCACTTGAGAACCCACAGCACAGGGGTTACCACTTCTATCTCCTGGTGTAGATAAGGAGCTTAGAATATCTAGTGAGGCTGCCACCTCTTCTGAATCAGCACATGATCAGAATGAGGCTGGTAACATTGCTAAGACCTCACTAGAGGCAACAGCTGATGATGGACATTGTCCTGAGGCTGGAAGTCCCCAGTACCAAGCACAAGGGGTACATGCAACAACTGGTCTACACCCAGTGCATGTAAATCCTGCTCTAAGCAGGAGGTTAGATGATTCAGCTTCGGCTGATGATGACCTGGGCTTTTTCTACGATGTTCTTGCCCAGAACACAATCCTTGAAGAGAAAGTCAGTAGGCTGCAAAAACTACTTGACCAACTCTCACAAGGAGAAAGACCATCTGCCTCTACCAACCCACATATGGCACCTTCACGTGAAGGTTCCCCAAACACTGAGCCACTCCAAACTCAACCACCTGCCTCTGCTTCAGGCCCTATTTCTCAGGAACAGAACCCTCCTGAGCAAATAGGTGCTGTACTTCAAAATTCCTTCCCTCTCATCACACCCATAATCACTGATATTGTGACTAAAGCCATTGATGAGAGGCTTTCCTCAACTTTACAACCCTTGATTGATGCTGCTGTGCACAAGACACTTTCTGCGGTACAAACCCCTTCTCCAATGCATCCAAAAAGGGGGAGAGTACTGCAGTGAAAGAAAAGAAGAGGAATGAACAGAGGAAAAGAAGGAAGAGAAGCACGCCCAAGAGGAGGAGAAAGAAAAGCAACCACTGCTCACTTACAAGCGAAAGAAAAGTGCTGATGATCATATTGCTGAAGACAAATCCTTGGAGGAGCTGGTAAAAGAAGCTGATACTACACACAGCCGATCCATGGATAAAATAATTGAACAACTCTTCAGGCAAGGGTTTGATACAGCCACACTAGATAGTGAGATCAGAAGGTGGAAGTGCAAGAGATACAAACCCGATGGGCTAGGTATGATGCTCTTGAAAAAGAGAGATTGGAAATAATGATCCGCTTCATTGCAAAATACTTAGGAAGATCGTTAATGGAGATTCGCGCGTGGACCAGGGAAAGCATTCTGGCTATAGCCACCAGAATCTGTCTGTCTGAGCAATTCAACAAAGGGATTATTGTGGAAGTCCTTGATGAGGCTGGGGCTGGTAAAAGGTTGGAGACGGCTAAACTCACAAAGGCGAAACTTACTACAAAGATGCTGGATCAACCTTCCCTTCCACCCACTCAAACAGAGCCTACCCCTCAAATCTCCCAACCAATCTCTAAGCCAAAATCCAAACATCCTCATTCTCAAAACCAATTCCTTCACCAACCCAACCATCATCCAGTGATGCACCTAGAAGGAGGAGAAGGGTGCTGAGGATGGAAGAAGAAGAAGAAGAGGAGGATGAAGATGATAGTCTGCCACTCTCTGCTGTTCTAAAGCTACCAAAACCCCGAAGTCAACCCATGATCACACCTGACTCTCAAAGGGAAATGGTCAGAGTCAAGATAGAAGAAGAAGAACAGCAGAAACAGCACGATGAGCAACTGTTGAAGATGGTTGACAAGGAATTTCCTCAGTCATCATCTATTCAATCCATGAAAGGGCATGCTCAAAGGTTGTACACTCTTAGGCACACTTTTCAGTATCATAAGGAGAGAGTGAGAGTACGGCCAGACCCCAGGGTGAGTTCTAGAATCCATAAAAGAACTATTCCACACAGATACAATGGCCAGGTAAGAAAAACAATAGATTCTACCATCATGTTGGCCATTGTAGTCTCACCTTAGGAAATCATTGATGAATTCAAGAAAGCTCACCAAGCAAAGACGACCCCTCAAGCTTTACTAGAAAACAAGATGATTAAGAAGGGGTTGTTATATAAAAAGCTTGAAGACATCCAGAAGAATGAGCTCCAGTTACTCCTTGACGGCAACCATCCTGATGAATTTGTATATAGGGAGGTAACTACGGTGGAGCTGAAAAATGGCAGGACCATGAAGTACTTATCAGAGTACTATGGTCCAGTGTTCTTCTTCGAAGGAGGAGTAGAAGAACTCTCTCAGGAGGAACAAGTTGTTCTCCTTGAGGCCTATGTTCGAGAGTCATATAGACTCATTATGGGGAAGTAAATCTCATGAATGGGATAACAACTCTGTGTCCAGTTACCCAAAACAGAGTTCCCATTCATACCCTGCCAAACAAATATCTGAGATTTCTTCCCAGGCCGGAGCTTACATGGGTCATCTTCTCTACTGATCAAGAAGGAAAAAGACCAACATTTTGCCAACAATAAGTGGGATAATAAATAATTTAGAGGTTTTGGCTGCATTGGTTCAGGGGGAGTTTGTTGGACCAAAAGAACCAATGAGCCAAGATCAGAAAACCTCTAAGTCCCACATGGTATCACAACAACTGCTGAAAGCCTCATCAGCAGTTTGACAAGTCCTGAAGACTTCAACAGCTGAAGAACTAAAGTGCTGAAGTACAACAGCTGAAGAACACAAGTACTGAAGCTGAACAACTAAAGAACACAAGTACTGAAGCTGAACAGCTGAAGAACACAAGTGCTGAAGCTGAAAGACCAAAGTACTGAAGTACAACAGCTGAAGAGTTTACAAGTGCTGAAGATCAACAACTGATGTACAAAGTCTAAAGACAAAGACTGAAGACATCAGCTGATGATATCTACTGAAGTCATGAGCTGATGAAACATCTGAAGGTCAAAGTCTGAAGATCAAGTACTGAAGCGTCAGTAGTTTGTCACAACTGCTGAAGAGTACTTCTTCAGTAGTTGTGATATCAGTAGTTTTATATTTCTAGTTTCAGTAGTTTCTAATCAGTAGTTTTATATTCTGTACTTAACACTCTGATATGTTCTCAGTAGTTGTGAACATTTCAGTAGTTTGTTAAGATTCAGTTATTTTTGTAATAGATCTGCCAGTTGTCACTTTCCGTGATAACAGCAGTGGTTGTTGCACTCTATATAAGGAGTAACAACCTATTGTAATATATGAATGATTTGAATGATTTGATTAGAATTATTCCATATCTATAAACATTCCATGAATCAGAAATATATTCTCTCACTATAATCGTGTGTGCTTTTAATGCATACAAGTATAGATCTCTTGCTACAATTTGTCTAATTCTTGTTCTTATTCCGCTGCTTTGAACTCTAATACATCAAACTTGTGATCGCTGATCCTGTCAGAGTTCGTATAGTTAGAAGCGGGAACCATGAGACAGTAGCAGTATACAACTAAGTTCAATGAGATGGCGAGGCTGGTGCTGGATTATGTGACACAAGTACCCAGAAAGATCAAGAGGTATATTCAAGGTTTGCCGGTAGGTATCCGAAGACACATGATAGCCACCCGGTGAAGTACATTCTGGTTGGTGGTTGATTTAGCAGGGAGGCTATATGATGAGAGAGATGTGATAGTGGTTTGATAGGTTCAAATGATCGATCTATGTTTGTTATCAAGCAATTGACACTTTAAATGAACAATGCAATCAACACAAACAAATATGAGATAAATTCATAGAGTTTGAATTGATATTAGTAAGGATTACAATGTGCCAAAATGAGAGAACCTAACAACAGTTTCAATGTCAATCAAGTGTCTAACCTGGACAAAAACAAGCAATCCTATTTATACTAATAACAAGAAACAAAATAAACATATTTACATAATAAGTCCCTATACTATGAAAAAACTAATCTAAAGACTAAAATGCCAATCTTTCTAGGGCTCCAACAATACTCCCCCTATGATTTGCATTGGTCTTTAGCAATAGAAGTCTTCGAGTTCTTCATTGATCTTGAACATAGGCTTCTCTTTATACCACTCCAGTTCCTGAAGAGCCTTCTTGATTGATGACTTGAACTTTCCTGCTAGAATCCCTTGTTCGGGCTTTGAATTGTTTGTCTTTATCTCCGATGTATCCATCATCAAGAGACTTTCTTTGGATAAACCAGCTATATCCACATTTGCCTACATTTCAATTGGACTTGTGTGATCTTTTGTATATATCTCTACCATTCCTTTGGTTGAGATTCTCATGAACTCTATGTCTTTGATATTTTTTTCACAATGTTAGCATATGCCATTCCCTTTCTCAATAAAATTCTTTCCATTGCAGCATTCATGACTTTAATGATAGTCATGAAATACTTACTATCATGCTCAGCTTTAGTAGAATGCCTTTGTTCAAACTTCTGATTGGATAAGAAGGATATATAATTTGGATGAAGGAGTTTCAATTCAAATACTCCAAATAAATAAATCATATCATTATCCCAATCATCTTCATTTGTAACTGCAGGATCGATGAAGGGTGAAGAGTTACAACACAATAACACAAAGAGGAGATAAACCAAAACTTAGATCAAATAGTAAACTGGATTAACCAAGTGGTGATACTAAGAACACAAGAAATATATGAGACAGAACACAAAGAACACAAGTGTTTGGTTTTCAAGAATGCAGTATATTGCCTTCTCTACGTTCTATTACAAGTGTTACAAAAGCATATTCGAAAGATACAAGAACATGAGACATATACAACATCCTACAGCCGGCTATAATTTGAAAGCCAGTTGGATACAATTGACTAGACACACACAAAATCAATTGTAGAGTCAAAAGGCAGATTGCCTTTTGACTAGTGACTATGACATGCCATAGCTCACATCCTTATCTATTACAAAAAGGATAAAGTACATAAAGTAGAAAGTTACAGACTCAAGACCTCAATGTACAGTTATAAAAAGCATGGACCTTTTCACGAAACCATGTTAGTTGGTGACTTACAGAGTTGCAGCGGAAAGGTGTCCAGCTTTATGGAACAATACATCAGATAAAGCATGTTACTAAAAGTCTTCGGAAGAAATTTGTCTTCATGATCTTGAAGCTTCAGAAGACTTTGTCTCTGAGGCTTTGGAAGACTTCATCTTTGGCTTCGGAAGATGTTGGTCTTGGCTTCGAAAGATTTCACACTTAGAGTATTTCTGTTGCACATGTGAAACTTCTGAAGCATTCCACTTTAATCCACTTGTGCAACATGCAGGAAAGACTAAAGATGTTTAGGTTGCATCAGCCTTTTCATTAATCTCTAGAAACTCCCCCTAGGCTGATGCTACGAAAACACTTAGAAAACTTCAGATATTAACAGTCCTCATTAGGATGATCACCATTCCTTTCTTCATAAGATGATCAAGATCCTTGAGGCTGTCAAAGTGTCTTCTCATGTCAAAGAGATCATGCAGAGGCAACTGAAACATATCTTGCCATGTATAGATGTCTTCAATGCCTTGATCTCTAATAACATGCCACCCTTCTAGATTTGTGGTGTATGTCCAAGACAAGATGGGTCTTCCTGATGCTAGAGGAGCTACTGAAGTTGGAGTTGATAGAGCTTCCTCTGGCTGCACATCCTCAGGCTGTTTTGATTCATTCTGAGGTTTAGAAGGGGATGCAGGCTTCCTTTTCTTCTTCGACTTTGGCTTAGAATCCATCTCTTCTTTCACTTTCCAAATTTTAACTAAGAAGACTGGCCTGCAGCACCAGATTGATCTTCATTGTCTTTCTCAGTTGGGACTTCCTCTCTCTCAAGTTCAGATGGAAAGGGAGAATGACCCTGCTGTGGATTAAAAGATGAAGCTTGCTGAGCATTAGCAGGAGGACCGCGTTGTGTTGTGTCTAGTTGTTCAACCTTAACCTCCACTTCAGGTGGGGCCTGACTTGGAGTGGAGTGTAAGTCAGTGAGCTCTCCACTCTTAATCTTCTACTTGATTACCCTGATATGCTCATCCATAGTGGATAGAGACATGGGTCAAAGTCTCCTTCCGAAGAATCCATACAGCTTCAAGAAGCTCATCATCCTTTACCTATCAGCAGACTTTTTCATGCTCTTTTGGATGATGGCTCTTGACTTTGCAGCTTCTTCCCTCAGCTTCTTCTTTGTTGTCTTTCTTTCCTTGACTAACTCAAGCTCAAGTTGTTTTAAGTACTCAAACTCAACATAGTCATAAGGTAAGGGAAGGAGTGCATCTGCCTGATAGAGGCCTGTGGCACTCAGGTAGTTATTCATCTTGATTATGTCTTCTTCCTTATCTACCTGAGGTTCTTGTTGAACCACATCCTCTTGTTCAGGACTTTCTTGAACTGGTGAGAGGGTAGGCATACCTTTGTATAGTCTTTTTCTTCTTCTCTCTTCTATGACTTGTACTAGGAGTTATGCATCTTCTACCACCTTCTTCTCTTTTGACTTTTCCAGATCAACTAGCTCATTCAATTCATCCAAGGGGAGAGAAATGATATTATCTATGTTATAGTTCCTAGTCTGCTGATAGTTGATCCTGACTGCCCTTAACTCATCATTCTGAGTATCTGGTCTAGGGCAAACCTGATTGCAGATTCCATGAGTCTTGGAGACTTAGTGGAGGAACTTTCTCACCTTAGCCTCCTTTTCCTCTCTCTCTCTCTCTCCTCCTCCTCAATCTCCTCAGATGTCATCTTTCTTTTCCCTTTGTCACTCTCAGACCTTTGTGACTCAAGGTGGAGAGAACTTTGGCCTTCATTGCTCGTTGCAGTATCTAAACTCAAGCTAGAGAGAGGTTGAGAAGCACCTTCACCAGCAGGTGTCTCAAAAGGAATATGGATCTCTATAGCAGTTAGAGATGATGAGACAAGGCTCTCAGGTTCTGTCACTGGGCCTTGAGTCAAGGTTTCCCCTATGAAGCTAATCTTAGGGTTTGCCTTAACATCCAGTTGACCAATGACATTGCCTGATTGCCTTATTCTCCTTCTTAACTGAACTTTGTAATGATTCTGTCTTGGATTCTTTTAGCCAGTCCGTCAACTTGCCTTCATTGGCTTGGGTTGACAAGTGGCATGTTGACTAGATCCAGACCTTCATAGTAGTCCAAGGTCTGAAAATTAAAGACTTCTTGCTGTCCTTGAACTCTTATGATAATAAGGGCTTTCCTGTTGTTGTCATACCTCCACCCAATAATGTGATTGAAGGATGATGAAGGTGGCATATCCCTTGGTATCCCATCCTCAAACAGACTCTATATGAAGGAGTCTGTGTAGTCCACATCAATGTGAACTAGAGGAGGTTGCTGAGAATGTACAGTTGCAAGTGTGGATGGTGAGTCCTTAATGTCCATTCTCTTGGAGGAACTCCGAGGTTTTGTGGCTGGAATGACTTTCTCCCCCTTTTTGGTAGCATCACCCACTTGCATAGGTGAATTGGAGGTTAGGTCAATCACATCCACACGTTCTTGTGTTCCTGGTTGAGCTCTCCTTAAGGGTCTCCCAGCTAGTTTTTCCTTAAGATATGAAATCTCAAGTTGCTAATCATTGATCCTGTTTTGTAAGGTAATCACCTGAGATTCAAGGTGACTGACCTTTGAGACTAGATAAGTGCATGTTTTAGACAATTTTTGCACTTTTAGTGACAGATACCCCTTGTATTCATCAAAAGAATCACTTGGGGTGGAAAAGATTGGACCAGAGTCCTTTCTCTCATGACCAGTTCTAAGTTCTTGGCTACTGGATTTCATCTGCTCACTGGCATTCTCAGTTGAGATGTCAGTGGGATGAGTTTCCATGGGTGAGGTCTTAATGATGTAATCACTTTCAGAAGTGAGAGCCTCTTCCATATGGACATCCTGAACAGGTTCAATAGTGTCCACCTTAGTTGTAGGTGACTGATGTGGGATAGATGTAGGAGACTCAGTAGTACTCATCTCTATTTCAGTAGAGGGAAAGAAGAGAGATTCATTATACTCACTGAAACCTATATCTTCATCAGTATAGAAGTCAAGGTTGGGAATGGGTTGGTTAAGATATATAGGCTGGGGATGGTAACTGTCCCCTAAAGGTTGATCACTTGAGTGTTGAGACTCAGAGTGATTGCTTAACGCAGTAGGGCTAATGAGCTCATCAGGCTGAGCATGAGGAACCTCAGCACTGATTCTTAAAGAGACGGGAGTGGTCTGCTCCTCAAGAGAAATAGGAGCTCTAGTGTCCACTTCTTCCTGTATGGGTGAGTGTATGGGGACCTCCACAAACTGAATAGTCTGAGCAGGGGTTCGTTTGTATTTCTTTGGTAGGTGAGGGAGATTTGAGGCTGTGTGGGTGGTTGGGGAGTAGCAGGTGTGGGTTCAAAATTAGTTTGTGCTGCTAGGTTGTCACCTTGAGCAATGAGCTCTAACATTTTTGGGACTAGGGCTGTTTCTACACCAGAGAATGCAACAGTGGATTTTTTCAATATTTTAAAGATGTCGGGCTTTATCTGTCCCAATTTAAGAATGCTACCTGTTTCCCTTAACTGTGAGCCCAGTTCACAGTTAAGAATGTACTCGACATATCTAGGAAACATGTAATATTCTAAGGAGTCTAAATTAGCCAGCAAATTTGTATAAAAACTGAGAGTACCTGAATTTGACCCCTTGAACCATTCCATGGACTATGAAGGAGAGATCTTCAGGAATGAGGTCCCATCCACCATGCTTGTTTGATAAGCTGTGGATGACCACATAGAGTAGGAATCTCTATTGGGATGAGACCTTCCCTTCCTGAAGGTCTTTACAGAGAAATCTCCCTCATACCCCATCTGCTCAAAGAAATGATTAACAGCTTCCTTTGTGAAGAACACCTCACCTTCTTCATCATCCAGCTGAAGATGTCGGTTGATGATGGCCGAAGTGATGAAGATTATTCTCCCCTGCATTGTGGTAGATAGTGCCTTCTCCCCATCCATAATGACCTCTTGGCAGGTCTTCCATAATTCAAGCAACTGATCCTCATAGAGTGGAGGATCAATGGTGAGGGAGGTGAACTAGTTTGATAGACACAAGAAACGACAAACCTCTAAGAAATGAGGATCTTTCTCAGAGCATAACAGAGCAACATGATTGTGTTGTCTGTGTAGCTGCATGGTAAAGTTGGGATCATTTCTGTTAGCAAGGTTGGCCATTTTGAAGTAGCTTAAGAACGAAGGAAGAAGAAAGAAAGAAATTTCACAGAGAAATTTTAGTTTTTAGGTTTGGAGGAAGAACAGATGATAGAAAGAGGGGGAAACCATTGGTTTTATATGTGAGAGGGATTTCAGATAAAGTTTAATGAAAGAGGATAAACTTTGAAATCCGGATGTCGGTCCCACCTCTGAAAAAGTAGTTTACTTTTTGCTCAAAAAGTAGTTTTCTTTGAAGTCAAAAAGCTTTCGAAGGTTAATTATATTCGGAAGTTTTAATTAAAAAGCTTCCGAAGCTAAAATGACTTTGGAAGAATTTCCTGAGAGGTTTGAAAATTTTTCTTCGGAAGAAAAATTAAAACTTGAGTGCTTTGTGTGAAAACTGACAAAGCTTCGAGAGTTAATTTGCTTCGGAAGTAAATGGTCCTTAAAAATGTGTTAGTGTCTAAGACAAATATTTAAGCTTCGGAAGCTAAATTTTCAAAACTCTTCCGAAGGTAAACTTCTTAGACAGTTATTTAATTTGAAGGCATGATTTACTTCCGAAGTTAAAAATACAACTTCCAAAGTATCAGAAATTTTCAAAAATCTAAAGAAAATCTTCAAAAAGAAATTTTCATCCAAAGAAAATATCAGCTTATGAAATTGATAAACTAGACAACTTAGGACACATATATTTTAAGAAAGAATAAGAATTAGTTTTAAGAAAAGCTTACTCAAGGTTTATCATCCCAATAGCTTATATAAGTTATTTAAATCTCTATTCATCAAAAGACTTTGTAAACAGATGAGCATATTGTTCATCTGTGCGAACGTTGACTAGTTTAATTAATTACTTTTCATAGTTATCACTTATTAAATGATACCCGATATTGAAGTGCTTTGTCCTTGAGTGCTGCACAGGGTTCTCTATGATTGAGATAGCACTATTGTTGTCTATGTGAATGGGAGTCTCCTTGAAGTTTAACCCATAGTCCAGCATCTGATTTTGAATCCAAAGTACTTGAGCACAGCAGCTTGCAGTAGCAATGTATTTAGCTTCAGCAGTTAATGCAGAGACACAGGATTGTTTCTTGCATTGCCATGAGACAACCCTTCCACCAAGAAATTGACATCCCCCAGATGTAGACTTTCCAGTCATGTTGCAACCACCGTAATCACTATCTATATAGGCATACAAATTGATGTCAGAATTCTTGGGATACCATAGGCCAAGTGTTGATGCACCCTTGAGGTATCTTAGAATCCTCTTGATAGTGATAAGGTGAGACATCTTAGGGTTGCCTTGATATCATGCACAGATACATGTAGCAAACATGATATCAGGCCTGCTAGCAGTAAGATACATAAAAGATCCAATCATAACCCTGTATAAATGCTCATCTACACACTCCCCCTCAAGAACAGGACCAAGAGAGTGGTTTCTGGCTATGGGTGTCTTAGCAATCTTACAGTCAATCATATTATACCTCTTGAGTATGTCCTGAACATACTTTGACTGACTTATGAAGATTCCATCTTCAACTTGCTTCACTTGAATTCCCAGAAAGAAATTGAGTTCCCCCATGGCACTTATTTCAAATCTGTTCTTCATCAGCTTCTCAAAGTCTTTGTAGAGCTTTGGATTAGTTGAACCAAAGATGATGTCATCCATATATACTTGAACTAGCAATACGTCTTTCCCTTGTCATTTGATGAAGAGAGTTCCATCTATAGTACCCCTCCTTTATCCATGTTTATTGAGATACTCTGACAGTGTCTCATACCACTTCTTGGGTGCCTGATGTAGCCCATAGAGAGCTTTTTGAAGCTTGCAAACATGATCAGGATGATGAGGATCTACAAAACCAGGTGGCTGTTTGACATAAACCTCTTCATCTATCACTCCATACAAAAAGGCACACTTCACATCAAGCTGAAAAACCTTGAAGTTCTTGGATGCAGCAAATGCCAGGAATATCCTAACAGCTTCTAATCTTGCCACTGGAGCAAAGACATCAGTGTAGTCTATCCCTTCTTCTTGTGTGTATCCTTGAACAACAAGTCTAGCTTTGTTCTTGATGATGATGCCTCTATCATCTTTCTTGTTCCTAATCACCCATTTGGTTCCATTGGTAGTCTTCCCAGAAGGAAGAGGACAAAGTTTCCAAACTTTCTGCCTTTTGAATTGAAGCAGCTCTTGTTGCATAGCTTCAACCCAACTTCCATCCTTTAGAGCTTCATCAAATTTCTTTGGCTTTATCTGGGATAGAAAACAAGAGTGAAGCCAACATTTGTTTCATGGGTTTGTCCTCTTGTCTTTACCCCTGAGATAACATCTCCAATGATGTTTGTGGTAAGGTGAGACTATGGATCCTAAGCTGAGGGATCACAGTAAGTTGTTGAGAAACATCTAAATTTGAGAAATTTAGATCTAGCGTAGATGTTTCTCCCACCACATCAGCACACTTTTCAAGTGAAACTTGATCCAAGCAGCGTCTGACATCATTGATGTTCTCATCTGTAGTGTGGTTAGTGGCATGAAGAAATTCTTGGTCACTGTCACCATCACCGTTGTTGTCTTCCACAGTTGAGGTGTTCTTATCTGGTTGTAAAGCCTGCAAGCTGGAATTTGAAGGCATACCAGATGTATCAGCTGAATTTGTCATTGTAAGGCTGATAGAAACCTCATTTGCAGAAGTGGTTCCAACTGGAGCTGAAGATATGTGTCTTGAAGATCTTCCTAGCTCAAATCTTAGATCAGGATCATCTATATTCAAATTTTTTGCAGATCCTGAAACATTCTCACAAGATGTGTTAAAACAGTTAGTAACCAAATCAAGATCAAACAACCATTCTGGACCAGAACCGTAACACAAGGTGTGTGTTCATTGAAAGTCACATTGGCTGACTTCTCAACAATTCTAGTTCTGAGATTGTACACTCTATAAGCCTTAGCTTGGGAAGAGTATCCAATAAAGTGTCCATCATCTGATTTCTCAACAAACTTGGCAATTTGATCTTTGGTATTCAAGACGGTGCAAGGACATCCAAATGACCTGAGAAAACCAATGAAAGGTCACCTCTTGTGCCAATGTTCATAAGTATTCTTGCCATGAGTCTTAACTACTAAAACCCTGTTCTGCACATAGCAGGCAGTGTTCACTGCCTCTGTGCACAAGGTGATGTGCAGTTTAGAGTCAGACAACATGGTTCTTGCAGCTTCAATCAGTGTCCTCTTTCTCCTCTTAGCAACACCGTTTTGCTGAGGAGTCCTCGGAGCACTAAATTGTCTTGTAATACCCTTTTCATCACAGAATGTGTCAAGGATATGGTTCTTAAATTCGGTTCCTTGATCACATCTTATGATCTTGACCTTGTGATAAGATTGATTCTTAATCTTTAAGATGAAATTATTTAGAATCTGAGGAGTCTCATCCTTAGTTCTAAGGAAGAAAACCCAAGTGAATCTTGTA
Organism: Flaveria trinervia; assembly: GCA_025506515.1. Lineage (NCBI taxonomy): Eukaryota > Viridiplantae > Streptophyta > Magnoliopsida > Asterales > Asteraceae > Flaveria > Flaveria trinervia. The sequence continues at coordinate 35,523,740 of CM046453.1, read as the reverse complement.
AAGTCATCTGTGATCACTAGATAGTATAAGGTCCTTCCAACACTCATTACACTGGTGGGGCCAAAGAGATCCATATGTAACAAGTGTAAGGGAGTAGTGATTGAGTTCTTTTCCTTAGGCTTGTGAGATACCTTATGTTGCTTCCTTTTCAGGCATGCAACACAGTGTTCATCACTTGTAAACTCTTTCTTTGGCATTCCAGTTACCAAGTCATGCTTAATTCACTTATTCATGTTCTTAAAGTTTACATGGCACATTCTTTTATGCCATAGGAAATACTTATCATTATTGGCTTTAGACAGAAAGCATGAAACTTCTCTAGAGGGAGAGGTTTCTTGCAAATCCATTTTGTACATGTTTCCTTTCCTGGGGGCTCTAAGCAGGGTATGCTCATGAGAAATGACCACACCAGGCTTAAGAACAATGCACTCATGCTCAGTAAAGAGCATGTTATGACTCTGATCACAAAATTGAGATACGCTCAGAAGATTATATCCAAGCTCCTTTACAAAGTTTACCTTTTCTATGCTGAGCTTACCATTTGGGACCTTGCCCCTACCAGAAATGTAACCACCTTCATCTCCTCCAAAAGCAACAGGTCCTCCATCAATCCTTTCAAAGTTCTGGAGTAGTGACCTATTACCAGTCATGTGCCTTGAGCAGCCACTGTCTATGATCTAGACATTTCGGTCTGTCTTTAGCTATCCTGCACAAAAGAGAATGGTTAGTTACATCTGGAAACCCAAGCCTTGCTTGTCTTGGGCTCATTTGCAGAAAGTAAATTAGCAGTAATAGATCCTATGGTTGTACTAAGAGGATCTTGAGTTGTTTTTTATGGAGAAATCTGAGTCACTTGGTCTTTCTTAGACGTCCACACCACCTTTGGACTCCTGGACTTGACCTTCAAAACATTAGAAGCTTTTGGAGCTTCAGAAGTTTTAATGACTGAACCTTCGGATGATTCTACAAACACTGCACCAGACTTCAGTGCTTCGGAAGAACTCCTTTCTTCCGAGACCAAATATTCTTCCGAAGAGAATTTTCCACTTCCCTTCTTGTTAGATTTGGAACTTCCGAAGGAAACTGGTTTTCCTTCCGAAGCTTGAATCTTCTTAGAACTCTTTGAAGCCTTTGTTAATGCCATATGGACACTACTTTTAGGATTGAAGGGACAATCCTTTGCTATGTGAGTGGTGCTATCACACATAACACAATTCATTTTCTTCTTCACAAGAGCCTTGTCTTGAGAGTACGACTGTCTTTGGTCACTTCCCTTCTCCACCCTCATCTTTGCAGATGCTGAGACAGTCCTCTTGGGCTAAGAACTGTGTTTGGAGTTTGATGGACCAGGCTGTGCAGCAGTGGTACACAGTAGATCAGTCTTCTTCTTGCTGCTGAGATGAGTTGAGCAAGAACCAGAACTCTTAGCAGAGTTTTGGTTGATGTCTTCAGTCCCTACCACTTTAAACCCTGTAGAAATAAAAACTTGTTTTTGCTTAGAGTCAAAAGTAGCCTTGATCTCTTGAGCCTTCCTTGCATTTCTTTTGTTCTTTCTGATTAAGTTCTTTCTCATGGACTTGGTCATCACAGTCTTCACTTTCTTCTCAGAAGGATAGTAGCCCTTCTTGGAATCCTCCTCTTCACTCTTTGTAGAGGGATTCTTCACTATCTCTTCTTCATCCTCCTCACCCATAGGATCTATGCGAGGAAGCTCATCTTCACAAGTTCCACACCTTAGGGATCTTACTGACAAGATTGTGTGTGGAGGAGCTATCTCATTGGATCCCAGTCCCTGTCTTTTGATAGCACACTTTGTTGTGCAGGGATGAGGATATCATGTTCTTGAAGGTCTCTTCTTCAAGAACACTCTTGTCTGCCCTGGCTTTGCTGATCACAAGCTCAACCTAGCACTCACTTAACTTGGTTATGACATCTTTTATTTGAGTCCTAAAATCTGTGTGTTCATGTTTTAGAACTAAAATTGTTTTCTCTAAGTCCTATATTTTCAGCTTATAATCATTTTCAGACTTTCTAAAATCAGATTTTAAAAAGTATAAGGACTCAACATCAGATCTCAGTTCCAAGTTTTAGGACCTGTACCTGTTAACTTTAGCAATGCATTTAGGAGTACAGAGATGTTCCAATACCTTGGCTTCATCATGATCTGCCATCAGTGCTTGGTTTGGAGAGGCATCTTCGAACTGAAAGCTCCAGTCAAAGCCTCCTTCTTCAACAGCAACAACAGCTTGCTGCTTTGACTTCTCATTATGGAGAGCTTTGTCAGTGTAGTTTGGTCTGGATTGTGTTTGGCCACCATTTGTTCTAGGTGCCTTACACTCTCTGGCAAAATGGCCCATGAGGTTACAGTTGTAACATTTGACTTTACCTTTGTCAAGTCCAAACTTTCCACTGGTTGCATTGCTTGGAAACTTCCTTCCAGTCCTCTTGTAGAACTTCTTGGCTCTGCGAGTGAGAAGAGCCATCTGCTGGACTATTTCCATGTATTCCAGATCATCTGGATGGATACAGTCCAGGTCTTCAAGAGTGAAAAGAGAGTTGCCACAGCTTTCATCAAAAGACACAAAAGCTTGAGAAGAGCTTGTCTCTTTGAATGGGCTTCCTTGAGTGTAGGTCTCCTTTGGTGTGTCTGGGAAGGTGATGAAAGGACCCCTGGGTGAGTTGGCAGGATAGCATAAGAGATGATGTTTGGGTTCTGTGCTATTCCTTTCAACCACATGTAGGGCTGAACCCATTTGATTGTTGGAGTTTCCAGATGAACCTTGCATGTTCATCTCCATCTGGTAGCCACTGAGAATCCTATATAACTCTGTCAGAGTAAGACTTTTGAGATTTTCAGTTCTCTTGATCACCACACAGTAGTGTGTCCACTTCCTAGGAAGTGAGGACATGAACTTCCTTACAATGTCTCTGTTTTCAACAGAAACCCCTTCATCCACTAGGGTATCCACAATCTCAACATACCTGAAGTACTGCTGAGTCATGGTTTCACCTGTTTTGAAGGTGAAGTTTTCAAAATGCTGCTTCAGGAGATCCTTCTTATTCACCTTGGCTTGAGAAGAACCCTCATACATCAGTTTCAGTGCATCCCACAGCTGCTTGGCTGTTTTGCACTTCTTGAAACCTCTGTACACAGAGCTTGGAAGGGCAGTTTGAAGAGTTGTCATGGCTTTTCTGTCTATCTCTACTCTCTTCCTATCTTCATTAGAGTAATTATCCACATCTTTGGGGATCATACCACCACCAGTAGCAGAAGGTGTGCTGGGTATGAAAGGTTCATTCTCAATAGACTCCCCTTGAATCAAGGTTTCTGATGAAATCTTCCATTATTTAACACCAGGTGTCGAACTCATCAAGAGTGATCAGTGGGGACCTGTTCATGGTTCCGGTTTCCATATCAATTTTGGAAATGGTTGCCAATTGAAATGTTTAGTATTTGTGTGGGTAAGGGATCTAAAGATGGTGAGATCTTATATCAAGAGCCTAGAAAGCTCTGATACCAAATGCAGGATCGATGAAGGTTGCAGAGTTACAACACAACAACACAAAGGGGAGATAAACTAAACTTAGATCAAATAGTAAACTGGATTAACCAAGTGGTGATACTAAGAACACAAGTAATATATAAGACAGAACACAAAGAACACAAGTGTTTGGTTTTCAAGAATGCAGTATATTTCCTTCTCTATGTTCTATTACAAGTGTTACAAAAGCATATTCGAAAAAATACAAGAACATGAGATACTTATACAACATCCTACAGCCGGCTATACTTTGAAAGCTAGCTGGATACAATTGACTAGACACACACAAAATCAATTGTAGAGTCAAAAGGTAGATTGCCTTTTGACTAGTGACTATGACATGCCATAGCTCACATCCTTATCTATTACAAAAAGGATAAACTACATAAAGTAGAAAGTTACAGACTCAAGACCTCAATGTACAGTTACCAAAAGCATGGACCTTTTCACCAACCATGTTAGTCGGTGACTTGCAGAGTTGCAGCGGAAAAGTGTCCAGCTTTATGGAACAGTACATGAGATAAAGCATGTTACTAAAAGTCTTTAGAAGAAATCTGTCTTCATGATCTTGAAGCTTCGGAAGACTTTGTCTCTGAGGCTTTGGAAGACTTCATCTTTGGCTTCGGAAGATGTTGGTCTTGGCTTCGGAAGATGTGGTCTCGGCTTTGGAAGATTTCACACTTAGAGTATTTCTGTTGCACATGTGAAACTTTCGAAGCATTCCACCTTAATGCACTTGTGCAGCATGCAGGAAAGACTAAAGATGTTTAGGTTGCATCAGCCACTTCATTAATCTCTACAGTAACCAACTTCAAGTGAATGTCTATTGAGTCATAGAACCTCTTAGGATTGGTTTGGAAGTTTGAGTACCATCTATCACTTTCAATCCTGGATTAGTAACTTTGTTAAAATACTTATCACTAAAAGTATCCAAATAACATTCTTCAATTGATATACTTGCTTCTCCTTCCTTTGATTTTCTTTTCAACTTTGCAAAATACTCCTTATCCAACACTTATCATAAAACTCATAAGTGTTAGGGTTCAAACGCCCAAATAGGGTTCAAACACCCAAATAATTTTGATGATTAAGAACACTAATTTGATGAAATAAGATCAATAAATCGTTTGTGATCACTAATTTTACCTTCGAATGAAAAAAATCTCATAAACTCAGAGTAAACAGTGAGTAATGTGTGCGTCGAGTTCATGTGAGTAAGAACAAAGAGAGTGTGAGAGTGAAAATTTTGAATGAAATGAAATCTTATCAAGTATAGAATTTATATAAGTGTGAAAAACTCTTCGATGCATTTCAACTGTGTATGCGCATTACAACTGTTGAGACGCATGAGGTTTAGGCGTATGAGCGCTGTACAGGCGTATTACCCCTGTTCAAGCGTATGAGACCTAGACGCATGAGTTACACTTGGTCAAATTTGTTTAAGGACTTTAGGCACATTTGCACTGTATAAGCGCATGAGCACTGATTAGGTGCATGAGCACTGTTCAGGCGCATGACATAGTATGAAACGCATAACACTTTGATTTATTTTCAATTTGATTCATTTGGTTTTGTTTAGGTGAATGAGCTTGTGCAAAACGCCTAACACTTCACTAAGATTTTCAGACTCATGACCACTGTTTAGGCGTATGAGTTTGACTCTAAACGTCAAACACATATCATAAAACTCAAAATTCATCATGTGTCTAAACTTAGACTTATGGTCACTGATTAGGCGCATGAGACATCCATATGTCTAACACTTGACAAATTTTTCACACAAAATTCACTCAAACCCTAATTTTGATTGATTTCAGTGTTCTTAAAAAAAAATTCAAACTTTGGTCAAACATTGAATATTGACTAAGACTTTGACTATTTGACCAAAACTTTGACTTTTTAACTAAATTTTGACTTTTTGACCATTATATTTTAAATTAATTTCATGTCATTTTAGTCTCAAAAATTCCATTAAAATACAAACACTCTTAATACTTTGGAAGAAGCTTTTCCACATTTTAAAACAATTTGAAAATTATAGTTTTTAGGTTCATTTGTACACATATCAAATACATACTAGCTTGAATATTTGGCTTCATCCTTTTTCATCCAAACATTTATTTTGATATTCACTTTTTTAATATTTACTCCCCCTAAACTTTTAAGTTTACAAACTTAGAAGCTAATAAAAGTTAAAAGTTTAAGAAAAACCAATCATTATTAACATGCCTGTACACACATAAAATCATGCAAAAATCAGAATAAAGCAGAATAAAATTATACACATTGAATCACATGCCTGCAGTGAGATCATATCAGTTAATGATCAGCACATTGAAATAAAGAAATTATGGATAGTTAAAGACAATGACTAAATCTTCATCAAGTGTGTTCCACGTTAGTGTTACCACAACAAAGGAGACACGAGATCTAAGGACAGACAATGAGTGCATTGGAAAAAGAATCGATACGCTTACTTTTTCAAATCATGTATTTATTAAGGTTGGATTGGATATGACATTATGTAATCCACACTTAGACTCAGAGAGTCCAACCCTTGTCAAGGTATGCAAGCAAGCACTTTTACTCAACTAAAAACCCTGTCATATATGTATAACGAGATCTCATGTTTAGGTCAATGAGAGAAGCATCATGGTTAAACCAGTTGATAATCTCCAAGAAACCCACCATGGACAAGCCATTAGCTAATCCCTGAATCCATTTCATAATGAAATAGATAGAGATGATTCATAAGAATCACAGGGTGTGGACTTTTGAAAGGATTGTGCACATTGCAATCTTATGCATCAAGTGAGAATATCCAGGTCTGTAATGACTTACAACAAAGGATACATCATCACTTCAGGTCTGTGATGACTCATAATAAAGAAGTGAACAGATGCAGTAAACAGATCTCATGGTTACAAATATTATCACTAGGTATGAGATTATCACTAGGTATGAGAAAATGATATCGAATCTTGATATAATTTGTTTTAGAATGTTGGACAAGATTAGCTATAATAAACATAGCAACAGTGTTATCTATGTAAATAGGAGTTTTATGAAAATTGAAGCCGTAATCCAGTATTGATTTCGCAACCAAAGGATTTGAGATGTTGATACATGTTTGTCCCTAGATCATGATATGAATGTAATAGATCTTGTTTGTCTGATTCTGATATAATGTTTGGAATGATTAATGAAATGATATTGGTTGTTTGTTATTTATAATGTTTAATATTTCATTAATGAGTCGATGTTGAATTGGTTAATTAGGTTTGTGGTTGTTTGAATTGTTACACATAATGTTATATTAATTAAAACATTCATACTCAACAAAATGAAGTTCTCATACGAATGGCCCATGCGAGTGGACCATACGCATGAACAACTTCATACGAATGACTCAGTCGCACAACTGAACCAGGAGACTAGATCAGTCGTATGATTGTAACATAATATTGGCTCAGTCGCACGACTGAACACTCAGTCGTGCGGATGAATCAACCGCATGGTTCAATCGCACGACTGAACCATACTAATGGTTCAGTCGCACAAATGAAGAGTACTAACCTATAAATACAACCCAATTCATAGAAAAAGTAGAGCATTTCATTCTATTTCGCCTCCAGACGTACCCTAGCCGTCTAGAAGCCTCCAAGTTGATACTCCAAGTTCATAGAACGGTGTATATCAATTCCTAATCGATTCTTAACGTTTGATTCAATACTTTATTGATTCTACGTGCGTTCTCACAGATTGGGTCGCCAATCAAATAGGATTCCGCACTATTTGGTTTGGTTTACACGTTAATCATTCGGTATTTCGTTCAAATACCAGGTCCCAACAAGTGGTATCAGAGCTTTGGCTCTTGATTACGTGTGATTCAATCAAGATTGATAAAAAGTTTGTGTTTTTACACTAAAAAACGCAATCTTTTGTGTCAAAAGTTGTCTTGGACATTCCCTGCTTATCAAGTTTCGGTTTCTACGGCCTTAGGCGATTAGGGTTTCCGAAAATTCGAAATTTTACTGCTAAAACACCTTTAACCTAGAAATTTTCGCAAAACAGCAGCTTCAGTCGCACGAGTGAGCCATTCGCATGACTGGACTTCATTCGTATACACCAGACACACGATTGGACTGAGTCGCATCTCCATTCGTACGACTGAACCATCCGTTCGCAGGGTTCATACGCATCAGCTTCATTCGCACGACTAAACCAATCGCTTAGTTCAGCCGCACGATTGAACCAGTCGCATAGTTCATTTGCACGGATAGCCTATTCGCATCACCCAGTCGCACCAGTTTGACAGTTTGTTTAGTACACTTAAAAGTTAATCAAAATGGAAGATCAGATGTCAGTGTCTAATGTCGACAAGGATCAAGGATCCAGAACCTACTGTTGCTTGAGAGTGAAGTGGGGAATCATAATAGACCACTAAAACTCTTAACGTTAGATGAGTTTCCCCACCGGAAACAACGTTTTGAGATCTACCTCAATGGAGTGGATCCAAATTTGTGGGAAGCTATCGAGATTGGGTATAGTATGTCGGTGGGAGCAGATGGGGTAAAGCTTACTTTGGGAGGGATGACTGATGTTCAGAAAGTTAAGTATAATGCAGAGAAGAGAGTTTATGCATTGATTACACAGTCTATTCCTAAAGATATTTTCCACCAGTACTCGGAGAATAAGCAGGCCAAGAAATTATGGAATGAGCTGGAAAAGAGATACGATGGGAATGCTTTGCTGAAGGCAATTAAAGCTAAGGAACTGAAGAAACAATTTGACAACTTCTCATCGATGGGAAATGAGAGTTTGGATGATGTTATTGATAGATTCTACCATCTGATGAGTGAAATGCATACACATGGTGTTGCTACTACCATGGAAGAAAAGGTGTAAAATTTCGCAGACGGATTGCCGGAAAAGTGGGCTTCATTTGTGTCAAATCTGAGACAGAATGAGATGCTGGCAAAGTTGGATATCAATGACTTCATTCTAAAGTTGCGAGAAGAAGCACTTAGGATGAAGTACAGAGCTCAGAAGTCTTCGCACACTCAGAATCCAACTTTGTACAATGCCACGCCTCAAGCTAAGACGTTTGGAGCACCTCTTCAGACAGCATTTGTGTCTAGCTCATGGGGTCCTTCACAAGCTTCTCCTTCAGGCTCAGAAAAGTCAGGGTCTTCTTGTACCCATTACATTGGAACTGAAGGAAATGCTACTAGACTAAAGACCGAGAACCTCGGTAATGTGACTGTGGAAGTAGCTCGAGAGCACATGGATCTTTTGGCAGCAGTGGTTCATTCTTATGATGGACTTGTTGCTGGGAAGATTGGAAACTACCATCTGGCAGATGAGGACTACGAGCAGGTGGATGAAATGGAGCTGGAGAGAATGGACATTATGTGGGCCTTAGCTAGTGCTGTCCGGAGGGCGAAGAAGTTTGTGAAAAAGACCGGACAGAACTTGGTTGCTACTAAGGATACCACATTTGGCTTTGACAAGAGTAAAGTGAAATGTTTTAACTGTTGAGAAAACGGGCACTTCAAGAGAGAATGTCTGAAGCCAAAGAAGACTGGGAACGGGAACCCATTCTCGTCCTTCACTCGTCAAGACAAGCAAGCTATCAGTTCTACTTCATCAAGCAAGGATCCAAAAGCGTTGACTGCTCATGATGATGAAGGACAGGACTGGAGCTTTCAGTTTGTCTTTCCAGGGGAATCTAATATTGCCAGGGTAGAAGATCTAGATGATGATTCCGAGAGTTAGGGAGATATTGCAGTTTAGATAGCTATGTCAAATATGAAGAGACAACTACAACGAAGGTCAGCTACAAGCCTAAAGAAGTGATATCAACAGAAAAAACAGAATCACCAGAACCAGAGACATCTGATGCTGCGTTGATGGCTAACTCTTCTGAACCTCCTCAGGTAAGTACCACTGACCAACTGTTTATAAATCATGCTTGTTCTGATTGTGATACTTTTAGAGATAACATAGATGAGAAATTTGTAGGTTATTAGATCATAATGATAACTTAGTAAAGGATTTGCAACTGTGCACTAAGGCTAATAGAGTTTTAAAACAAAATGAGCATAGTTACAAAGAAAAGATAGACCTTTTGACCAAACAGCTTAGGGAAACTGAAGTACTTGCATTTAACCAAGCTAATGACATTAGGTACTATCTTAACTCCCTAGAAGACACTAAGAAACAAAAAGCAGTCTTAGAAGTAAAAGTTAACTCATTAAAGCAAAAACTGAACAGTTGGATAAGTTCATCTCATATTGTCCAACACTTAGTGAGAGAGCGTAACAACGGGGAGGGTTTGGGTTATAAAGTGGTTCCACCGCCACCTGAGACCTTGATAAACACTAAGAGTAGACCAATAATAACAACCCCATCAAGGATCATGCGGTGTCTACTCCTCTTGTTAGTGATCCAGGTTCCTCATGTTTATCATTGAATCTGGAACAAAACAAAAGAAGGCCACTTCAAAGGCAAAGGGTAAATTGCCTTGTGTTAATCTAGAAAAAGAATTTGAAAAGGTTAATATAATGTCCGAGTCAAACAAAGTCAAATCTGAATCTAAAAGGGCTGCTAATGTTAATATTTCACAAGCTTCATGTCAAAAACCAGTTAACCAAAAGGAAAAGGATGTTAAAAATGTTGAAACAATTGATTTTGTTAAACAGAAGAAAACATCAAAAGAAACAGAGTCAAAACCCAAACTAAGTGATGTTACTAGGGTTTCACACACATCTACACAAAGAAAGTTTAATGATAAAGTTGATAGCAAGTCGTCCTACAACTGTGGAGAGTGTGGACACATTGCTTTCTTTTGTCCTTACTATCAGACACCTAGGAAGAAGATTAAACTTCAGGATTCAAAACCTAGGTATTCTAAGAGGAGTTCTTGAACTCCACCTATAGAACTAGTGAACCTAACGTTCAACCCATTAGCCACTCGACTGTTTATCACAAACAGGCATTGCACAAATCTGGCTTATGGAAAGAGAAGTCATCCTCCACGTCTGATAATTATGCCAAGAAGGAACCTGAGCAACCCTCACCCTCTAAGGGTCAATGGGTTCAATTCTTGATGTGTGATACCTCTGGGAAACCCAAGCCAGTAAAGGCTTGGGTTCCTAACCTAAACTAATGTTTTACATTGTATGTGCAGGGTGTTCGTTACAGTGCTGAAACCAGCACGTGGATTGTAGACAGCGGAGCATCCAGGCACATGAAAAGAAACAGGGCTCTTTTATCAAACGTCAAGCAAATAAAAAGGAGGGCATGTTTTGTTTGTTGGAAACAAGGGAGGCTATACCACAGCTCAGGGAGAAGTTGGAAATCAGAAAGTTAAGTTAGATAAGGTGAACTACGTTCAACAACTTCAAAACAACTTAGTTTCTGTTTCCCAAATCTGTGATAAAGGGTTGAAAGTCATATTTGACAACAAGAATGTTATGTCCTAAAGAAAGACTATGTGATTCCGGAGGACCAAGTTCTGATGACAGCTTTAAGATATAAAGACCTTTATGTTTTGGATCTTTCAACGGCTTCTACACCGGATCATGAAGTTCAGTGCTTCCTATCAAAGGCTACTGAGAAGGAATCCATTTCCTGGCACATGAGAATGGGACACATAAATCAACGGATGATGAATCACTTTATCCAGAAGGATCTTGTGAGAGGATTAATGTCAAGAATGTCCAACTTCCAGATTTTTGTGTAGCTTGCAAGAAAGGAAAACAGACGAAGAAGTCTCATAAGGAAAAGAAAGTTCATTCTATCGAGCTTCCTCTTGAACTTCTTCACATGGATCTGTTTGGTCCAGTCAGTACAAAGAGCATTACAGGCGGCTTGTACAATTTTGTGGTTACTGATGACTACACAAGATTCTCTTGGGTAATGTTTCTGAAGTCCAAATCAAAAACATTTGAGTCATTCAAGGAGTTAGTAACCACACTGGAATCTCTCTACAAGCTGAAGGTGAGACAAGTACGCTCAGACAATGGGACTGAATTCAAGAATAAGTGGATGGAGGCTTACCGCAAGGAAAAGGGAATTTTGCATCAATTCACTACTGCCTACACGCCTCAGATGAATGGTGTTGCTGAGAGAAAGAACAGAAGCTTGATAGAGATAGCACGGATATGCTGGCAGACTCGAAACTGCCTATCCAATTTTGGAATAAGGCAGTGGCTAATGCATGTTATACACTGAATCGAGTTCTGGTAGTCAAGCACCACAGAAAGACTTGTTACGAGCTACTACAACGACGTAAACCAAATCTGGAGTATCTCGAACCATTTGGCGTGCCATGTACACTTCTGAAGAATACTCAAGAAGGTAAATTCAGCGAGAAGGCTGATAAAGGAATCTTCCTAGGATACAACATACCGAACAAGAGTGTTTACAACAACTCAACAGGTCTAGTAGAAGTGTGGTGTCATGTTGATGTTTAGAGATATACCACACCACCTACTGGCAAAGGACCCGCCTACTTTTTCAACTATGATGGATTCTTTAAGTCCTTCAACATCCCTATCTCTCCTTCTGATGATGAGTTAGCTACTCGAATGATGTATGATATCTTGAATACACCATCTTTTGATTCAACATCATCGAGTTCACAGGGAGAATCATCTACTCAATCAAGGGAAGTAGTCGACGACAGTGACTCCTCCTCTGAAGATGAAGCTGAAGAAGATGACCAGAATAGTCAGGAGGAACAGGTTCCAGTTCCTGAAAGTCCACAAGCATCTAACAGTGATGCACCTTCAACTTCAGAACCTCAAACTCCTTCTACCTCAGATTCAGAACCAAATGTTCATAATCTTGGCTCTGAGGTAGCTGTTCCTACTACTCCAGGATCACGTCTAAACGTCAATCATCCCTTAGACAATGTCATTGGGGATGTCAGATCAGGAGTACAAACCCGAAATCAGTTGTACTCAGCTGATTATGCCTCTGTTATGGAAAAGGGATACATTCATGATGGTGTTTATCGGTGTTTTGTCTCGCAGTTTGAGCCAAAATACGTTAGTGACGCACTAAACGATGAGGCATGGGTGAGTGCCATGCAAAAAGAACTTTTTCAGTTCAAGAAGTTAGGAGTATGGGCTCTGGTAGATAGACCTAAAGGTGCTAAGGTCATTGGCACCAAATGGGTCTTGAAATGCAAGAAGGATGACCAAGGGGTCATTATCAGGAACAAGGCTCGACTGGTTATTCATGGATTTCGCCAAGTCGAGGGGATTGACTACAATGAAGTATTTGCACCTGTGGCAAGGATGGAAGCCATCCGTACCTTCCTTGCCTATGCATCGTATATAAAGATTAAAGTCTATCAATTCGATGTGAAGAGTGCATTCCCTCATGGGAAATTCGAGAGACAGTGTATGTCAGTCAACCAGAGGGATTCGAAGATCCTTATCATCGGGACAGAGTTTACAATCTCCACAAGGCCTTATACGGGCTTCATCAAGCTCCAAGGGCCTGGTATGAGAAACTCTCAACTCATCTTGTGAAACACGGCTTTCGCAGGGGAGTCATTGATTGCACACGGTTCATCAAAGAAAAAGATGGAGACCTACTACTAGTACAAATCTATGCCGATGACATAATCTTCAGTTCAAAGAACGAAGAATTATGCAAAGAGTTTGAAGCAGTTATGAAAAAAGAGTTTGAGATGAGTGCTATGGGGGAGATGAAATTCTTTCTCGGGTTACAGGTGGATCAGACACCAAATGGGATCTTTCTACATCAGACCAAGTATGTGGGAGACATTCTCAGTCGGTTTGACATGGAGAATGCTTCTGCTGCTGGGACTCCACTTGCTACAAATAATGATATAGCACCTAACGAAAATGGAGATCTGCTAGATGCCACAATGTACCGAGGAATGATTGGATCCCTCATGTATCTCACTGCCTCAAGACCTGATATCATGTATGCTACATGTTTATGTTCTAGATATCAGGCTAAGCCTAAGTTAACCATCTGATTGAGGTCGGAAGGATACTTCGTTATCTGAAGGGTACACCCACACTTGGGTTGTGGTATCCTCATGATGAAGACTTTGAGCTCACGACGTATAGTGACTCGAATTATGGGGGCTGCAGATGAACTACAAGTCTACATCAGCAGGGTGTCAATTCTTTGGGAGGAGATTAGTTACCTGGTAGTGTAAGAAGCAGACCTCGGTTGCATTGTCAACCTATGAAGCCGAATAAGTTGCTGCTGCAAGTTGCTGTTCACAAATTATTTGGATTCAACAGCAAATGCGGGATTATGGTTTAAAGTTTTCTTCTACTCCTATCTTTGTTGATAACTCTGTTGTAATTGCAGTAACTAAATATCCAGTACAACATCCAAACACCAAACACATTGGTATTAAATACCATTTCATAAGAGAATGTTTTGAAAATAACTTAATTGATATGGTAAAAATTAATACTGACTTTCAACGCGCTGACCTCTATACAAAAGCCTTTGATAAACCACGCTTTCTATATCTGTTAGAGGTCAACAGCGTTAAAAAGAAAAGTGATGTTATTCCTGATGATGATCATGTGTAGTCCGATGCATTGTAGTTATATTTTTTATTTTTCCTTATTTATTTTTTTCTGTTTAAATTAAATTCATGTTATTTAGCTGTGTGTTAAAATCCTAAAATAATGAATCGAGTATGATCTTAGAATTTTAGGGGAGAGTAGGTCAGGTAGTAATATTAAAAAAACGAGGGAGAAGGAGTGGATAGCTGATATAAGGTAGATCGTATCTGTGATACCGATTCAAACCTTTTGGAAAATGATAGTAACAGGATCAAATCAAAAGGGACTTTAAAATTTAATTTAGAAAAGATGCAAAATTCAAAGTATAAGTCTGTGTAGTCTAAGCAATATAAAAGGGAAGATGATAGAAAAACTGGTAACTACTAAGGTAACACAAAGAAGTTGACCTAGAGGTTGCTAGACCACAAATGATATGTCGGTAGATTCAACATATAGATGATTAGACCTGACTGGTGATCTCAAGATCAAACTAGTTGTTCAACTGACTGTGGGCTGCCATCTTATCACTGGTTAACACAATCAACAATTTCCAAACGGGGTATGACATGTAACGCCACAAATTGTGCGGATGACCATAAATAGAGCAAAGCACGAAAAAGTGAAAGACAAATGCTATCAAGCTAATGACATATGTTGTTGGTGCATTATGTGCAAAAGAAAATTTAGCTGCTCTAATAAGAAGATAGGTTGTGTGCCTCTCTGCTGTGCGATGACATTGACCTGAGGGAAGCATAACCTAGATATTCTAGAATTCATTGTTTTTTGCCGCATCTCTGCCGTGTGATGGCACTGACCTAAGGATTGGCTTCTCTCTTGAAAGCTCTAAGATAGCCTCTTCTAGTAAAAATTGAAAGAATTGATGTGCCCAAGATACATATTAGATTGATGTGGCTAGTGTGATATGATCCAAGTCGGGTCATACCCAATAACAAGCTAAACAAACACCGACAAATATTATTTGTTGATTAGATCAAAACAAATAAATGTAAACACCAATTTAGAAACCGGGTTATCTAAATCATTGCTTTTGCAAATGAACAAGTTTATATATATATATATATATATATATATATTTGTTCATATGGGATTATTTGTTCATTTTAAATTAGTTAAACATGACAAAAATAGTATGTGTGTTTTCATATAAAATTAAAATGGTTTAATTTTATATTATAAGGATGCAAGAGTATATTTTTTTTTAAAACTAATGAAAACAAAATGAGTGCAAAGGGAGTCAAAATCGGCCGCCCCTTTGCCTTGAAGGTTTCCCCTTTTTGGGTTCCATGGCCATGCATTAACTCCTTTCTAGCTCTCTCTTGCATTCTCTAGATTCACACACACACACTCAAGAAACTTCTCTCTCTTTTCTTACTCAAGGATTTCGGTTTTGAGCAAAGATATCCAGAATTTTCAGCTTAGCAAAGAAGTGTTCTTGGCTGAAAAGATTCAACAAGAGGAGAGCTTTTCAAGTTGGTGTTGCAAGCCCTAGCAAACGAAGGTGTTTGTACAAGCTTGGGGTATCACTCCTTGAGGTTTTCTTGGTTGAAAACTCAGCCACAAGTCATCTTTCACAGCTCTCATCTTTGGTTTTTAGGAAGCTACAAGGTTGTATTTTCTTCTAAGTTTCATATTGTCGTTGTTGTATGCATTTGTATAATGATCCATGGCTTGGGTTGTTTATTAAATGGATTTAATAATCATCTTATTAACATGTTTTAAAATCTATATCCGCTGCGTTTTCATATACTCAAGAGAATATGAACTTTGATAAACATGTTAAACCCCTACAATGGCGTCTAGAGCCACTTATACATATGCATACATGTTTTCTCTCTTCTAGTTCACGGTTTTGTGGTGCTAGACACCCAAAATCCGTGAGTTAGGGGCTGGATTTTGACCCCCCCTTTGGTGTTTTAAAGATGCTTCTTTATGAATATAAGGATCTTTAAAACTTAGATTATTAGATGCTTTTTTATATGTTCTTATCCCATTTGTTCTTGGTTTATGTTGGCCAAAAACAGGGCACAAAGGGGCTGCCAAAATCGATCCTCTTGTGTATGTTTGTTGTTGTTGTTAATTATGCATAACAAAGCCTAGACCATTTGGATTGAATGATTGGTTGTCATGTTATATTCATTTGGGCATGTAATATTTATTTTATTTCAAGTCTTGTTTTGTAATCTATTCATTCATATGGTATGTAATAAAAATAGATTAGGAGTTTATCTTTAATGGAAAAATGTATTAGGATACATATTTTGTAAGGATGTTCAAGATCAAGACTTGAAGAAAAGATGGACAAAGAGGATGCTTGAAGATGTGGATTCAAGTGGGAGTTCCTTTTGTCAACCATGTGTCATGTTCTTAACCCTTAGGACAAGACCTTTTGACACACTTGTTTTGGCTAAACAAGTGTGCTCAACTTAGTATGCTTTGTTATGCATATATGAATTATTTGGTTATGCTTGGTTGAATGCTTATGATGTTGTTTTGTTTTGGATATTTGGATGTCATTAACAAACCATCAACTAGAACAAGCTAATACAAGAAATTGGTTCTCAAATCATTAAGCTAAATAGAATGGGTCTATAAAAGGAGTTATTGGTTTGCAAAATAAAATGGGTTTTATTTAAAGAACCAAATGGATACCATATGGTTGAATGCATACAATCATATACTACATGGACTTTTCTAAAACAAGAATTGTGAAATTACAAATCCCTTTTAAGAAACAAGTTAAACACCATCCTTTTACACAACACTTAGGTTACTTGCAAACTCTTAGTGGGATAAAGGTCAACTAACCACTTTGAGGGAACTTGTAACTTGAGGTGATAATGCCATGTTTGTGGGATAAAGGTCACCTAACCACTTATGTGGTGAACTCACACGTGTGTGTAAGTAGGGCGACTTGATTTATAAAATATATTGAATGGATCACCTAAAATGTGTTTTATAAAAGGTGTTGATGGGATAAACATGCCGTTATAAACATAAGATGTTCAAACGATCCCATACCATTAGAAGTTGCAATGGGTTGCAATTGTCATATATGACTACCTTGTTTATTTAAATAATGGGATAAAGGTCACCTAACCAATATTTAAATATAACGTTGGATTCTAAATTTTTTTTTATTAATAGTCTATGAGACGTAAAGGGTATTAATAATGAAATATATAATTATATCAACGATTACTAAAATGGAACTTTGTAAAATCTTGTAGATGGCTGACCACACCACGCTAATAACGATGTACCACACCAAAACAACCAATCTCTTAGGGCGATCCTTCAAAGGGATCGTCTAACACCTAACAACTTCATGGATTGGTACCGCAACTTGAGAATTGTTCTCAAGCAAGAAAAGCGGGCCTACATTCTTGATGATCCCATCCCCGATGAACCTAACGAGGAGATGTGGAGGCCTATAATGATTGGGTTAAATATGTGGAAGACTCTGTCCAAGTCTCTTGCTTAATGTTAGCAAGTATGACACCCGAACTCCAAAAGGAGTATGAGCTCCATGGAGCCTATGACATGATCACTCAGTTGCGGGAAACGTTCCAACAACAAGCTAGAGTGGAGCGCTTCGACGGTTCGAGCACTTCATGCATGTCGGATGGAAGAATCCCAATTAGTTTCATCTTATGTTCTTAAGATGAAAAGCCACATCGACCGCTTCAAAGCTAAATTGTCCTGTCTCAAAGGAGTTGGCCACGGATTTGATCCTTAATGGCCTGTCTAAAAGGTTTGAGGCATTCGTCATGAATTACAACATGAACGGATGGGACAAGAGCATAATGAACTTCATTCGATGCTCAAATCAGCTGAGGCGGGAATGGGAAAAGTGTTTTACCCGTTCTCACCATTAATGAAGGTGGGAGAAGGAAGAGGTCTCTACCCCCTCCTAAGGCAAATGTTGCCAAAGGAAAGGGGCACGTTGGAAGAAAGGGGAAGATGGTTGTTAGGGCGGAACCTCCGAAGCCCAAGGAGAAGAAGCAAAAGGTTGCTGCAAACGACCCATGCTTCAAATGTGGTGAGATAGGGCATTGGATGAGAAATTGTCCAGTCTATCTCAAAGAGTTAAGAGAAAAGAGGGACGCAGGGCAAACCTCAGGTATAAATTACATGATACATGTTGAGCTAAATGTTATTTCTTCTAACACATGGGTATTAGATACCGGATGTGGAACTCACATTTGCAATTTATTGCAGGGGTTCAAAAGAAATGAGCATTATGCAAAAGGGGAAATAAGTCTATTCATGGGCAATGGTGCAAAGGTTCACGTTGAAGCCCGAGGAGACTACATTTTGAAGCTTCCAAGTGGTTTGGAAGTCATTTTATATAATGTATTATATGCTCCTAGTTTGACTAGGAACATAATTTCTGTTTCCCGTTTAAGACAATATGATTATGATTTCAAGTTTGTTGACAATGATATTCATGTTTCTTTAAATCATGTATTTATTTTAAAGCTATACCTTGTAATGGTATTTATGAATTGGTTCATGAAAACGTAACATATGATAGCTCCATGTACCAAGCAACCACCAAAAGACTCAAATTAGATTTGAATGATACCTACCTTTGGCATTGTCGTGTTGGTCATATAAACAAGAAACGTATACAAACACTTCAAAAGAACGGTCTTTTAAAAACAAATGAATGTGATTCATTTGATGTATGTGAATCTTGTTTACAAGGAAATTGACTAAGGCACCCTTTAGTGGAACTAACGAAAGGGCAAAAGATTTATTAGGTATCATACATTCGGATGTATGTGGTCCTTTTAAGCCAATGACTAGGACTGGTGAAGATACTTCATTACCTTTACCGACGATTATAGTCGCTATGGGTATGTGTACTTATTAAGGCACAAAGATGAAGCTTTTGAAATGTTCAAAATCTTCAAGAATGAAGTAGAAAATCAACTCAACAGTCAATTAAAATTCTCCGCACCGATAGAGGTGGCGAATACCTAAGTGATGTTTTTCAAGATCATCTTAGGAGTTGTGGGATTGTCTCACAACTCCCTCCACCTGGAACACCACAACATAATGGTGTGTCTGAGAGGAGGAATCGAACCTTATTGTATGGTTTCGATCTATGATGGCTAGAAGCACATTACCTCTATCATTTTGGGTTTCGCTTTGCTCTCCGCAGCCCGTATTCTGAATATGGCCCCCAACCAAAAGGTGGAAAAGACACCTTTTGAGATATGGCATGGAAGAGTTCCATCCTTATCGTACTTAAGGGTCTGGGGTTGTGAGGTTTATGTTAAGACTCCCACCCCAAACAAATTAGATGTCCGATCCACCAAGTGTATCTTTGTTGGATATCCTAGAGATTCTATGGGATATTATTTCTATGATCCACTGGAACAAAAGTGTTTGTTGCCAGAAAGGGTGAGTTCTTAGAAACTAAGTTCCTTATGGAAGGAACTAGCAGTAGAACAGTGGATCTTGAGGAGATCAAGAAACACAGCCCGGTGCACGTTTGGTTGAAACTAGCACTCAACGTGAGGATGTTGAGGATGATCAAGCGGTTGATCGATAGACACAAACGTTCGCAGAAGTGGTAGAACTAGTAATCCCATGACAGATACGGATTTTTCATGGATGGATGCTATGTGTGGATTCAGATGAACCAACCACATATCATGATGCAGTGTCCAATTTGGATTGTGACAAATGGCTTGAGGCCATGAACGTTGAGATGCAATCCATGTATGACAATCAAGTTTGAGAACTTGTTGTGCCACCTCTTAATTCCAAAATATTTGGAAGTAAGTGGGATTCAAGAAGAAAACTCATATGTATGGAAACTTGGATACTTACAAAGCTAGACTTGTAGCAAAGGGTTTCACTCAAACTCAAGGGGTTGATTATGATGAAACCTTCTCACCTGTTGCAATGCTTAAGTCTATAAGGATATTATTTGCCATAGCAGCTCATTATGATTATGAGATTTGGCAAATGGATGTCAAAACCGCTTTCCTAAATGGATATCTTGAGGAAGATGTCTATATGGTTCAGCCTGAAGGTTTTGTCGATCCAAAATATCCTAATAAAGTATGCAAGTTTGAAATCAATCTATGGATTGAAACAAGCATCAAGAAGTTGGAATCACCGTTTTGATGATGAAGTAAAGAAATTTGGCTTCATCAAAAACGCTGATGAGGCTTGCGTGTATAAGAAGGCTAGTGGGAGCACAATAACCTTCCTAGTATTATATGTTGATGACATACTACTGTTTGGAAACGACATTCCAACCATGGAAGGTGTAAAAACCTGGCTTGGAAGTTGTTTTTCCATCAAGGATCTTGGTGAAGCTGCCTATATTCTGGGAATAAAGATCTATAGGGATAGATGAAGATGGCTAATTGGTTTGAATCAAAGTGCATACATTGACAAAATCTTGAAAAGATTCAAGATGCAAAACTCTAAGAAAGGTACTGTACCTATTCAGAGAGGGACAATATTGAGTACAACTCAATGTCCAAGCTCAAAGGAAGAGCAAAATAGAATGAAGGCTATCCCATATGATCTGCTATAGGATCCATCATGTATGCAATGATATGCACTAGACCAGACGTGTCATGCGCTTTGAGCATGACAAGTAGATACCAGCAAAATCCTGGTGATAGTCATTGGATGGCTGTCAAGAACATTCTAAAGTACCTAAGGAGGACTAAGGACATGTTCTTGATCTACGGATCTGGTGAAGAGGAACTCGTTGTAAAAGTTACACGGATGCGAGTTTCCAAACTGATCGTGATGATTCACGATCTCAATCGGGGTACATCTTTATTCTGAATGAGGGAGCTATTTCTGGAAAAGCTCAAAGCAAGAAGTCGTAGCGTTGTCCACTACAGAGTCAGAATACGTCGCCGCTTCAATGGCAGCACAGGAAGCTGCATGGCTGAAGAAATTCATAGCCGATCTAGGGGTAGTCCCTTCCATTCAGGATCCCCTAGAGATCTTTTGTGACAACGAGGGTGTGATTGCTCAAATCATGGAACCTCGTGCTCATCAAAAGACTCGGCACATTGAACGGAGATTCAACTACATAAGGGATGAAGTTGAAAAGGGAAAGATATGTATTCGCAAAGTCCACACTGATAAAAACGTTGCGGATCCACTCGCAAAGCTCCTTGAAAGGGCAAAGCATGAAGGTCATGTTTGTGCCATGGGACTTAGATATTCTAGTGACTGGGTTTGATGTTGTATTTTGTATTTGAATATTGGACCTAATGTTATTTAACTTAATTGTATGGTTATAATTTCATTTGTTCTTCTATTTTAGCATGTTTAAATCCGTGAATAAATGAATTATTCTCAACATTCGTAGTCGATCATACTTATGGGAACAACTATGATTGTAAGACTATAATGAACTTGGATTGGTTGATATTCATAAGGTATGAATATAGAGCAAGAGGTTGCTACCAAAGGTTCATTGATGTCTATGGGATATAGATATTGGACTGACTCGCTCTCAATTATTTCTGCATGGAATCTTTCTGATTAGTCATAAGAGATTTTGAGTAAAGGCGAATATCATTGAATCCTCAGACCTGAGATACATATTGGGTCTTGATATTCACCAAGTATTGTACTTTGACTTAGTCCTTTGCTGTTCTGAAAAGGCAGTACATAAGGCTGAGTTCAGGCATGACATAAGGTGATTGTGAGAGACGTATGTAGTCAAGATGGAATTTGTTCCTCTTATTCGTTAAGAGTTAGATGTCTAAGGCCTGTTAAAGTTAAATCATCAGAGAATGACAATTCTGTGTCTCTTGGATTTAACATGACATCTGTAACAAAAGGATAGATGATTAATTCACCTAAAACATTTTCAAGTAAGGTACTTGAAAAAGATGATGTTATTGAATGGCACTTAGTCATACACATTAGGGGTAGCAAACCGTTGCTAGGCGTTATTTGCTGCTTGCATCAATCTTTTATGAATCTTGTGCAAGTGGGAGATTGAAAGAATTGATCTGCCCAAGATACATATTAGATTGATGTGGCTAGTGTGATATGATCCAAGTCGGGTCATACCCAATAACAAGCCAAACAAACACCGACAAATATTTATTTGTTGATTAGATCAAAACAAATAAATGTAAACACCAATTTAGAAACCGGGTTTTCTAAATCATTGCTTTTGCAAATGAACAAGTTTATATATATATATATATATATATATATATATATATATTTGTTCATATGGGATTATTTGTTCATTTTAAATTAGTTAACATGACAAATAATAGTATGTGTGTTAGTCATATAAAATAAAATGGTTTAATTTTATATTATAAGGATGCAAGAGTATATTTTTTTAAAAACTTTTGAAAACAAAATAGGAGTGCAAAGGGAGCCAAAATCGGCCGCCCCTTTGCCTTGAAGGTTTCCCCTTTTTGGGTTCCAAGGCCATGCATTAACTCCTTTCTAGCTCTCTCTTGCATTCCCTAGATTCACACACACACACTCAAGAAACTTCTCTCTTTTCTTACTCAAGGATTTCGGTTTTGAGCAAAGATATCCAGAATTTTCAGCTTAACAAAGAAGTGTTCTTGGCTGAAAAGATTCAACAAGAGGAGAGCTTTTCAAGTTGGTGTTGCAAGTCCTAGCAAACGAAGGTGTTTGTACAAGCTTGGGGTATCACTCCTTGAGGTTTTCTTGGTTGAAAACTCAGCCACAAGTCATCTTTCACAGCTCTCATCTTTGGTTTTTAGGAAGCTACAAGGTTGTATTTTCTTCTAAGTTTCATATTGTCGTTTGTTGTATGCATTTGTATAATGATCCATGGCTTGGGGTTGTTTATTAAATGGATTTAATAATCATCTTATTAACATGTTTTAAAATCTATATCCGCTGCGTTTTCATATACTCAAGAGAATATGAACTTTGATAAACATGTTAAAACCCCTACAAAAATACCCGTAGACCACTCAAAAGCTCCTGAGGAATGTTGATTATCATAAAAGTTTGGGATCCAAAATGTTAGTTGAAATAATTAAACCTAAAACTATCACCAGTTTGTGTCTAAAGTCTGTGTATGGATTTAAGAGGACAAATATACTGACAATCATTGTGGCTGCAATTCTTGAAAGTTCAAATCAATGTGAGAATCTAATAGTACCAGTGTGATTTCCTAAATTTGTTAACGACTCTGGATGAAACCAAGAATTGAACATCAAAATGTTTTGATAACAAGTCCGAAATGATTTGACTTGCCTGTATGATTCCAAAATTGAATTGGTCCAGGTGTGGTTAAACTAAATTGAAGCTGCCTATTCTGGAACCAAATCCAGTAGATGTCTGTCTTAGGATTTATCTCTGACAAAAGGTCAAAAACAAGTTTTATTTTTGTATTTAGTTTAAGTTTCTAGTTAGTTAGTCATTTTAGTTTGTTTGTTCCTCGGACTATATCATGACAATCAGTATGGGATTAACTCACCTAAAAGGGTCATGTCTGAGATGGCCACATGTGTTTTCATTGTTTAAAAGGATCACGTCTGAGGTGATCAAAAGTTTTTCAAGTTAAAATGATCATGTCTGAGATGATCAAATGCTCATAATGTTAATTTCAACAGTAAAAGGGTTTAAGTGCTAAATGTTCATAAGTGTAACCCATTCGCACGACTGGATCATAAGTATGGACCAACCATGCGAATGGATCCCATTCGCACAACTGGACATGAGATTGAGACATTCACCCGAATGGCTTATCAGAATGATCCATTCGACTTAATGAAAGGGTGCGAATGAGTCATTCGACCAACTCAGACTCAGTCGGTTAACTGAGGGTGCGAATGAAAGCGCATGAATGAGTCAGTCGACCGACTGAGACTCAGTCGGCCAACTGAATGCGACTGACTGGGCCAATCGCACGACTGAGCGTCAGCACCCGAATGAACTGAGCAAATGAGGCCAGTCGGCCGATTGAACTCGGCTTCAGTATTTAAAGGGCCATAGTCAATTTCATTCCACTCATCACCCTCAATCGCTCCTAAATTGCACCAAGTCCCGTTACTCTGCCGAAATTCCTCTAGACCTTGTTTTTACATCTTTATTGATCTTCTGACGTGCGTTGACGTTTATACACGTACATTGCAGTGAAATCTTACCGAAATCAGAAGACATTGAACCCAAATTCGTGATATTCGAGTGAAACAAGAACCGGACTATAAATGACCTAATAACCAACATAAATTAAGCAAAATGTTAAAATTAAGTTTAATAGGTTATTAGTGACAAGATGGCGAGTCTAATGGACCATTAGACCATGTCAAATTACTTGATTTGGTCAAGATTCGAACCACGGGCGACTGAACAGTGGGACAAGCGACTAGTCGTCCGAATGAACTCCAACCGCATGATTAAATCTTGTGATTGGGTCAATCGGCCGAATGCACCATGCGAATGAACTCAGACGGCCGACTAAACCAATCGCAGACTCAGCCAACAGATTGAACTCAGTCGTATGTCTCATTCACCTGAATGAGCTCAGTCGCATGAAAGGACAACCGACTGACTTCAGTCGCATGATTCATTCGCATGAATGAATCAGATTGAATTTAAACTATACACTTTGAACTGAATTTTGATGTATGACTTTCTAATGGTTCTGTGTCTTGTGTTTCAGGTCAATGGCTAATAGATGGTCCATCAATCCAAAGCACAATATACGTGCTCACTTGGACCATACGACTCGGAACGGGGCCAACTTTACAGAGATCATTGCGTTCGTTCGACGTTCTCGCATACATAAACCATATCCACACCGTGTACTCCTTACAGGTCATTACATCAAGCTTTCTAGGAGAATGCCTCCATAGATCGTTCACGTGAGCCTTACAGCATACAGAGCTCCATTCATGGTCATAATATTGAGATTACAGCAGCTGACATCCAGAGAGTACTTGATTTTGGGGACGATACTGATCACCCCACCAGACTACATCCATTTACAGTCAGAGGTTGCTTTCTTAGGATAAAGTATGCTCGGGACATCAACTCAGGTGTCCTTAACAAGAGCAACCTGTGTCCCCAGTATAAGTACTTGGCGCATGTGATCCTAAAGTGTATTGCTTCTCGGAGGGGTGGGTGTCAGACCAGATTTAGAATGCCTATGTGGCACTGGTGCTGAACCACCCCATCAGCTTCTCGAGCATGATCTTCTCATATCTGGTGGACAATCTGGAGGCCAAGGGGAAGGAGGGATTTTGTATGTACCCCAGATTTCTGCAGCTGATCTTCAACGAGAAGCTGCCATTACTTCCCAAGAAGAGCCATGATGCGGTTGCCCTAGAGATTATGGATGACACGACCTTGGGTCGCATGAGAGTGTATCGGGGCAAGAAGGTAAAGCCCCAGGTAAAGAGGTTGATCGGCCATTTGGCAAATGAAAGATATGTGGCGCCAGGTAGATGCAAGTGGCGACATGATGACATCGATTCAGACGATGAAAGGCTATTGCTCCCAGAGCATGATTCAGATGATGATGACAGTGGGGATGTTGGGGATGATATGCCTATTCCACCGAGGGGCACAGCTTCAGATGTTATACCCCCAGTATCTGCCCCAATAGGCGACATAGCTAAGTTAGCAGGTTTTCACCAGGACTTCATACCTGGTGAGGAGGAAGAAGAGTTGGATGAGGAACCATTGACGAGGACTACGGGAAGCAAGGTTGTTCCCACAGAGTATGGACTCTGGGCGGTTGGTGAACGCCCCAGGGATTCGGGAGAGACGACTGCACATCCTAGCTATGCCCTTGACTCAGCTAGCCTTGTTCTAGGGGGAGCATCCACCTCAACTAGATCGAGGAAGAAAAGGATGGCTCAGTCCCACGGCCAGAAGAAGAAGAAGAAGAAGTGAAGACTCACCTTCGTCACCACCACAACCACTACATCTACCACTTCTACAGCCACACCATCCACCACCACAGCTACCACTAACACCACCACACCTCCCACCACTGTACATATGCCACCACCACCATATCTTTCACTTCTACATCACCTCCACTATCTCGCAAACCCAACCACATCTTCATCACAGCCACCACCACCACCACTAGCCACCAAGCAGGACCCTCATCCCATCCCGCACATATATATGGATCTCCTCTACCTCCAATTCGGTAGAGGAACAACTTTCTGCGCTGAACCTGATGGTGATGCGTTTATTAGCTGCTGATGAGGAGAAGATCGCGCACATCAGTCATTTGAAAAATCTTACTGCAGCGCGGTCTCAGCAGATCTCGAAGCAGGCTCGGTTGCTAGATGAGAAGGCCCAACAAATCGCTGCTCAGAGCCACAATATCGCCCAAATCCAAGAGCACAGTGTTACATCTACTAAGAGGATTAAGGAGTTGGAGGAGGCTAAGAAGACCATCATGCTAAAGCTTAAGGGATCTAAAGACGAGCCACTAAAGATTAAAGAGGGAGATGCAGATGATGTGGATGATGATGAGGATGATGATGAGACTGAGGATGATGAGGGGATTGAGGACGAGAGGACAGAGGAGACGAATGAGGATGATGATGAAGAAGGAGGGGATGCAGCTACATCTGCCTCTACTCAAGGTCAGGATAGGAGATCCAAGAAGAAACAAGACAAACAAGCTTCCTCCTCTGCTCCACCAAGCGACGATCCAGTGATACAAGAGAAAAGTAATGATTAGATGTCTATATATTTAATTACTTTTGTATTTGAATCATGTATTTAAACTTATGTATTCGATGTTTATATTAAAAAATAATGCATTTCTGTTTTGATTATTAACTACTGGTTGATGTGTTACATGTTTAAATCAAACAGATCCAAACTATTAGAGGGATGAGTTTGATGTTGCTCCCCTTCAGCAGATCAAAACTCAGCTAACTATGATTCTTGATTTGCAAGGGATCGTCAGAAGGTCGGTGAGTTATAACACTAAAGAAGGGGAAATAATTCATGATCTATCAAGTGAGCAATTAGCTGAGATCTTCAAGTTAAATCCTGATGAGATTGTGAAGGATGCTCCAACGTGCGACTCGACAAGTGACGAAGAGCTCAACGACGTTGATGAAATAGAGATAGAAGATGTCACTGCACAGAACTACCCTCAGTATGCTGACAATAAGGGAAATGTGGTCCCCAATCTGGGTGAATCCCTTGTCGGTGATACGTTTGAGGTGTTAGACAAAATGGAGCAGGAGTCAGAGAAGACAGAGGGAACGACCCAAGCCTAAAATGATGATGTTGATATCCGAAAGGCTGAGTGGGCTGCCTATTTTGAAGAAGTTAGAGCCCAACGCGCCGCACCTAAACAGGACGCCTACACCAAACTCTACAGAGTTAAGAAACATCATAAGGTGTCAGGCAGGATTATAGCATGGGCATATTTTGAGGACCTTAACGTCTATGCAGTTAAGAAGGAGAAGGGCATAGAGTACTTTAGATTTCCACATGATCTAAAGACTCTACCAGGTTTTGAGCTCAACCAGCTGGCCAAACTGAAACTGTTGTATGCTGACCCGAGAAAGATGTCAGGCTGGTTTGAGGCTGCCATAAGGAAGGAGTACCACACCAGGTGGGTTAACTTCAGACCCCAACAGCCTACAAGGTACATCAGAATGTCCGAAGTTGATGCCGTTACTTGAAAGCCAAAGATCGTGTTGAAGTGGAGTCCTCCGCGCACCATGTCAAGAATCCCACTCAGGGAAATGCCACAGGACTTCACTCCACACTTTAAGTGGTGGTACTATGATTGGAGGATAGGAGAAGCGGTCATAGTCCAAAACAAAGAGGGCCAAATGGATACTATCAGGGTATTTGACCCAATGTGGCTTACCAATATGTCAGCTAATGATGTTTACACGTTATACAAGTGGCCACTGTTCTATGATACGCAGGATATAATACAAGCCCTCCAGTTCCAAAATGTCATAAGACTCTGTTTTGCATTTGAGATTCATGCAGAAGTCACAAAAGAGGATAAGTACAAGAAGTATAAGGAGGTAATGAATAAAACAAGGGCATTAGAGAGATCTAGGTCCAAGGGGGAGTTTGTTGATACATGTTTGTCCCTAGATCATGATATGAATGTAATAGATCTTGTTTGTCTGATTTTGATATAATGTTTGGAATGTTTAATGAAATGATATTGGTTGTTTGTTATTTATAATGTTTAATATTTCATTAATGAGTCGATGTGAATTGGTTAATTAGGTTTGTGGTTGTTTGAATTGTTACACATAATGTTATATTAATTAATACATTCAAACTCAACAAAATGAAGTTCTCATACAAATGGCCCATGCGAATGGACCATACGCATGAACAACTTCATACGAATGACTCAGTCGCACAACTGAACCAGGACACTGGATAAGTCGTATGATTGTAACATAAAATTGGCTCAGTCGCATGACTGAACACTCAGTCGTGCGGATGAATCAACCGAATGAACAGTACTAACCTATAAATACAACCCAATTCGTAGAAAAAGCATAGCATTTCATTCTATTTCGACTCCAGACGTACCCTAGCCGTCCAGAAGCCTCCAAGTTGATACTCCAAGTTCATAGAACACTGTAGATCGATTCCTAATCGATTCTTAACGTTTGATTCAATACTTTATTGATTCTACGTGCGTTCTCACTAATTGGATCGCCAATCAAATAGGATTCCGCACTATTTGGTTTGGTTTACAGATTAATCATTTGGTATTTCGTTCAAATACCAGGTCCCAACATGAGAACATCATGCTGATACAGCAATGTACTCGGCTTCTGTAGTTAAGACTGAGACGTTTGTCTGTTTCTTACATTGCCATGAGACTAATAGAGGACCCAAAAACTAACAACCACCCATGGTAGATTTTCTATGTTGACTACATCCCCCATAATCACTATCAGTATATTCATGTAACTTGAAGTTTCCTTCATAAGTATACTATAACCCTAGAGCTGGTTTTCCTTTAAGATATCTGAACATTCGTTCGACAGTGATAAGGTGAGATTCCTTCAGGTCTGATTGATACCTAACACAGACACTAACAACATACTTTATGTCAGGTCTAGATGTAGTTAAATACATCAAAAAACCCATCATATATCTATATAATGTTTGGTCTATAGATTTTCCTCTTGGATCAGGATCAATATTGGTGTTTATGTCAGTTGGAGTTCCGATGGATTGAAAATCTTGCAGCTTGAATTTCTTCAATAGTTTATCAACAAACTTCTCTTGATTGATAAAGATGCCATCTGAAGATGGATGTTAAGGCTGCATTTTTGATCCTTTCAAGGGTCCATCAATCTTGGTATTTATGCATCCCCAACTCACGAACCACTATTTCCTGATCCTTATAGTATGTCAGATAAGGAAATGAAGGACCATCTTTCAAGTCAGGGGTTCATAAGAAGGAAGATTGGGAACATGAAGACCAACTCATTAAGCGCTGCAACTCTTCAATTGATTAATGAGAAGAAAGAGAAACCGAAGAAGATAAAAGAAGAATAATCAAGCACTAAGCCAAGAAATAGAGTATTAGCTGAAGACATGATGCTGAATCAAAAAGACCAAGAACTACTGGCTCATGTACTACACAAGTACCCTGAATGGTTTGCAGAACCGTCTCAGTTGAAATTGCAAGAAGGATTGACCACTGCAGAACTGATTAGAGGGGTGTCTACTCCCAAGGGCAAAGTTGATCAAAAGTTAATTGCTTGGAAGTATGACAGTACATGGAATATGTTCATGGTGAAAAGGATCTCAGGGCTAGTACAATTCTTTATAGAGTATTCAACACTTGTAAATGCCCTGGAGATTCATGATTTGAAAGAACTAGCTCAAATTGAACTGATGAGTCATGCAGCTATGTTTAGGGTATATGAATTTAAGAAAATACTTAAGAAGTTCAGAAGAACAAACAACTTCAATTCATTAAAGACAATATGCATAAGAAAAGATAAAACATTTGTCAATCCCCTTGAGAAGAAGAAAAAGATGCAAGCAGAAGAGATTGTATTCCCTGAGCTGAAGGTGAAGCCAACAGAATCACTAGAGAGGAAAATGGTTTTTGGTACTCATTCCTCCACACCCATCTCAAATGTGTACTATGATGAGAAAACTTTTGAGATGGTAATTGAAAGGAAGTGGGGAGGAAACGAGGGAGCTGAAGTGAGATTATTTAGTGGATATGAGTTAGATTGCTTGATGAATCATACATCCACTACATATACACCAGACACTTCAGGGAATTAAATAATAAATTGGGAGAGTTAGATATGCACTTCTTTCTAAAGGGCATCAAGCTACTAAAGCTGGCCTATTATCAGATATGAGCTAAAAGAGACAAAAGAAAGAAGAAAAAGACACCACTACAGCTTGGGAATATTGTAAAACTTGATATGGGGGGGGGAGCTTACTGATTCATAGAGATGGACTTTCTACAATTTCTATTTGGAGCCTATTTCACTCAAGAAACTGCCACTAGAAGCCATCTACAACATGAGCAAGATGAAGATTCATGTGCTAAACAGAGAAAGGATGTTAGAAGCAATAGATTTCAGGAATATGATCAAAGCTATACTGGATCCTACTAAAGCTGCATTCATTTTACCCACACAAGACCCAGCAAAATACTCACAACATCAATCACCTCCCAAACATTGAGGAAAACTAGGATGTATAATCCTTAGGGGCAGTATTGTTGGACCCTTGAAAGGATCATACATGCCAACTCAATGGGTGATTTGATGATTGCTCTGCTGAAATCCCTTAAATCCAAGAAGAAATACGGATGAAGAATCTGCTAAGAAGAACAAACTATTGTCTCCCGCATTTGTCAAATGCGGAAGACATAAAACAAATACGGACAAGTATTTGTTCTTCCACATTGACAAATACGGACAAGACTTTGCTCGTCCGCATTGAAAAATGCGGATGACCGAACCAATGCACATAAGTATTTGTTCATCCGCATTAACAATGCGGATGACCAACATACTAATACGATTGATCAAGTGAAGAAATGATGATCAAATTAACTCATCCGCATTTGTCAATGTGGATGAACAAGCAAAGATGCGAATGAAGACTTATACTTGTTCTGATGTAATAGGTCAAGGGTAGTTTAGTCATTTTGTAATACACATCTTGTGTGCCTATAAATAGAATATATACCTCATACATGAGGTGAGGCTGATAGATAGAGAATTTTTGTTGTAATTATTCTCTGTAATTTATCAACTTTCACATATCAATACAAAAGCATTTATGAGTATTTTTCTTGCATTGAATGTTCTTTGGTTGTATGTTTTCGGCATTCAATCACTGACTTGATTACGATATTCGATTCACAGTAAGAATCTCACTCTTACTCAACCCCAGTCAAAGCATATGTCAGAAAGACCCGAATTGCTTCTAGTGTTGCAACTAGAGCAAAGACTTGATTATAATCTATTCCTTCCTCCTGAGTGTATCCTGAGCTACTCATGAAGCTTTGTTTCTAATTATTATTCCTCTATCATCTGATTTGTTTCTGAATAACCATTTTGTGCCAATGGCATTCTCTCTTTGTAGCAAATCGACCAGTTTGCACACTTCTTGTTTAATAGAATTGTAGTAATTCCTTTTGCATTGCTTTAATCTAACTACTGTCCTTCAATGCTTCAGTTATATTTTTAGGGATAATTTGAGAAAGAAAACATGAGTACAAGTTAATATTTGCTCATTCAAAGTGGCTTCTTGTTGTTCTATCATTCAAAGGACAAATAATCTGAGAGATCGGATGCTTCTTGTGAATACAAGTTGTTGGAATCTCGTCTTGTTGAACATTCACATCCAGATTGGTTTGGCTCAGGTCGGAGAGCTGGTGCAATAGAGTATAAGAATGTGGAATGAAATTTGGAACTTTAGTTGGAGAATTGACAAAGTAATCAAACTTGTCATTAACATATATATCTTCGGATACAGATGAAGTTCTAGACTTAGGATGGTGAATTTTTGGTCCATCAACAGGAATAGGTTGAGAAACATTAGACCTTTCAAGAACTTGTTGATGCTCTGGAATTTGTTGATTATGATTCTCTTGCAAAAGAAAAATGGATAGTTTGGGCTTGTATCATCCATATAATCAGAATCATAATCTTCACTGAAGGTTTCGAGATCTCCTACTTGTTTTCTATTGACATACAAAGATTCAAACAAATTATAATTAAATGAGTTTGTTAATTAGCCTAAATCAAATAACCATTTTGGATCATTTGCAACCGATGGAAAAGGGTTTTCAAGGAATTTAACGTTGAACATTTCAATGATAACATTCGTCTTAGAGTTATAAACTCTATACGCTTTCGAAGCGGACGAATATCCAAGAAAGAATCTATCATCAGACTTTGAATCAAATTTTCCTAAATGTTCATTTGAATTTACAATCAAAACAGGACATCCAAAGGATTTAAGAAAATCAATATTGGGTTTCCTACCAAACATTAATTCATAATGAGTTTTGTTTTTGTCTTTAACCAACAAAGTATGATGTTGAATGAAATAGGCAGTTGATATGGCTTCATCCCAGAAAGTGATAGGAATCATTGCATCAGCTAACATTGCACGAGCTGCTCAATTTATGTTCTGTTATTCCTTTCTACAACTTCGTTTTGTTGTGGAGTTCAAAGAGCATTGAACTGATGAGCTATTCCTTTTTCTGCACAAAAACTATCAATATTAGCAGTTTTAAATTTGGTTCCATTGTCACTTCCAATTATATGAAGTTTTTGATCTAATTAATTTTGTAGTTTAATGATAAACTCTTTTAAAAATTCAGTTGTTTTAGATTTTGCATGAAGAAAGAAAACCCATGAAAATCGTGTATAATCATCAATGATGACCAAACAATACGATTTCTTCCCAATAATTTGTATGTTTATAGGAGCAAATAGATCCGTGTGTAACATTTGTAAAGGTTTTGAATTTGAGTTTATTTGTTTGGTCATATAAGATGCTCTATGTTGTTTTCCCTTCAAACATGCTTTGCAAAGGTCTGATGTTGCGAACTTCTTTGAAGGAATTCCAATAACATGATTTACTGCTGCAAGCTTGTTCATTTTCTTGAAGATTGAATGACAAAGACGTGTATGCCAAAGCTAGCTTACATCATTAGATGCACAAGCAATGAGACTGGTTGTTTCTGTAGAAGGATCAACATGAGACATATCTACTTTGTACACATCTCTATCTCGAATAGCTTTAACAACAACCCACTCCTTGCTCATCTAAAATCCTAGCTTTAAGATATAATAAAAAGAGTATCAAATAAAGTAGAATATGATTTATTGCATATTTGTGAAACACTTAAGAGCTTAAAGTTCAATTGTTCACAAAAATTGACTTTAACAAAACTTATTATTCCATTTGATACCGTTCCTTCACCGGTTATCTTTCCACCTAAATCTCCACCAAACGCTACATGAATACTATAATTTTGCAGAAAATCTTGAAGCAAGGCTTGATTGCCTGTCATATTCCGGCTACACACACTATCAACATACCATGGGCGTACCGACATTCAAAGATATTTAAGATGTTAGTAACCCAAGCCAAAATGGTCCTAGGCTTTCCAAATTTATCTACAATGGTGAATTGTTTTAAATGGAGTTTGTTTACATGAGGTGTCATTTGAAATTTATGATTTTCAGAAGCTCTTTGGAAAAGAGTTTGATTGTCTTTTCTTTCTTTTGTTTTCAAAACATTAAATCTGTATTCAAGATCATCCTGAAGAAATTTTGAACCATTTTTTGAAACATTAGAAAGGTTTTTCTTATTATATGTTTCATTTTTTATTCTCACTAAGTGTGGGATGAAATGTCCTTGATTATATTGTTGTGATATGACATTATATAGATTATCATAATCTAAATTGATTCTTCTGAATGATCTCAAACCCAGAGAAGGTGTTTTTGACAGATTTTAAAATCCATGATAATGATTGCTATGGAACTTTGGATTAGCATATCCTTGATTATCAAAATCCTCTCTAGATGAGTTCTTTTTCAAGGAACAATCTTGTGTATTATGATTCCTTTCGTCACACAATGCATAGTATTTGTTAAAATATCAATTAGTTGTGTTGTGATTTGTCACATAACATATGTGACAGTATTTATTAAAACAACACTTAGATGTGTCATGATTATACATGTCACATATATCATAGTATTTTTGTGGTTTTTAAACAAAATTTGCTTAATCATAGATGTTAAGGCCATATTAGATCCTTGTCTAATTTAGAATAAGACTGTTTAAGCTTTGGTTTTGTTGTGTGAGTTTGGTCTTTTGAATTTTAGGATTTTACTTTTTAACACTCTCACAATTCTTTAACTCATTAGATACAAATATATTTTAAACAGCGGAAGACTTTGGACCTGAACCTGTATTCAGATTAGAGTTGGATTTGATCTTAGTTTTTGAAGTTGTTGAGATATTGTGTTCATGTTAAAGGTTCCTGTGGACACAAACTTCACAAGTTTAATTTGACTTGATTTATTGATTGTTTCAACCTGTTTAGTTTTAGAAGATGGTTTTCTTCTTCTTTGATTTTCTTGATGACTTCTAATGCTTTGAGATTTAATTGAATCTTGAGAAGATTCTTTTGCAAAATCTTTGTTTTGAGTTAATTCATTTGAGCTTGAAGCATCTGAACATGAAGTGTCTGATTTCTCTTCTTGACATTTTCCTTTCATTTTGATATTGATCTAATTACATTTGTTATTCTCTTGATCAATTTGACACTTCTCTCTTTAGATGAGGTTCAAAAGATTTTACTTTAATTGGATGGCCATTCTTAATCTTTTCTGAATCTTTTTCCTTGAATATTTGAATGTTTAGTTTTTCCATTTCACTTTCAATAATTTCTTGACCACTCTTTTTCTTCTCTTGAAATTATTTTAGCTTAGCTTTATTTTCTGGAGAATGGTCATGAGTATTGAAGTTTTCAAGTAAAGTATTAGAGATAGACTTAGGCATAGGTTCATATGTAAAACCAAAACCTATTTTATCTTTATCTTTTCTTCCATTTTCCAGTTGCTCAATTATAGTCTTTGAGCTTTTTACATTGGCCGAATCAATTTGAGTTGCAGCATGTGCCAATTTTTCTTGTTTTTGATTGTTTTTGTCATTTCTTCAAATTGTTTCTTAACAAATTCAAGTTCTTTTAGAGTTTTGTTCCAACTTGCTTGAAGTGACATGATTTTATCATTAGTAAATTTATGATCATCTTTTAGTTTTCTGTGCATTGATTCTTCTTTCTTCAATTTATCATATATTTTGAACGAGTAAGTTCTATAATATTCAACTTGTTTAAAACATGCTTAAGTGCATAGTTTTTCTATTACTTCAATTGGAATTTCAGGATATGAACTTGAAGACTCAGTGTCAGATGTAGAGTTTACAACATTTGGTTGTTCAATCTTTGCCATGAGTGCAATTTCTTTTGTGTCCTCCTTTGGATCAGATTCGTCACTCCAGTCATAGTCTGTCTCATTTTCTAATTCATCTAATTTTAGATCATTGTTTTCAGACCAGTCTTCATTCTAGAAATAAATGCAAAACCTGAAGTAAGATCAGCTGTAAATTGCTTGGCATAAGCACTCCAGTAATAACCATCCTTTCTGCTTATAACTAGTGCTTTCTTTGATTCTTCAGTTGTCTTTTGATCAACTTTTACTTCTAACATAGGCAGACTTTGATATGGTTTTTGAAAAGTCTTTTGAGTCTGATGTTGATGTCTTTAACTATTGGAACTACTTTGGCCATTTACATCTTGAGTTTTTGGAGCTTTACATTCTCAGGAAAAATGTCCATAACTGTTGCAATTGAAAAATCTTCATTTTGACTTGTCAAATCCAACAGTTTTGTTAGCACTAGGCTTGTAGTTCCTGTTGACATATGAGTGCTTTTGTGTTGTGTAAGCAATCATCACCATTTTCCAATTCAGGTCCATTTCTTGTATGTCATAAGGATCCATCTCAAACAAATCCTGCAAGATCAAATCAACTTGAGTTAGATGACAACCTTGACAGGCTTGAAAGCTTGCCATAAAAGCTGTAAATGTAGTTTTGGACTCTTCATTATGTAACAGGATATTTATAACATCTTTAAATTTGCTAGGATTAGCAGAGTTAGAAGTTGGAGTCTCATTATATGTTTTAGGCATTGTAGATTAATGAGGAGACTGTGGTTGTGGCAGAGTTGAATAGACTGGGGTACTAGTGAAAAATCCAGCTCCCAAGAATATATCACCCTCATCTTTAGGAGTAGCATCATTTTTGGAAAGAAAGGTATTCTCAATAGTATTTGCTAGAGAATCAACATACTCTTATTGACATGTTGATGCAGATCTGTCATTATATCTTGAGCTCTCATCAATATCCATAGATTCAATCATCGCAATAAGAAGATCAAGATCCATAGGAAACCTTTTAGTGTGTTTTAAGAGGATTACAGTTTGTTTCCATGATGATAGAAGTGCATTTAGGAGTCTACCATTTAGGTCTTTAAGATCATTTTTGATTCCTAATTTTGACTTTTTCTATGTGAGTTTCATATATCTATTCATCAACTCCTAATATATGCTGAAGAAGTTCAAGTTGCCTCTTTAACTTTTGTCTTTTGAGATCTTGTATCTCTTTTCCTCCTTCACAAATAACTTTCAGAGCTTTATACATAGTATAACCAGTTTGATAGTTCTCCAGCCTTGAAAGTACTTCCTAAGGTAGCCCTTTGCACATGAGAGAATATGCTTTAATATCATTCTTCACCTTCTTTAAATCATCACCATGTAAGCCATCTTTAGGATATGGCTGTTGAGTATCTTTAGTATAGACAAATCCTGTTTTAGGACCATCAGCTGTGACTGGGATCTGAGGTCCTTTCTCAATTGACTTCCATTGATTAGTGTCAATCGAGCTCAAATGATGTCTTAGCGTGAGTGACCAATTCTTGAAGTCAACTCTATTCTTTAGCTTTGGTACTCTGTTCTTTAAATCTTTAGACTTAACGATGATTAAGTTTTGAATTTAAGAAAATATACTATTTTTGATGTTTTTAGATTTAAAATGAACTAAAGAAATGAAAAATATTTTTGGAGTTTAGATTTTTGAAAAATTTCTATGTTTTGAGTGAAAAGTTTGAATTACATGCGCTTGAATAGTAGTGAAACGTCTCACAGTAGTGAAACGCCCAACTTGTCTTAGAAACGCCTAAGGGATTGCCTTAGTGAACTTATGAAGTTTCCAAGTGTAGAAAATCCTGAACAGTATCAAAACACCCAAACAGTATTGAAGCGTATAAAAATAGTTCCAAAATGCCTGATTAGTTCCAAAGCGCCTGGGACTTAGTTTTCTGAAAAACGTCTCAACAGTGCTGACACATCCACACAGTGTCAAAACGACCCTGAAATGCCTAAATAGCGATAAAGCTTCTGAACAATGTTCATGCGCCTAAACACTTAGGTGATTTTACAAATGATTTTAACACCTCAAACGCCTAATTCATCTTTTTTGTAACAACTTGATCTTAACAAATTTTTCAAAACTTGATAAAACGATCTAAAACTCTTCAATCAAGTAAATAATACACTGATAATCAATCCTTTAGCATCATTTCTTTCAATTAACAACAAATTAATTCTCAATTTTGCAGAATTAGCATTTGACTTTTGAAGAATAGGTCAAACGCACATCTGTCAAAAATTCAGATTTGAAGATGTTAATTCACTCAATTGTGATACAAATCATGTTTCTAGTGATGAAACACAACTAAATCAACAATTATTTGAACAATTGCAATCAAAACACATATTCAAGTGATTCAAAAGTTATCAAAAGTAGATTTTGAACTTCAAATCACTTAACCGAAAGCTCTAATACAATTTGATAGGTTCAAATGGATTGATCTATGTTTGTAATCAAGCACTTGAAAATTTAAATGATCAATGTAATCAACACAAATAGATATGAGAAGAATTCATAGAGTTTCAATTGATATTAATAAGGATTACAGTGTACAAAATAAGAGAACTTAACAATATTTTCAATCTCTATCAAAGTGTCTAACGTGCACAAAAACAAGAAATCCTATTTATACTAATAACAAGAAACAAAAGAAACATTTAGTTACATAATAAATCCCTACACTATGACAAAACTAATCTAAAGACTAAAATTCTAATCTTTCAAGGGTTCGAACATGGTTGAGGTGAGTAAGAAAGGTGGTAGTGACAATACCTGGAGTGGAAAGTGATTTGGACGTGGTGGTGTCACTCCAAGTAACTAGAGTACAAGGGTGGATGATTGGTGTGTAGTTACTTCTGGTGCGGGGACCAAAAGGTGTGGTAAATGCGGTAAGGAGCATATTGGAGAGTGTATGTGGGAATTGAACCTTTGCTTTACATGTGAGAAGCCCGGGCACATGGCAAGAGAGTGTGGGGCTGTAAGATGTGACAACTGTGGTGAATAAAGCCATCTAAGTAGGGATTGCAACAAGCCAAGGGCTAAAAGTTCTGGAGCAAAGAAGAAGGCTAGGAATGAATGGACGAAAGCAAACACTAGAGCATTCACAATGACCCAGGAGGAAGCTAAGATGGACCCTGATGTTTTGTCAGGTACGTTTATAGTAAACCAAACTCTTGCTTCTATGTTATTTGATTCTGGTGCTAGTAGGAGTTTCATTTTGGCTGCCTTTTATGCTAATTTGCCTGTTAGAAGTAGAAGTTTAGATTAGCCCTTTGATTTAGAAACTTCCATTGGTAAGTCTACCATGATTTCTGATATGGTAGAAAGTTATGAAAAAGAACTAGAAGGTCATAGGTTTCTGCTAGATTGTTTGTGATGACCGAAGGTGATTTCGATAGCGGTGGCGAGAAAGTGCATGAAACGTGGATGTAGCGCCTTCTTGGCTGATGTGAAGGATGAGGACACGTCAGTACCGTAATTGCTTGATGTACCAGTTGTGTTTGACTTTCCTAATGTGTTCCGAGAAGACTTACTAGGTGTTCCACCGAACAGTGAGATTGAGTTCCATATTGACTTGATACTTGGTTCTTAACCAGTTGCTAGGGTGACGTATTGATTAGCTCCATCTGAGATGAAGGAAACTGATGGTTCTGTTGCAAGAATTGTGGATAAAGGGTTCATTCGATCTAGTATCTCTTCTTGGGGTGCCCTGGTCTTGTTTGTAAAGATGAAGGATGGTAGTATGAGAATGTGCATCAACTACAGTGAGTTAAACAAGTTGACGGTGAAGAACCAATATCCACTACCCAGAATTGATGATTTGTTTGATCAACTCCAATGTGCTAGTTGGTTTTCAAGAATAGATATTCGATCTTCCTATCATCAACTGAAACTAATGGAGCAGGATATTCCCGAAGATAGCTTTTTGCACACGTTATGGGAACTACAAATTCCTCGTTATTTCCTTTGGATTAACCAACATGCCAGCTACCTTTATGGATTTGATGAATCAGGTGTGTCGATTGACGTTGGATAAATCAATGATTGTGTTTATTGATGACATCCTGATTTATTGGAGGAGTGAGGAAGAACATGCCGGGCATATTCGAGAGGTGTTGGAGATGCTTAGAAGAGAGAAACTGTATGCCAAGTTCTCCAAGTATGAATTCTGGTTGCTCGAAGTTCCGTTTATGGGTCACATGGTGAATCCCGAAGGGATTATGGTAGACCTAGCAAATGTGGAAGCAGTAATGCAACGAAGGTCTCCAAGATACCATTCAAGATTTGTAATTTCTTAGGATTGGCAGGCTACTACAGGAAATTCATCGAAGAATTCTCCAAGACCAGGTTTACCCGTAAGGATGTAAAGTTTGTATAGGATTAAGAACAATAGAAGACTTTTGAAGAGCTAAAGATGAGGTTGACACAAGCTCTAGTCTTGACATCACCCGAAGAAAGTGAAGATTTGGTAGTCTATTCATATCCTTTAGATTTGGGATTGGGTTACGTGTTGATGCAAAAAGGGAAGGTTATAGCCTATGCATCCTAATATTTGAAGATCCATGAGGTTAATTACCTTTCTCATGACTTGGAACTAGCGGCTATGATTATTGAATTGAAGATTTGGAGGCACTACTTATACAGCACGAAGTGCACTATTTTTACCGACTATAAGAGATTGAAGTACTTTTTCAAGAAAAAGGACCTGAACATGAGGTAAAGGAGATGGCTGGAACTTATCAAGGATTATCATTGTGAGATCCATTACCATCCAGGCAAGGCTAATGTAGGGGTGGATGCCCTTAGCTAAAAGGAGAGAGCTGGACCAATCCGGGAGAAAGCTTACTAGTTGGTGATGACCTCCGATGTGATGATGCAGGTCATGTTGGATCTTGTATGGCCAAAACACATAAAAGATTGATGTGGTTAGTACCTTATGATCCAAGTCGGGTCATAACCAATAACAAGCTATACAAACACCAATAAATATTTATTTATTTATGAAATCATACAAATAAATATTGACACCAATCTAGAAAATGGGTTTTCTAAAATGTTGCTTTTGTAATATAACAACATTATATGGATAATTTGTTCATGAGAAATTATTTCTTTCATTATTTAAGTGAGTTAAATAATAACAAATAAAATGATGTGTTAATGTCATAAAATTAAAAGAGGTTTCTTGTTTATGGGTTTTGTTTTGGGTTAAAAATGGTTCAATTTTTCATATTATAAAACACCATTTAACCACTAATATCCACTGCATTTTTCAAGTTTAAATGATTAAACTTGCATTGATAAACATGTTACAAAATCCAGCAATGGCATCTAGAGCTGGTTATGTGGAATACTTGCGTCAAAAGTTCTTGAAAAGTTAGTTTTCATGGACTTTTTCATCCATTAGGGGCTGTTTTGTTATGGATGATTGAATCCCTTAAGTTTCAAAGTTTTATCATACATGCTTTAGTAAACACCTTGAAAGATTAACATCAAATGTTTGATTGTGTTGTTTGGACAAAAGCCTAAACTTTTGGTCATGTTGGCGAGAACTTTAAGGTTATAAAAAGGGGTTCATTGTTGTTCTTGAATGTTGTATATGATACATATTTTGGTGCATAACATAGCCTTGACCTTATGTTTTTTGATTTGGTTGATTATGATTTTGTCATGTTGGTTTTGTTTCTTGAAAGAGTTGTAATATTTGTGTTTGTATTTTGGGTTGTAATTTATTTATTCATTGGTTATGTAATAAATAGATTAGGTGCATTTATTTTATTAGAAAAATTGTACTAGGATATGATTTTTTAAAAGAAGATGCACAAGATGAAGACCCAAAGAAGGACACAAAAGACATGGACACTTGAACCATTTGGATGTGGATTCAAGTGGGAGTTCATGGACACATTTTGATGTGTCATTGTTAACCCTTAAGAAAGACCTTATGACAACACTTGTGATGTCAAACAAGTGTAGTCAACTTAGTGCTATGCTTATGCACTTACGTTTGTATGAATATGCTTGTTTGATTATTTGTTGTGTGGTTGTTGTTTGATATTTGGATATGCATAACAAACTCATTAACAAACTTAACAAGATGAAAATTGATGGTTCTTGATCATTAAGTGATTAATAAAAGGTTATCAAAAGGATAATGTTTTTAATAAAAGGAGTTTTATTAAAAAGTGAACCATAGTGTACCTTGTATTTGAAAGCATGCAAATGTAAGGTACATAGAGTTTTCTAAACTAGTATTATGAAAACTTAAAAATTCTTTAATAAACAAGTTAAACACCATCCTTTTGCACAACACTTGAGTCACTTGGAAACTTTTAATGGGATAAAGGTCACCTAACCATTTTGAGGGAACTTGTGGTTTGAGGTGGGGATACCATGTTTGTGGGATAAAGGTCACCTAACCACTTATGTTGGAAAACTCACATGTGTGTGTAAGTAGGGTTACTTGATTTGCAAACAACGTTTAATGGATCACATACAATGTGGTTTACAAAGGTGTTGATGGGATAAACGTGCTGACCACACATATGATGTTGAAGTCGATCCCATACCTTAGAAGTTGCAAAGGGTTGCAATTGTCAAAATGTTGACTACCTTGTTAATTTTAATAATGGGATAAAGGTCACCTAACCAGTATTTAAATGTAACATTGGATTCTAGATTTATAAAATTGTGTAAGAAACTTATAAAGGGCTTTAATTATTAAAATGTGAATAATATCGAAATACTAACATTGAACTTTGTTAAATTTTGTAGATGGACACAACAATAACGAAAATAATGATATCACGTCCGCTCACTCATTATCACTAAGAAGCATTCTCCATAAGAAGCGTCTAAACCATAATAACTTTATTGATTGGTTTCTAAACTTGAGAATTGTTCTCAAGCAAGAGAAACGATTGTATATTTTAGACGATTTGATTCCCGATCAACCTAATGAGTAGGATGAGGAGGCCTATAATAATTGGGTGAAATACACTGAGGACTCGGTCCAAGTGTCTTGCCTCATTTTGGCAAGTATGTCTCTAGATCTCCAAAAGGACTATGAACATCATGGAGTCGCCATCATTACCCAGTTGAAGGAAACGTTCCAACAACAAGTAAGGGTAGAGCTCTTCGTGTTCGGTTTTTTGGACCATTAACAAAGTTGTTTAACCATTTAAACATGAAAACGCAGCAGAAACAATCCTTATATAATGTTTTGTAAACTGAAAATTAAGGCTTATACTTAATATCAACAAACCTAGAACATAGGATCAATATATGTGTATGAATTAGCTATCAAGAAAATATAACAACCAAAAACAACACATACAAACTACCTTTGTAGAGCTACTGAAAAACATGATTTTGATGAAGGGAATGAGGCTCTTGAACGACCAAAACACCAAGGAAAGGTTTCCTCAAGCATCCATACCCACAAGCATCAAGCAAAGACCCTTTTGTTAGGATTTGAACACCAACACCGAACCAAGAAGGATGCTGAAAACCGATTTTTCAGCTTGTTTTTTGTTCAAGAAGAGAGAGAAAATGGACCTTGTGGTTCTTGCATGTGAGAGACAGAATTAGGTGGAGTGTGTAACTAGTTAATGAGTGGTGTTCTCTAGAGAAAAAAATGAACCAACCCCCATCAAAGGGGCGGCCAAATCCTCTTTAAAATTGGGGTTTTCCCCCCAACTTTATGTAGATATTATGTTTAACTAGTTACTAGTATAAGTTATGTAATCAACCCTTTAATTATATAACTTATACACACTCTTGTTACTTGATGTTATTTGACGAATTAAATAACATTACAAGTGATACCCATAAACAAAATATCATTATAAGTTGTTCTATCTCATATACAATTTATTTAGAAAACCCACTTTT
The DNA here is from genome assembly GCA_025506515.1 of Flaveria trinervia. Taxonomy (NCBI): domain Eukaryota; kingdom Viridiplantae; phylum Streptophyta; class Magnoliopsida; order Asterales; family Asteraceae; genus Flaveria; species Flaveria trinervia. The sequence goes on along the minus strand of CM046453.1, from coordinate 35,480,189 downwards.
CTAAATTGGTGTAATTATTTAATTGCATGATCATATCATCAACTAAATATTAATTGGTGTTTGCTAAGCTTGTTATTCGGTATGACCCGACTTGGATCATAACGTACTAACCATATCAATATTCTATGTGTCTTGGGCATAAAGAATCCAACAATCTCCCACTTGCACAATAGTCATAGAAGATTGATGCAAGCAGTAAATACCGCCTAACAATGGTTTACTACCCTTAATAGATGACTAAAAGCCATTCAATAACATCATCCTCTTCAAGTATTCAACTTGAAATGATTTAGGTGAATCAATCATTTATCCTTTTGTTTCAGATGACATGTTAAATCCAAGGACACAAAATGATCATTCCTTGTTGATTTAACTTAATCACGCCTTAGACATCTTACTCTCAACAAATACGAGGAACAAATTCCATATTGACTACATATGTTTCTCATAATCACCTCGTGTCACACCTGAACATAGACTTATGTTCCATCCATTATTCCAAAGTAGTGAAGAACTAGCTCAAGGTATAACACTTGGTGAATCTCAAAAGCCAATATGTATCTCAGGTCGGAGGATACCAAATGATATTAGCCTTTACTCAAATTTACTTAAAATCAATCTAGAAGATTCCGTGTAGTAAAATTTGAGATTCGGTCAGTCCAATATTTGTATCCAACAAATATCTATGAACTTTGGCAGCAACCAATTGCTCTGTATTCATGCCTTATGAATATTCACCAACCCATGTTCATAATAGTCTTACGTTCATACTTGTTCCCACAAACATGACCGACTAAGGACATTTAGAATAATAAACATATTCATGGATGTATACAATTCAAAATATCACAAATATATAAAGAGTTAAATATGACATTTTTCTAAACTTTTAATACTAAACCGATCAATTCCGATCACTAGAATATCAAACTCCTAAGGCACAAGTACGACTTTCATGCTTTGCCCTTTCAAGGAGCTTTGTAAGTGGATCTGCAATGTTTTGATCGGTGTGAACTTTACGTATACATATCTTTCCTTTTTCAACTTCATCCCTTATGTAGTTGAAATGCCGCTCAATGTGTCTAGTCTTTTGATGTGCACGGGGTTCCTTGATTTGTGCAATCGCACCCTCGTTATCACAAAAGATTTCTGGGGGTCTTGAATGGTACAAAACACCCCTAGATCGGCGAAAAATTTCTTTATCCATACAGTTTCCTCAGCTGCTAATGAGGCGACTATGTATTCGGATTTTGTAGTGGACAATGCTCCACATCTTCTTTTGAACTCTTCCAGGATACTGCTCCTCCATTCATAATGAAGACATACCTCGATTGTGATCGAGAATCATCTCGATCAGTTTGGAACTGGCATCCGTGTAACCCTTTACCACGAGTTCCTTTTCACCAAACCCGTATATTAGAAACATATACTTAGTCCTTCTAAGGTATTTTAATATACCTTTAACAGCCATCCAATGGCTATTACCTTGATTCTGCTCATATCTGCTTGTCATGCTTAACGCGCATGACACGTCTGGTCTAGTCCATATCATCGCATACATGATGGATGCTATAGTAGACGCATATGGGATGTCCTTCATTCAATCTTGCTCATCCTTTGAGCTTGGATATTGAGATGTACTCAATAGTGTCCCTCTTTGAATACGTACCATACCTTTCCTAGAGTTGTCCATCTTGAACCTTTTCAAGACTTTATCAATATATGCACTTTGGTTTAGACCTATCAACCGCCTTGATCTGTCCCTATAGATCTTTATTCCCAAAATATATGCGGCTTCACCAAGATCTTTTATGGAAAAACAACTTCCAAGCTAGGTTTTAACACCTTCCATGGTTGGAATATCATTTCCAATAAGTAGTATGTCATCAACATACAATAATAGGAATGTAATTATGCTCCCACTAGCCATCTTATATACACAAGCCTCGTCAGTGTTCTTGATGAAACCAAATTTCTTGATCTCTTCATCAAAACGTTTATTCCAACTCCTCGATGCTTGTTTCAATCCATAGATTCATCTCTTTAACTTGCATACTTTATTTGGATGCTGTCGATCGACAAAACCATCAGGCTGAACCATATGGACAATCTCTTCGAGATGTCCATTAAGAAAGCAGTTTTGACATCCATTTGCCAAATCTTATAGTCATAATATGCAGCTATGGCAAATACCTAATTTACTTTAGCATTGCCATAGGCGAGAAAGTTTCATCATAATCAGCCCGTTGAGTTTGAGTGAAACCTTTTGCTACACGTCTTACTTTGTAAGTATCCAAGTTTCCATGCATATCCATTTTCTTCTTGAAAACCCAATTGCATCCAACCGGTTTGGAGTTAAGTGGAGGGTCAACCAATTCCCAAACATGGTTATCATACATGGATTGCATCTCTACATTCATGGCTTCCAGCCATTTGTCATAATCCAAATTAGACATCGCATCATGCTTTGTAGTTGGCTCATCAGAGTCAACCACATAGCATCCATTCATGAAAAATCAATATCTTTCAGGTGGAATGCTAACTCTATCAGATCTGTGAATTTTTTGTGTGTATCAATCAACCTCTTGATCATCATCAACAACCTCTTGTTGATTGCTAGTGTCAAGCAAAGGTCTATCGGCTTGTGGATCTTGGTCCTCATCAAATTCCACAGTTCTATATGTTATTCCTTCCATAAGGAACTTAGCTTCCAACAACTTTGCCTTTCGAGCAATAAATACCTTTTGCTCTGTTGGATCAAAAAAGTTCCTCTACAATCTTTGGGATATCCAACAAGTATACACTTAGTGGATCGACTCTCTAACTTGTTTTGGGTGTTTAGCTTAACATAAGCTTCACAACCCCATACTTTTAAATATGATAGCAATAGAACTCTTCCATGCCATTTTTCAAAAGGTGTCGAATCCACTTTCTTTGTCGGGGCCATATTCAAAATACGAGCCGCGGAGAACAATGCAAAACCCCAAAATGATAGAGGTAGTGAGCTTATAGCCATCAAAGATCGAACCATATCCAATAGGGTTTGGTTTCTCCTTTCAGACAGACCATTATGTTGTGGTGTTCCAGGTGGAGTAAGTTGTGAGATGATCCTATAACTTCTTAGATGATCCTGAAAAGCCTCACTGAGGTATTCACCTCCTCTATCTAAACGAAGAACTTTGATGGTTTTATTGAGTTGATTTTCTACTTCATTCTTGAAGAATTTGAACATTTCAAAAGCTTCATGTTTATATGTCATCAAGTACACATAACCATAGCGACTATAATCATCGGTATAGGTAATGAAGTATCTTTCACCATTTCTAGTCATTGTCTTAAAAGGACCACATACATCCGAATGTATGATTCCTAATGAGTCTTTTGCCCTCTTGTTAGTACCACTAAAGGGCGACTTGGTCTTCTTACCTTGTAAACAAGATTCAGACTTATCAAATGAAACATTTTCATTTGTTTTCAAAAGACCATTCTTTTGAAGTGTTTGAATCTGATTCTTGTTTATGTGACCTAGACGACAATGCCAAAGATAAGAATCACTTAAACCCATTAAGTTTCTTTGTGCTTGCTTGGTATAATGAGTTATCAAAGGATGAATTATCATGAACCAATTCGTAGATACCATTAAATGGCATAGCCTTAAAATAAAACACATCATCCATACAAACATATATACCATTTTTAACAAACTTTAATTCATAACCACATTGTTTTAAAAGGGAAATAAAAATTGTGTTCCTAGTCAAACTAGGAGCATATAAAATGTTTTTAAGAACAACGTCCAACCATTTGAAAGTTTCAAAATATAGTCTCCTTGGGCTTCGACATCAACTTTGCTTCGTTGCCCATGTAGAGACTTGAGTCTCCTTTCTTGAAGTTCTTATTTCTTTTGAACCCCTGTAACAATCTGCATATGTGAGTTCCACATCGGGTATCCAATACCCATGTGTTTGAAGAAATAACATTTAAACCAATATGAATCATGAAAGTTGTACCTAAGGTTTGCCTAGTATCCCTCTTGTTTTTCAACTCTTTGAGATAGGTTGGACAATTCTATTTCCAATGTCCTATCTCACCACACTCAAAGCATGGATCATTCTCTGTTATCTTAGGCTTCATATGCTTAGGCTTTGGAGGTTCTGCTTTAGCCTGTCCTTTCCCATTTCCTTTGATGTACCCCTTTCTTTTATCAACAATTGCTTTGGGATCAGGATTTATTTCCTCCCTCATTGATCGATAGAACAAGTAGAACCTTTCTACCCATCCCTACATTGGCTATTTTGAGCATTGCATGAAGCTCACCAATGCTCTTATCCCACCCGTTCATATTGTAATTCATTATGATTGTCTCAAACCTTTTGGTTAGGCCAGTAAGGATCAAATCTGTGTCCAGCTCCTTTAAGACGAGGCAATTAAGCATCTCGAGGCGATCAACTTGGCTTTTCATCTTAAGAACATAAGATGGCATCGATTGGGTTTCTTCCATGCGGCAGGCATGAAGCGCTCGAACCGTTTCGAAGCGCTCTACCCTTGCTTGTTGAAGGAAAAATTCCTTCAACTGGGTAATTATGTCATATGCCCCAGATGCTCCAAATCATTTTGGAGTTCGGGAATCATAGTTCCCAACATGAGACTAGAAACCTGCATGGAATCCTCAGTATACTCAAGCCAATCGTTATAGGCCTCAACATCCTCGGGGTCGGGTTGCTCAGGAATCAGATTGTCAAGGACATAGGCCTTTTTCTCTTGCTTGAGAACAATTCTAAAGTTTCAAACCAGTCCATAAAGTTATTATGGTTAAGACAATCCCACTCTAAGATGGTTCTTAGTGATAGGGTATGAACGGTCGGGGTGGTAGCATTATTGTTTGCGGCCATTGCTACAAAATCTTACCAAGTTCATATTAGTATTTCTAAAAATATCATTTTATTCATTAATACCCTTTTCATGTCTAATATACAACTAATAATTAAAATCTAGAGTCAAACGTCACATTTAAATAGTTGAGTTTACACATACAAGTGGTTAGGTGACCTTTATCCAACACACAAGTTCCCTAAAAGTGGTTAGGTGACCTTTATCTCACAAATAGTTCTCAAGTGATTCGAGTATGGTGTAAAAGGATGGTGTTAAACTTTTTTCCAAAGGGCTTTTAGTTTCCATTAATTCTAGTTATGAAAACTCTACGTACCTTGTATTTGCATGCTTTCAAATACATGCCACCCTATGGTTCTCTTTTTAGTAAAAGACCTTTTATTAAAATTATTAATCCTTTTAATAACCTTTTATTAGTCACTTAATGATTTGGAACCATAAATTTTCAGCTTGTTATGTTTTTTAATTAGTTTGTTTTGCACATCCAAATACAAGCAACCATCAAATAAAAAACAACCAAACAAGCATAATTAAACATTCACAAGTGCATAACCATAGCCACTAAGTTGACAACACTTGTTAGCCATCACAAGTGTTGTCATTTGGTCTTTCCTAACGGTTGAACATAACACAAAAGATAAGATCTCCAAAGACCCCCACTTGAAGTTGCATCCAAATGCATCAAGCCTTTCTCTTTGTGTCTTCCCTTTGTGCTTCCAACTTGTTCATCTTCTTTTACAAAATTTACATCCTAATATGAACTTTCTAATAAAAGAAAACACACTTAATCTATCTATTACATCACCATTTAATGAATAAATAAATTACATCCAAATACAAGCACAAAAGAATAATATCACAACCCATTATGAATGAAATCAACCAAAACAAACATTCATCCAAAACCAAACCAACACAAGGTCAAGGCTAGGCTATGCACCAACATGAAAACAACATATACAACATTCAAGAACCAAAATAAATCTCCATTTGACCCTAAATTTTCAGCCAACATAAACCAAGAATTTAGGGTTTTTTGTCCAAACAAAACACAATCAACCATTTGATATCTATCTTTCAAGGTTTAATCATAAGCATGTAAGATATAACCTTGAAAGATTGGGGATTCATCATAGCATCACAAAACAGCCCCTATAAGGTTGTAAAAGTCCTATAAAACCAATTTTATAAGGACAAAAAAAGCTAGTCATCCACATATTCGGCTGAAGATGCCAATGTCATGTTTGTTGGACCATTATCATAGTTGTTTAACCATTTAAACATGAAAACACAGCGGACAAAAAAAGCTAGTCAAAGTTGCATTTTTTTCCAGTTGGCAGGTGAGCATTGCGGAAGATGGCGTGGGGCGGCTACTTGGCATTTTGGATGGCATTCTTTTGTTAATTTTTTTTGCATGTAATGTGAACAAATGAAAATGTGTAATGAATGGTTGTATTAACTTGCAAAAGCATTTATAATGATATGAAAAGTCATTTTTAATGTTCCGCTATGATGTTTTATAAAAGTTAAATGTAATTATATGTTTTATGTCTAATGATTGATCAGCTGTGAGCATCCCGGAAATGGGGCCTTACAGAATCTTATGTCTCAATCAAAAGACTGACCCAGTCTCCTGGATTAGTCTACGATTAGTCAATAAGCATGATGTATTCATGTGTATGGTCCATAAGTATGGGCCATTAACATGAATACTCATCTGACTAGGTTGAACACATTATTCAATCATTATTGACTTAGAATTGTGTGCAACAACCACAAACCTATATAAGAAGTCATACATATGAATTAACATGAAAGGCTTTTACATTTAAGCATATAAACTAGGTAGACATGTGTCTACAAACTCCCCTTTGGACCTAGTTTATTCTATCATCTAACATTTTTCACATGTTCTTGGAACTTCTTGTACTTCTACTTTCTTGTGACTCCTGCGTGTATCTCGAAAGCAAAGAAGAGCCGTATAACATGTTGACATTGAAGAGCTTGTATTATGTCGTGTATGTCATAGAACATTGGCCACTTGTATAAAGTATAGACAGTTCAGCCAACTAGTTAGTGTGCCATATTAGGTCAAATACCTAGTTGTCTATATTTTCCCGTCTCTGTTCAAAACCATTTGAAGTGTGGATTGAAGTCCCGAGGCATTTCCTGTAAGGGAATCTTGGACATTGTGCACAGAGGACTCCACTTTAGCACTACTTTAGGCTATCCAGATATAGTATCAACTCCAGACTGATGAATGAACCTATCAGGTTGTTGAGGTCTAAAGTTTACGCATCTGGTGTTGTATCCTTCTTCAATGCAGCCTCAAACCAACCTAACATCTTTCTTGGATAAGCATATAGTAGATCTAAGCATGCGAGTCGGTTGAGCTCTAAACTAGGAAGAGTGTTCAGATCATGAGGATATCTGAAGTACTCAATCCCTTTCTCACCCTTAATCGCATATACTTCTAAATCTTCAAAATATGCCCACGCTATAATCTTTCCTGACACTTTCTTATGTCTTTTGACTTTATAAAGCTTGGTGTAGGCATTTTGCTTTGTGGTTGCACGTTGGCCTTTCATCTCTGCAAAACTACCTGCCCATTCAGCTTTCTTGATATCAACATTAGCATCCGAAGCTTGGGCTATGATTTCTTCTTTCTCTTTTTCTTTCTTCATTTTATCCAACTTATCAAAAGTACTACTGCCAAATGTTTCACCCAAGTTGGGGATAACGTTTCCTTCCGGGTCAGTGTACTACGGATAGTGCTCTGCAGTGACATCCTCTTTTCTTGGTCTTCAGCTCTTGCCAGACGTGTACACTACACAATCTTCAGTCAGTTCCTTAGAATATACTTGATAAGGCTGAAATTATCACATTGCACATGCACCAGAAGCTTAGTTTCAACTTCACGGTCATCGTCTTCTTCTAGAATCTTTAGTAATTCTGCAACAAGCTTTTGGCTCTGTTGTGGATCAATCTGCTATTCATAAGCGTGAGAGATATTCCACTAGAGCCATAAGCATCAACGTCTTGTACATTAAGTGACATAACCTCGTTAGCTTCTTCAGAATCTTCATCATCCATACCACCACTCATTTGCATAGCATTATTTCTATCTCTATCCAAAACATCATCTTCATCCGGTCCATCAAGTAAGGGAAGATCATGTGAGAGCACTTGAATGGGTGGTTTAAAATCAGTGCAACGCAGCTTTCTGGATTTGTTCAAGACACCGACATTGATGTCTCCGGAGTACTTGATCCTCAGAAAAACATCTACGTGTGCACATATGTTGTGCTTAGTGCTCATCATCCATGTTTCAGCCATATTGCTACAACACAAGAATATATACATTAGATTGGTAGCTAGACTTAACTAGGTGAATTTTGAATGATTTTGATATACTGATTCAATCGTGCGACTGAACAATACGACTAAGTTCAGTCATACGATTAAGTTCAGTGGTCTGATTGAGTCTGCGTCTGAGTGTAGGCGTACAATGTGCCATGCGGTTGAGTCAGTCATGCGACTCAACCCACACACATGATTCAATTGTGCGATTGAGTCTTGCGTCTGGCTCAGTTTTGACGACTGAAGTTCATCAGTGTGACCATTCATATCATACACTGTTGAACACCACAGAATTGAATCTTTGTCAACACAAGACATTACACTTTGTGTATAGATTCATTTGGACTGAAGGGAGTCGAAATAGCACTTAGTTTCATCTAGATCCTCATTTGTGTCAATTTAAGTGGTCTATTCTTAAGAGTAGTCTTGGCTCTAGGTTTTATCATTTTCGGCACTTAAAGGTGCGATTAAGACATTCATTTTGGCAGATTTCAGTTGCAAAGTACTGTAGATTAGTAGAAAACACGTTAGTATCACATATCAAGCAGAAATCACAATAGTAGAAATTTGGGCACATTATGTGTGTATGGGCGATTTTAAATGACTTTGAAGGGTGGTATGGGTTATGAGCGACTCACCCCTGATTTATAGTATTTTAAATTTTAGTCTTGCGACAGGACCCATACTTATGCTCCAAACGTGCGACTGGGCCCATACTCATGCTTCAGTCCTTCATCCATTCATACGATTGGTTCAGTCTTGTAGTCCAATCGCATGGTTGTCCCATACTCATGGTCCAATTGTGTGAGTGGCTCATACTTATATTGAATCATACGATTGGCTCATACTTATGTGCTTGAACTCATATTCTTTCAAATCTTTAAAGTTTTAACCTTTGATAAACATTATGACCTTTTAACACCATTTGATCACCTCAAATGTAATCCTTTTAGTTTGGAACCATTTGATCACATCAGACGTGATCCTTTCAATTTAAAACTGATTGGTCACCTCAGACGTGACCACTTTTAGTGAGTGATTCACAGATTACATCCAGTTGTATAGTCCGACGTCTACACTACAAAAGACTAGGAAATTGAAAATAACTTCGAGATTGAAAAGAAAACAAGATATATTTTTGTTGTGTTGGGTTTGAATAGAAGGGCTTCAAGTTAATTTGATCATTTCTGGAATGACTCATTATGGAGTCATACAGATATATCAGAATTGTTTGGGAACCCCTTTTAGTATGCACTTTGATGCTAGATTCTTGTTTTGTCTAAGAGTCATTAGCACTTTCAAGAAATCATACTAGAGCTATAAGATGCACACAATGATTTTAACTTTCAAGAATTGCAGCCACGATGATTGTCAGTATGATTGTCCACTTAAATCGATACATAGACTTTTGACTTACATTGGTGATGAATTAGGTTTATTTATTTCAATAAGCATTTATGGATCTCACACTTATATGGTAATTAGCATTTCTCAGGAGATTTTTGAGCAGTCTATGGGTATTGGATAATAAGAGACAATTCTAAGAGCTTTCAAAGAGTTGCCAAGCCTCAGGTCAGTGCCATCGGAGTGCCACCGCAGAGAGGCGCAAACAGTGAATTCTAGAATATTGCCATCCCACAACAGAGAGGCACACAACCTATCTTCTTGTTAGAGCATTTATTTTTCTTTTGCACACAACACACAAACAACATTAGTCATTAGATTGATTGCTTTTAGCAGTTTTTACATATGCTTTGGTCATATTTATGATCATCTGCACACATTTGTGGCGTTTATTTTGCTTGTCACCCCTTAATGAAAATGCGTTGATTGTGTTAACCAGGGATAAGATTAGAACCCATAGCAAGTTGAATAACTTAGTTTGAATCTTAGTTCACCAAATAAGTTTACTCATCTATTGTGTTGAATCTACCGACAAATCATATAATGAATTAGCAACCTCTAGGTCTACTTTCTCTATGTTTCCTCAGTAGCAGACTAGTTTAACTATCATTTTTCTTTAGTTGTGCTTAGACTTCTTAGACTTGTACTTTGAATTTCGCATTTTGAGCAAATTAGTTTTGAAGTTTCAACTAATTTCTTCCCGGTGTACTATCATTTTCCATAAAATTTGAATCACAATCATAGATTTGGTTTCACTTCTTTCAGCTAACCTGCCCTCCTCCCTCGTTTCTTTTTTTAACTAAATAAATACAACAATTTAATACTAACCGATGACTATTCTCCCCCTAAAATAATAAAACCGAAATCTTTTGGTGTTTTAGGATTTTAATAGACGGAAAAATAAAAATAAATAAAAGAAAATAAACTAAGAAGGTAATTGGCAGACTAAGAATTGTCATCTACTTGAATCACATGACATTTCTTTTTCATGCCATTAAGCAGTGATGTACCCTCCCTTATTTCCATGAAATAAAACATGTCTCCTTTTAATTTGTTTGACATTGAAAAGGAGAGACGAGTTCCCTGTCATGTGCGTGGACGCCCCACTATCAATAACCGAGGTAGTAGTGATAGCGCTGTAGCGGACACCCTGCATAGTCATAGAAACTTGTTAGTTCAGATTTATGACCCAAGGCTTAACTGGCTTGGGTGACCCAGAGGAATCACACATCATAAAATCAACCCATTGTCGTTTAGAGTCCGAGGGCATATCTATCTTCTTCTTGTCCTCACTATGAGATACTATACTTGATTTTTCTTTCCATAAGCCAGTTTTGTGTGAGGCCTATTTGTGGTAAATAGACGACTGACTTATGGTTTGAACTTAAGGTTCACTACACTCTTAGGTGGAGTGTTAGATCTTATTTTCGATAAACTTGGTTTTTCATCATAAAGTTCACTTTTCTATGTGGGCACCTCATAATAACTACAATTAGTAGAGATATATCCTTGTTTTCCATAATTGTAGCAAGATCTTGCTTCTACAGATTGAAGAAAACTTTTATGTGATGTTGAGTTTGGTGAATGTGTGAGATTATTCTAGTTTGGTTTTATCACTTCTCTTTTAGATGTTTCAGCCTTGTTCATAAAATTAATTGGAATAACGTTTTGAACATCTTTAACTTGCATTTTCTTGGACTTTGATGATTGATACTTTTTTGGTTAACTAGTTTAGTCATTTTGGGTTCTGAAATAGACTTTGGTGAACCTGACCTTACATTAACCCTTTTAAATGCATCATCCAAATTCTCGACTGGCATCTTGCCTTTCGATTTCAAAGTAGACTCCTTTTGCTTAGTGCTAGATTTCACTGGCTTACCCGTGGAATCAGGATCACTAACTAGAGGAGTAGACACCACATGTTCCTTAACTGGTTGTTATTGATAGGTCTACATTTTGTATTCAAGAGGATCTCATGTGGAGGTGGAACTACTTTGTACCCCAAACCTTCCCCATTGATTCGCTCTTTCACTAATTTCTGAACTATGTGAGAAGAAGTAGCCCAACTATGTAGTTTTTGGTTTAAAGAATTAACCTCAACTTCCAAAAATGCTTTCTCCTTTTGCGTTTCTTCTAATGAATTCAAATAAAAATTTATCTCATTAGATTGATTTAAGGTAACAACCTCGGTTTTTCTTAATTGTTTACCCAAAAGTTCTATCTTTTCTCTAAAACTGCACTCATTTTGTTTTAATATACAATTAGCTTCAGTGCAGAGTTATAAGTCATTTACTAAATTATCATTGTGTTTTAATAACCTAGCAAAGCTAAGATCAATGCTTTCTCTAAATTTTTCACATTCAGAACAAGCATGTTTATCAAATAATTGATCTAAGGAACTTACCTATGAGGAGTCAGTTGAGTCAGCCATCAAAGCATAGTTGGACTATTCTGTTGCTGGAGATTCTAAACTTGTTGCTATGAGCTCTTCCTCAACCAAGTGATTTACCATGTTCACAGCTTCTTTTGTATCTGAGATCACTTGCTCATCTGTTGTCTCTCCTTCACTGGCAGACCCATCATCTAATGCTTCGACAAAGGCAATCTTTGATTCTCCAGGGGAAAGAAATCGGAAGGACCAGTCTTGTCCTTCATCACCTAGAGCAGTTAGTGCCTTTGTCTCTTTACTTAGTTCCAACCATGTCTTTGTCGTGATGGTTGAAAGTAGGAAATGGGTTACCATTTCCAGTTTTCTTGGGCTTCACACATTCACCTTTAAAATGCCCCTTTTCACTAGAGTTAAAGTAGGTAACTTTGGTTTTGTCGAATCCAAAAGTCGTATCTTTTGTGGCTACTAGATTCTGCCCTGTCTTCTTGACAAATTTTTTAGCTCTTCTAACTGCACTTGCTAGAGCCCACATGATGTCCATTCTTTCCAGCTCGTTCTCGTCAACTTGCTCGTAGTCTTCATCTGTAAGATGACAATTTCTGATCTTCCTAGTAACTAAACCATCATAGGATTGAACCACTTTTGCTAGAAGATCCATATGCTCCTTTGCCACTTCAACTGTGATATTACCAAGATTCTCGGTCTTCAACTTCGTCGTATTGGCTTCAGGCATTATGTATTGTGTCCCTAATGACTTAGACGTTTCTGGTCCTGAAGTAGAGGTTTGGGAGGGAGTTATAAACTGGACATGAATGTTGGTTGTAGTGGTGCTCCTGAACCAGTTGGAGTTGGAATTGAGTTGTAGAGTGAAGGATTCTGAACGTAGGATCCTTTCTTCGACTTGTACTTCATCCTCAGTTCTTCCTCTCATAACTTGACGATGAAGTTGTTTATGTCTAACATCACAAGAATGTCATTCTGTCTGAGGTTAGACACAAATAAGTCTCGTTTCTCAGGCAAACCGTCATCTAAGCTCTTATTCCCTATCAAAGAGAAGTTATCGAACTCCTTCTTCAGAGCCTTAGCCTTCAGTGCCTTTAACGTCACGTTTCCATCATATCTCTTCTCAAATGCCTCCCACGGCTGTTTGGCCTAATTTTTCTTAGAAAACTGATGAAAGATGTCTTTTGGGATTGACTGAGTCAATAGGGCATAAACTTTATTCTCAGCATTGAAGAGTATCTTCTGAGCTTTGCTCATTCCTCCCAACATCAACCTAACTCCATTTGCACTGACTGGTACCATGTAACCTATCTCTATAGAAGTCCAAAGATTTGGATCGACTCCATTAAGGTAAATCTCAAACCGCCGTTTCCACTGAGGATATTCGTCAAACATTAACAGCTTTGGTGGTTTATTGTGATTACCAATCTCATTCTCCAGAAGCAGTAGGTTCTAGATGTGTGAGTCCTTTCATGCAATAAACACGGGAAACTGATCTTCCATTTGTATAAACTTTGTACTTGGAGAATAGGATAGCTTCAGTCGTGTGAATGGACAATGAGTATGAATCACTCGTGCGAATGAAGGGTGCGAATGAATTCAATCGGGCAATTGGATTCACTCGTGCGTATGAACAGGGCAATTGAAAGCAGGCGACTGGAGTTGTTCAGTCGTGCGAATGAGCTATGTGACTAAGTTCAGTTGTACGAATGGAGGGAGCGAATGAGTTCAATCGTATGAATGATCTAGTCGTGCGACTGAAGGTGCTGTTTTTACATAGTCGAATATTTTGACACTTAGACACAAAATATGATTTTTCTAAGAACCCTAATCTACCGTATAGTGAAAAATTGCAACTTTAACGCCTGAAAACGTGGAAAAAACCTGTTAAAGCAAATGTGGTCAGTCTTTTGATTAAAACGTAAGTTTTGACACCAAACCTAATTGAATCAAATGCAAAATCCAGAGCCTTAGCTCTGATACCACTTGTTAGGGACCGTGTACGTATGGAGTACTAACTGATTATGCGTTATACCGGATCAAATCATGCGGAATCCTATGTGATTGGCAATTCAATCAGTGAGAACGATTACCCGATTGATATAAGATTGAAACTAAACGTTAAAACAAATAGAAACAGATCAGGAATGAACTATGAACTTGGACAGACTGTTTTGGACGTTCTGGATGGCTAGGGTTTTTGTGTACGCGTAAATCTCTTCAAGTGTTTTTTTCCACGAATTAGGTGGTATTTATAGGTTAGCAGTTTCCATTCGTACGACTGAACTGTTGGATTCTTTATGCCTAAGACACATAGAACATTGATGTGGTTAGTACGTTATGATCCAAGTCAGGTCATACCCAATAACAAGCTTAACAAAAACCAATTGATATTTAATTGATGATATGATCATGCAATGAAATAAATACACCAATTTAGAAAATGGGTTTTCTAAATAAGTTGCATAGGAGATTGAACAACTTATAGGGATATTTTGTTCTTGGGTATTATTTGTAATTTTATTTAAATTATCTAAATGACATCAAGTAATAAAAAGTGTGTATGAGTGATATAATTAAAGGGTTAATTATATAACTTATCTAAATGACTAGATAAATGGTAAATATAATTTTGGGGGGAACCCCATTTGAAACATATATTTCAGCTGCCCCTTTAAGGGGTTTTGTGCCTTTTGTTTCTTGGTATTAATTTTACATTAACTAGCTACACACTCCATCTCTCTCTCTCATACATGCAAAAGACCAAGAACAACATATTCTCTACAATTACTTGAATTAGTTCAAGGCTGAAAATCGGATTTTCAGCCTTTCTTGGTTCACTTTTGGTGTTGAAATCCTAGCAAGAAATGTCTTTGCTTGATGCTTGTGGGTATGGGAGCTTGAGGATACTTCTTCTTGGGGTTTTGGTCATTCAAGAACCTCATTCTCTTCATCAAAATGACGTTTTTCACCCGCTCTACAAAAGTAGTTTGTATGTGTTGTTTTGGTTGTTATTTCTTGTTGATAGCTAGTTCATACACATATATATGATCCTATGTTCTTGGGTTTGTTAATATTAAGTTATGTGCCTTAAGTTTCAGTTTACAAAACATAATATTAAGTTTTGTTCCGCTGTGTTTTCTTGTTTAAATGGTTAAAATGATCCAACAAACCCAACATTGGCATCCAGAGCCGGATATGTGGATGACTATCTTCATTTGTCCTTGTAAATTTGGTTTTATAGGACTTTGACAACCTTAAAGGGGCTGTTTTGTGATGTTATGATGAATCCCCAATTTTTCAGGGTTATATCATACATGCTTGTGATTAAATCTTGAGAGAACGATATCAAATGGTTGATTGTATTTTGTTTGGACAAAAACCCTAAATTCTTGGTTTATGTTGGCTAAAAATTAGGGTCAAATGGGGATTTATTTTGGTTCTTGTATGTTGTTTCATATTTGTGCATAGCCTAGCCCTGACCTTATGTTGGTTTGGATTTGGATGAATGTTTGTTTTGGTTGATTTCATTCATAATAGGTTGTAATATTATTCTTTTGTGCTTGTATTTGGATGTAATTTATTTCTTCATTCAATAGTGATGTAATAGATAGATTAAGTGTATTTTCTTTTATTAGAAAATTTGTATTAGGATATAAATTTTGTAAAAGAAGATGCACAAGTTGGAAGCACAAAGGGATGACACAAAGAGAGGAACTTGAAGCATTTGGATGCAAGTTCAAGTGGGGGTCTTTGGAGATCTCATCTTTTGTGTTGTGTTCAACCCTTAGGAAAGACCAAATGACAACACTTGTGATGGCAAACAAGTGTTGTCAACTTAGTGGCTATGTGCAGGACCATTGAAGGGGTTTAGTTACAACACAATACCACAAAGAGGAGATTAACCAAACTTAATCAAACAGTAAACTCGTTTAACCACAAGAGAGACACTAAGTACACCAGTAATATATGGAAAAGTACATGAAGTAGAAAGTTACAGACACAAGACCTCAATGTACAGTTACCAAAAGCATGGACCTTTTCACTAACTCATGTAAGTTGGTGACCTTACAGAGATGCAGTGAAAAGGTGTCTAGCTTTATGGAAAAGTACATTAGATAAAGCATGTGTTAAAAGTCTTCAGAAGAAATCTGTCTTCATAAGTTGAAGCTTCGGAAGACTTTGTCTCTGAGGCTTCGGAAGACTTCATATTTGGCATCGGAAGATATTGGTCTTGGCTTCGGAAGATTTCACAGTTAGAATAATTATGTTGCATGTGTGAAACTTCCTAAGAATTCTTCTTAATAGCACTTGTGCAGCATGATGGATAGATATTGGATGTTTAGGTTGCATCAGCCTCTTCATTAATCTCTATAAACTCCCCCTAGGCTGATGCTACCAAACACTTAGTAGACTTCAGATTTCAACAGTCCTTATTAGGATGATCACCAATCCTTTCTTCATAAGCTCATCAGGATTCTTCAGACTGTCAAAATGTCTTCTCATATCAAAAAGGTCATGTAGAGGCAACTTAAACATATCTTGCCATGTTTAAATGTCTTTAGTGCCATGATCTATAAAGACATGTCATCTTTCTGGATTTGTGGTGTATGTCCAACACAAGATGGGTCTTCCTGATGCTAGAGGAGTTGTTTGAATTGTAGTTGATGTAGCATCCTCTGGCTACACAACCTTAGGATGTTCTGACTCATCCTGGGGTTTAGAAGAGGGTGCAATCTTCTTGTTCTCTGGCTTTGGTTTAGAAGCCATCCTCTTTTTCTCTTTGTAGATTTTCACTTAGAAGACTGGCTTGCAGTACCAGATTGATCTTCATTTTCTTTCTCAGTTGGGATTTCCTCTCTCTCAGGCTCAGAAGGAGAGGGAGGTTGACCCTGCTGTGGATCAGAAGATGAAGCTTGCTGAGTTTCAGCAGGAGGTCCAGGTTGTGTTGTCTCTAGTGTTTCAACCTTAACCTCTACTTCAGGTGGGGCTTGACTTGGAGTGGAGTGTAAGTCAATGAGCTCTCCACTTTTCATCTTCTACTTGATCACGATAATATGCTCATCCATAGTGGATAGAGTCGTGGGGCCAAGTCTCCTTCCAGAGAATCCATATAGCTTGAAGAAGCTCATCATCTTCTGCCTGTCAGCAGACTTCTTCATGCTCTTTCGGATGATGGTTCTTGATTTTGCAGCTTCTTCCTTTAGCTTTTTCTTAATTGTCTTTCTGTCCTTGACTATCTCAAGTTCAAGTTGTTTTAAGTACTCAAACTCAACATAATCAAAGGACAAGGGAAGAAGTGTTTCTGCCTGATAGATGCCTGTGGCACTCAAGTAGTTGATCATCCTGATTCTTTCTTCTTCTTTATCTACTTGAGGTTATTGTTGAACCACATCCTGTTATGCAAGACTTTCTTGAACTGGGGAGAGGGTAGGCATCTCAAGTTCAAGTTTGTACAATCTTTTCTTTCTTCTTTCTTCTTTTATTTGTACTAGAAGCTCTGCATCTTCTCTCTCCTTCTTCTCCCTTGACCTTTCTAGATCAACCAGTTCATTCAACTCATCTAAGGGGAGTGAAATGATAGTGTCTATGTCATAGTTACTTGTCTGCAGTTAATTTATCCTAACTACCCTTAACTCATCATTCGGAGTATCTAGTCTGGGGGCAGCCCTGATAGCAGACTCCATGAGTCTTCAAGACTCAGCAGAGGAACTTTCTCCCCTCAGCCTCCTTTTCCTCTCTCTCTCCTCCTCCTAAATGTCCTCAGATGTCATCTTTCTTTTCCCTTTGTCACTCACAGACCTTGTGACTCAGGTGGAGAGAGCTTTGGCCTTCATTGCTTGATGCAGCTTCTGAGCTCTAGCTAGAGAGAGGTTGAGAAGCACCTCGACCAACACGTGTTTCAATAGGAGTACAGATCTCTGCAGCAGTTGATGGTGATGAGACAGGACTCTCAGGTTCAGCCACTAGGCCTTCGGTCAAGGTTTCCCCTATGAAACTAATCATAGGGTCTACCTCAACATCCAGTTGACCGATGGCATTTCCGGATTGCCTGAGTCTCCTTGTGAAGCTGAACTCTACAGTGATCATGTCTTGGATTCTTTGAGCCAGCCTGTCAGCTTGTCTTGATTTGATTGGATTGACAAGTGGCATGTTAACTAGAACCAGACCTTCATAGTAGTTCAAAGTCTGATAATTTAGGACTTCTTGCTGCCCTTGAACTCTTATGATGATTAGGGCTTTCTTGTTGATGTCACACATCCACCAAATGACATGATTGGAGGATGGTGAAGATGACATAGCCCTTCATATCCCATCCTCAAACAAACTCTGTATGAAGGAGTCTGTGTAGTCCACATCAATGTGAATTTGAGGAGGTTGCTCAGAATGCACAATTGCAAGTGAGGATGGTGAGTCCTCAGTGTCCACTCTCTCTGAAGAACTCCCAAGTTCTGTAGCTATAATGACTTTCTCCCCCTTTTTGGTAGCATCACCCACTTGCATAGGTGAGTTGGAAGATAGGTCAATCACATTCATAGGTTCTTGTGTTCCTGGTTGAGCTCTTCTTAAGGGTCGCCCACCTAGTTTTTCCTTAAGATATGAAATCTCAAGTTGCTGATCATTGATCATGTTGTGTAAGGTAGTCACCTGAGATTCAAGGTGACTGACCTTTGAGATGTCAGTGGGCTGAGTTGCCATGGTTGAGGTCTTAATGATGTAATCACTTTCAAAAGTGAGAGCCTCTTCCATATAGACAATCTGAACAGGTTCAGAAGTGTCCACCTCAGCGGTAGGTGACTGATGTGGGATAGATATAAGAGACTCAGGAGCATTCATCTCTCTTTAAGTAGGGATAAAGAAGAGAGACTCGTTATACTCACTGAAACCTAGATCTTCATCAGTATAGAAATCAAGGTTGGGGATTGGTAGGTTGGGATCTATAGGTTGGGGATGGTAACTGTCCCCTCAAGGTTGATCACTTAAGTGTTGAAACTCAGAGTGATGGCTTAAGGCAGTTGGGCTAATAAGCTTAACAGGCTGAGCATGAGGAACCTCGGCACTGATCCATGAAGAGATGAGAGTGGTCTGCTCCTCAGGAGAAGTGGGAGCTCTAGTGTCTACTTCTGCCTGTAAAGATGAGTGTATGGGGACCTCCACTGACTGAATAGTCTGAGCAGGGGTTCCTTTGGATTTTCTTTGGTAAGTGAGGGTAATTTGAGGTTGTGTGGGTAGTTGGGATGTAGCAGGCGTGGGTTCAACACTAACTTGTGCTGCTAGGTTGTCACCTTGAGCAATGAGCTCTAACATTTTTGGCACTAGGGTTGTTTCTACCCCAGAGAAGCCAACAGTGGGCTTTCTCAGTATTTCAAAGATACCGGGCTTCATCTATCCCAGTTTAAGAATGTTACCTGTTTCCCTCAACTGTGAGCCCGGTTCATAGTTAAGAATGTATTGTACCTATATAATAAACAGGTAATATTCTAAGGAGTCTAAGTTAGCAAGTAAATTGGTATAAACAAAGTGAGAATACCAGAACTTGACCCCTTGAACCATTCCATGGATGATGAAGGAGTGATCCTTAGGAATCTGGTCCCATCCACCATGCTTGTTTGACAAGCTGTGGATGACCACATGGAGCAGGAATCTCCACTGGGATGAGACCTTCCCTTTCCTAAAGGTCTTTACACAGAAATCTCTCTCATATCCCATCTGCTCAAAGGAATGATTAACATCTTCCTTTGGGAAGAACACCTCACCTTCTTCATCATCCAGCTGAAGATGCCTGTTGATGATGGCCGGAGTGATGAAGATTGTTCTCCCTTGCAATGTGGCAGACAGTGCCTTCTCCCCGTCCATTATGAGCTCTTGGCAAGTCTTCCAGAAATCAAGCAGCTGATCCTCATAGAGAGGAGAATCAATGGTTAGGGAGGTGAAGTAATTTGACAAAGCTAAGAATTGACAAATCTCTGGGAAATAAGGATCTTTCTCAGAGCTTAACAGAGCAACCTGATTATGTTGCCTGTGTAGCTACATGGTAATGTTGGGATCATTTCTGTGAGCGAGATTGGCCATTTTGAGGTACGTTAAAGATGAAGAAAGAAGGAAGAAAGAAATTTCAGAGAGAATTTGGGTTTTAGGTTTGTAGAAAGAACGGATGATAGAAAGAGGGGGAACCGTTGGGTTTATATATGAGAGAAATTTGGGATAAAGTTTAATGAAAGAGGATAAACTTTGAAATCCAAATGTCGGTCCCACCTCTGAAAAAGTAGTTTACTTTTTCTCAAAAAGTAATTTTCTTGGAAATCAAAAAGCTTCCGAATGTTAATTATCTACGGAAGTTTTAATTTAAAAGCTTTCGAAGCTAAAATGACTTCGGAAGAATTTCCTGAGAGTTTTGTAAATTTTGCTTCGGAAGAGAAATTAAAACTTGATTGCTTTGTATATAAAACAAAAAGCTTCTGAGAGTTAATTTTGCTTTGGAAGTAAATAGTCCTTGAAAATGAATAAGTGTCTGAGACAAATATTTAAGCTTCGGAAGATAGAATAACAACCTCTTCCCAAGGTAAATTTCTTAGAAAGTTATTTGTTTTCAAGGGATGATTTGCTTCCGAAGTTAAAAGCATAACTTCCGAAGGATCAAAATTTGTCAAAAATCTATGGAAATATTCAGAAAGATAATTTCATGAGCTTATGAAAGTGATGAACTAGACACTTAGGACACACATATTTTAAGAAATAGTAAGAATTAGTTTTAAGAAAAACCTAATCAAAGTTTATCATCCTAATAGTTGATATTAGATATTTAAATCTCTGTTCATTAAAAGCCTTTGTAAATAGATAAGCATATTGTTCATCTGTGTGAACTTTGACAAGTTTAATTAATCCATTTTCATGGTTATCTCTTATTAAATGATACCTGATATTGATATGTTTGGTCCTTGAGTGCTGCACAGGATTCTCTGTGATTGAGATAGCACTGTTGTTGTCTATGTGAATGGGAGTCTCCTTGAAGTTGAAACCATAGTCCAGCATCTGATTTTGAATCCAAAGCACTTAAGCACAACAGCTTGTAGCAGTAATGTATTCAGCTTCAGCAGTTGATGTAGAGACATAGGATTGTTTCTTGCATTACCATGATAGCACACCTTGTTGTGCAGGGATGAGGATATCATGTTCTTGAAGGTCTCTTCTTCAAGAACACTCTTTTGCCCTGGCTTTGCTGATCACAAGCTCAGCCTGACACTCAACCTGTTTGGTTATGTGATCATTGATTTGAGTCCTAAAATCCGTGTATTCATGTTTTAGAACTGAAATGGTTTTCTCTAGGTCCTCTATCTTCAATTTATAATCATTTTCAGACTTTTTAAAATTAGATTTTAAAATGTTTAAGGACTCAAGATCAGATCTCATTTCCAAGTTATACCTGTATCTATTGACTTTAGCAATACATTAAGGATTACAAAGATGTTCCAATACCTTGGCTTCATCATGATCTGCCATCAAAGCTTGGTTTGGAGAAGCATCTTCCACTTGAAAGCTCCAGTCAAAGCCTCCTTCTTTAACAGCAATAGCAGCGTGCTGCTTTGACTTCTTATTTTGGAGAGCTTTGTTAGTGTAGTTAGGTCTGGACTGTGTTTGGTCACCATTTGTTTTAGGTGCCTTACACTCTCTGGCAAAGTGGCCCATCAAGTTACAGTTGTAACACTTGACTTTGCTTTTGTCCAGGCCAAACTTTCTAGTGGTTACATTGCTTGGAAACTTCCTTCTAGTCCTCTTGTAAAACTTCTTGGCTCTATGAGTGAGAAGAGCCATCTGCTGGACTATTTCCATGTATTCTAGATCTTGTGGATGAATATAGTCCAGGTCTTCAAGAGTGAAAAGAGAGTTGCCACAGCTTTCATCATAAGACTCAAAAGCTTGAGAAGAGCTTGTCTCTTGGAATGGGCTTCCGTGAGTGTAGTTCTCCCTTGGTGTCTCTAGGACTCAAAAGCTTGAGAAGAGCTTGTCTCTTGGAATGGGCTTCCTTGAGTGTAGTTCTCCCTTGTGTCTCTAGGAAGGTGATGAAGGGGCCCTTTGGTGAGTTGTCAGGGTAGCATATGAGATGATGTTTGGGTTCTATGCTATCCCTTTCAACCACATGTAGGGCAGAACCCATTTGATTGTTGGAGTTGCTAGATGAACCTTACATGTTCTTCTCCATCTGGTAGCCACTAAGAATCCTATATAACTCTGTCAGAGTAAGAGTTTTGAGATTTTCAGTCCTCTTGATCACCACACAGTAGTGTGTCCACTGCCTAGGAAGTGAGGACATGAACTTCCTTACAATGTCCCTTTTCTCAAGAGAAACTCCTCCATCCACAAGGGTATCCACAATCTCAACGTACCTGAAGTATTACCGAGTCATGGTTCACCTGTTTAGAAGGTGATGTTTTCAAACTGCTACTTCAGGAGATCCTTCTTATTCTCCTTGGCTTTAGAGGAACCCTCATATATCAGTTTTAGTGCATCCCACAACTGTTTAACTATTTTGCACTTCTTGAAACCTCTATACACAGAGTTTGGAAGGGTAGTTTGAAGGGCTGTCATGGATTTTCTGTCAATCTCTACTCTCTTCCTATCTTCATCAGAGTAGTTAGCCACATCCTTGGGGATCATACCAGCACCTGTAGCAGAAGGGGTGCTAGGTATGAAAGGTCCATTTTCAATAGACTCCACATTCTTGAATCAAGAGACCTGATGAAACCTTCCATTCTGAAACACCAGGTATTGGATCTTATATGCCCAAGACACATATAAGATTGATGTGGTTAGTGCGTAATGATCCAAGTCAGGTCATACCCAATAACAAGTTAGACAAACACCATCAAATATTTGTTTAATGATAGGATCATGCAACAAATATAGACACCTAATTTAAAAATTGGTTTTCTAAATATTGCTTTTGTGTTAGAACAAAATTATATGGATGATTTTGTTCAAGAGAGATTTATTTGTTTCATTATTTAAAATGGTTAGATAATGACTTATAAAAGAGTGTTGTGTTATAAAATTACAACTAGGTTTTAATTTTACAACATGAATTAATAAAAGGGTGCAACTAATACAAAATAAAAAGTGTGGGAAAACTTGTTTTTGGTTTGAAGTTGCGGCCGCCCAAGGGCATTGGGAGACCCCCCTTTTGTCTTGGTTCTTGCATGACTTAACTTATGCAACACACCACAATCAACTCTCCTAAGACTCTCTCTCTCACACACACTAGAAACTCTCTCAACTTGGCTGCTTGATTTCGAGCTTGGAGCAGAAATATTGGGGCTGAAGTTCCGAGTTCTAGTGAAGCAAAAGAAGAGGTTCTTTTGGGTGTAGCAACCTAACAAGCAAGGTGTTTGAAGGGCTTGGGGTATCACGGATTTGAGGCCTTCTCTTTTGAAGATTAGTCACTCAAAAGCATCATCATCTTCATCTATTTCGATCTTGTTTTGCTGCTGCAAGGTAGTTTATGGCAGCTTCTTTATGGCTGTCCATAATGCTAGTTTTATGTCTTCCTTGCTTGTTTATTCACATAAATGATCCTTGTAAAATGGGTTTGTTTTATACACTAATATGGTCACCTAAAGAACATATATTTCAGCTTTGAAAATCATTCAAAAACTAATATTATCCGCTGCGTTTTCTGAAAGTTTAAATGGTTAAACTACGTTTTATGTTCTTGCAAACCCAACACCAGATATCAAAGTCATCAAGAGTGATCAGTGGGGACTTGTTCATGGTTCGAGTTTCCATATCAGTCTTAGATATGGCTGCCATTTGAAAAAGTTTAGTATTTGTGTATGTGAGGGATCTTAAGATGATGAGATCTTATATCAAGAGCCTGGAATGCTCTAATACCAAATGCAGGACTGTTGAAGGGGTTTACTTACAACCCAATACAACAAAGAGGAGATTAACCAAACTTAATCAAACAATAAACTGGTTTAACCACAAGAGAGACACTAAGTACACAAGTAATATATGAGACAGAACAAGAGAACAAGAGTGTATGGTTTTCAAGAATGCAATATATTGCTTTCTCTATTTTCTATTATAAGTGTTACAAAGAATATCAGAAAGATACAAGAACATGAGATACTTATACTACATCCTACAACGGCTATACTTTGAAAGCCAGCCGGATACAATTGACTAGACACAAAAAAGTCAATTTTAAAATCGAAAGGCAGATTTCCTTTTAAAAGGACCACATACATCCGAATGTATGATGCCTAATAAATATTTTGCTCTTTCGGACTTGCCACTAAAAGGTGCCTTAGTCATTTTACCTTGAAAACAAGATTCACATACATGGAATGAATCATATTGATTTGCTTTTAAAAGACCGTTCTTTTGAAGTGTTTGTATGCACTTCTTGTTTATATGACCAAGACGGCAATGCCAAAGATAGGTATCACTCAAATCCAATTTGAGTTTCTTAGTGGTGGTTTGGTACAATGAGCTACCATATAATGTGTTTTCACGAACCAATTCATAAATACCATCAATAGGAATAGCTTTAAAATAAAATATGCCATTTAAAGAAACATGAATTTCATTTTCAATAAATGTCAAAACATAACCACTTTGTCTTAATTGGGCAACAGAAATAATGTTCCTAGTCAAAGTAGGAGCATACAAAATATTGTTCAAATTGCTTCCAAACCATTTAGAAGCTTCAAGATGTAGTCTCCTCGGCCTTCAACTTGAAAATTTGCCCCATTCCCCATGTAGAGGCTAACATCTCCTTTCTTGAAGTCCTTACTTCTTTTGAACCCCTGCAATAAGTTGCAAATGTGAGTTCCACATCCGGTATCCAATAGCCATGTGTAGAGGATATTAAATTTAGATGAATATGAATCATGAAAATTGTACCTGAGGTTTTCCCGACATCCCTCTTTGCTTGTGACAGGATCAGTGATCACAAGTTTGATGTATTAGAATACAAAGCAGCGGAATACAGACTAGAATTAGACAAATTGTAGCAAGCAATCGATACTTGTAAGCATTAAGAGCGCATACGGTTATAGGGAGAGAATATATATTTCTGATTTGAAGGAATGTTTATAGAGGTAGAATATTTCTAATCAAATCATTCATTCATTCCATTCATTCGTCCATGGTCACAATAAGTTGTCACTCCTTATATAGAGTGCAACAATCACTGCTGTTATCACGGAAAGTGACAACTGGCAGATCTAATACAAAAATAACTAATTCTTAACAAACTACTGAAATGTTCACAACTACTAAGAACATATCAGCATGTTAAGTACAAAATATAAAACTACTGAAACTACAACGACTGAAGAACAAGCTCTTCAGTCGTTTTACAAAACTACTAAAACATAAAAATATAAAACTACTGATATCACAACTACTGAAGAAGTACTATTCAGCAGTTGTGACAAACTACTGAGGCTTCAGTACTTGATCTTCAGACTTTGACCTTCAGGTGTTTCATCAGCTGATGACTTCAGTAGATATCATCAGCTGATGTCTTCAGTCTTTGTCTTCAGACCTTATACATCAGTTGTTGATCTTCAGCACTTGTAAACTCTTCAGCTGTTGTACTTCAGTACTTTAGTCTTTCAGCTTCAGCACTTGTGTTCTTCAGCTGTTGTACTTCAGCACTTTGGTTCTTCAGCTGTTGAGGTCTTCAGCACTTGATCTTCAGCTGTTGAAGTCTTCAGCACTTGTCAAACTACTGATGAGGCTTTCAGCAGTTGTTGTGATACCATGTGGGACTTAGAGGTTTTCTGATCTTGGCTCATTGGTTCTTTTGGTCCAACAAACTCCCCCTGAACCAATGCAGCCAAAACCTCTAACTTATTTATTCTCCCACTTATTGATGGCAAAATGTTGGTCTTTTTCCTTCTTGATGAGTAGAGAAGATGACCCATGTAAGCTCCGGCCTGGGAAGAAACCTCAAATATTTGTTTGGCAGAGTATGAATGGGAACTCTGTTTTGGGGAACAGGACACAGAGTTGTTATCCCATTCATGAGATTCACTTCCCCATAATGAGTCTGTACGACTCTCTTGTGTAGGCCTCAAGGAAGGTGATTTGTTCCTCCATGGTTAGCTCTTCAGCACCTCCTTCAAACAATGATTCCGACCCATAATACTCAGACAGGTATTTGGCCTGTTTCCCATTCTTTAGCTCCCAGTTGTTATTATTCTGTAAGCAAACTCATCCGGGTGATTACCCTCTAGGAACAACTGGAGCTCATTTTTCCTGACTTCCTCAAGCCTCTTGTAAACTAACCCCTTTTTCACTATTTTGTTTTCCAGCATCTTCTGAGGGTTAGATTAGCTTTGTAGGCCTTCTTGAAGTCTTCTAGGATTTCCCAGGGTGAAACTACAAAGACCAGAGAGATCACTTCATCTACGATCTTTTTCACCTGGCCAATGTATCTCCGAGGTATATTGTTCTTATGAATTCGGTGAGAGACCCTGGGATCAGGCCAAATCCTCACTCTTTCCTTTTGATATTGAAAGGTATGCCTGAGAGTGTAAAGTCTGAGGGCTTGCTCCTTCATATTGATGATGGAAGATGTGGCTGCATAAGCTTTGTCAACTCTCTTCAGCAATTCCTCATCATGCTGTTTATGAAGCTCTTCTTCTTCTAGCTTCACTTTAACCATTTGTCTCTGGACTTCAGGAGTAATTGCTGAGGAGTGACTTGTGGCCTTAGGCAACTGAATCACAGCTGAGAGCGGCAGCCTGTCTTCATCATCTTCTTCATCTTCTTCTAGCCTCATATCCTTCTCTTCTTCTTCAAGGGTATATCATCGGCTATGGGTTTTGAGGATAAGGGAGTTGGTTTGGTGGGTTGTGTTTTGGGTGGTTTTGGTGTGGGAATGTTGACAGGCTGTGCTAGCATCCTTGAGGTGAGTGTGGCTTTTGACTGCTTGGCTAGCTCAGTCCTGCTCCCAGCACCCACTTCATTCAAAGCTTCAATAACAAGCCCCTTAGTGTATGCTTCAGACGAACAGATCTTGGTGGTGATTGCCAAGATACTGTCCCTGGACCAAGATTTGATTTCAATCATTGATCTTCCAAGATATTTTGCAATAAATCTTATCATGATTTCAAGCCTTTCTCTTTCTAACACTTCATAACTTGCCCATCTATTCTGGATTTCTTCAATCTCTAGTCGTCGAATCTCAGAGTCAAGTTTGTTGGTGTCATGGCCTTGCCTGAACACTGATCAATGATGTTGTCCATTGATCTGCTGTGTTCGGCATCAGCCTCTTTTATCAGTAGCTCCAAGGCTTTATCTTGAGCAATGTGCTCATCAGCACCTTTCTTCCGCTTGTAGTGAGCATTGGTTGCTGTTCTTTCTCCTCCTTTAGGGCTTGCTTCACTTCCTTCTTTTCCTCGGATCTTTTCCTCTTCTTTTCTTTCACTGCAGTACTCTCCCCCTTTTTGGTGGACAGCAACATCAACCAAGGGCTGTAATGTTGAGGAAAGCCTCTCATCAATGGCTTTGATCACTATATCAGTGATTATGGGTGTGATGAGAGGGAGGGAATTTTGGAGTACAGCACCTATTTGCTCAAGAGGGTTCTGTTCCTGAGAAGTAGGGCCTGAAGCAGAGGTAGGTGGTTGATTTTGGAGTGGCTCGGTGTTTGGGAAACCTTCAAGTGAAGGTGCCATCTGTGGGTGGATAGAGGCAGATGGTCTTTCTCCTTGTGAGAGTGGTCAAGTAGGTTTTGCAGCCTACTGACTTTCTCTTCAAGGAGTGTGTTCTGGGCAAGAACATCATAGAAAAAGCCCAGGTCATCATCAGCCGAAGCTGAATCAGCTGACCTCCTGCTTAGAGCAGGATTTACATGCACTAGGTGTAGACCAGTTGGTGCATGTGCCCCTTGTGCTTGGTACTGGGGACTTCCAGCCTCAGGACAATGTCCATCATCAGCTGTTGCCTCTAGTGAGGTCTTAGCAATGTTACCAGCCTCACTCTGGTCATGTGCTGAGTCAGAGGAGGTGGCAGCCTCACTAGATATTCTAAGCTCCTTGTCTACACCAGGAGATAGAAGTGGGAAACCCCTGTGCTGTGGGTTCTCAAGTGCACTGTGTTCCTCCCCCTCAAATGTAGAGGTATTCCCAGAAGTAAGTGGTTTCTGGGAAGGGGGTGAGGAGTGCAATTGAGTCAGCACTTGTCCAACTATTAAAGTTGGGCTGTGAGGGGCGGTTGTTTGGGGTGAAGGGATAGAAGCAGTGTGCACCTGGGGAGGTTGGTGCTCTTCAATGGCAATCTCCTCAATTGAGGAAGATCGCAGATATGTAGGTGCCCCTTGGGTGGTTGCTGCAGGCTCCTGTTGAGAGGAAGCCTGAGCGGCTATGGCTGGAGGAGTCATTGTATCCACTAGGGGGTTTGGACTAGTGGATATATCCTGCGTTTGTGTTGCAGGAGCATCCTCAGGGGACTCAATTCCCTGAGTAGCCGTTTTGGGTTTCTTTTTGGTGGGTTTGGTGGGGACTTTGGATTTGGAGGTGGTGGCTGTGGGTTCCAGCTGCGTGGGTTTTCGCAGCTTGGCAGCCATTTTGAGTGTCCGGTCAGAGTTGTGCCGGAGTATACTTCCGGCAGAACAGCCGTAGCAGGGACTCCCAAGCCAACAAGTCCCTCAGCATTAAGCTGGTCTGTAATAATGGCCATTATGAACCGTGGATAAAGTATCCAACGGTTGGCAGTTAGTTTTTGAGCCATATCTTTGAGCTCTGAAAATATTAATTCTGAAAAGTTTAGTGGTTGTTGCTCAAGGATAGAATACATTACCTGCTGCCATTTGGTGGACATTTGATCCCAAGACGACGTCTTAGGGGCCAAACATACATTTACCATGTGAAAAATCAGGCGCTCAGCGTCATTAAAGTGTTTCTTCAAGATGGTGGAGGCACTGAGATCGCCTTGATATCCATGGAGCCTCTAGTGAAATTGTTTTCCAGAAGAAAGTTTGATAATGTCTCATACCAGGCTCTGGGAGCTTGTTTTAACCCATAAAGAGCTTTATCAAGCTTATACACCCAATTAGGATGTTTATTGTCCTCAAAGCCTGGAGGTTGACATACATAAACCTCTTCTTTAATTTTTCCATACAAAAATGCACTTTTGACATCCATTTGAAAAACTTTAAGGTTTTGATAAGCAGCATAAGCTAAAAACAATCGAATTGCTTCCAGTCTGGCTACAGGGGCAAAGATTTCATCATAATCAATACCTTCTTCTTGTGCAAACCCCTGAACAACCAGTCTGCCTTGTTCTTAACAATAAGCCCATTTTCATCAGTTTTGTTCCTAAACACCCATTTAGTGCCTATTGCACACTTACCTGGAGGTAGAGGAACCAGTTCCCACACTTGTTGTTTCTTGAACTGAAGAAGCTCAAGCTGCATGGCATCAACCCATCCATTGTCCTTTAAAGCAATGTGATAATTCTTTGGCTCATGCTGACTGATGAAGAGAGCATAGAAGCAGAAATTTGACAATTGACTTCTTGTTGATACTCCAGCAGTGATATCACCAATGATTTGAGACATAGGGTGATTCTTCAGATCTTGATACACAATGAGATCTGTGCAAGTGTTGTAGCTGGTTCAGCAGCAACAGATGGTGATGGTGTATCATTTCCTTGAAACCAATCAGTGGATGGTAATTCAAAGGAAGTTGAATTCGAAGAAATCTCATCAGCATTTGTTGTGGATGGTGCTACTGGAGCTACAGGAACATCAGGTCTAGCTGAGTCAGGCAGCTGATCACTAACCTGAAGAGGTGAGTACTGCAATCATCATCATCATCAGCAGCACCACCAGGTGGTGAACTGTTGACAGGAGCAACAGCAGGAGTTTGATAAGGAACATATTGCAGTATGTCCAAATCAAATAACTCCACAGGACTTTGTGGAATCTTGTCCTTTGGAGATTCATTAAACTTAAAATGTATAGTTTCTTCAACCATCTTTGTTCTGCAGTTGAAGACTCTGTATGCCTTGCAAGTAGATGAATAACCAACAAAGTACCCTGCATCCACCTTAGGATCAAATTTATGGAGTTGATCCTTTGTGTTGAGAATGAAACAGGGACACCCAAATGCTTTGAAAAATGAAATCAGAGGAGCCAAATGATGGAGAACTTCATATGGAGTCTTCATCAACCTCTGATTTACTAAAACTCTATTTTGCACATAACAAGCTGTGTTGACAGCTTCAGCCCAAAAGGTCAATGGCAAACCTGAGTCAGCCAGCATGGACCTTGCAGCTTCAATGAGGGTCCTGTTCTTTCTCTCCACTACTCCATTTTGTTCTGGAGTCCTTGGAATGCTGAACTGCCTTTTGATTCCCTTGAAAGATAGAAGTCATCAAGTGTATGATTTCTGAACTCGGTTCCATTATCACTCCTAATACACTTGACTGGAAGGGAATACTGCTTCTCAATATACAGCACAAAGTGAATAATCTTCTGAGCAGCCTCATCCTTTGAATGTAGAAAGAAAGTCCATACAATCTGGAGTAATCATCCACAATTACCAGACAGTATTTCTTCTTTGCCATGCTCATTACTCTCACAGGACCAAATAGATCCATATGCAGTAATTGCAAGCAGGTAGTGGGCTTGGACACTTCAATAGGAGGGAATGAGACTTTGTGCTGTTTTCCTTTTAAACAAGCAGTGCAGGTTTCATCACAGTGGAACTCCTTTATTGGTAAGCCTCTGACTAAACTATTGTGGCTAAGCTGATTCATGTTTTTTAGATTAACATGACCAAGCCTCCTGTGCCACAGTTTAGATTCTTGAGAAGAGGCTTTGGAAAATAGGCAAGGATTGCCTTTGAGATCTATCTTCTTAGAGAGATCTAAGGCATACACTCTTCCTGTCCTGTTGTCTTTCAGGAGAGTGTGATCATCCAACACCTTGTCAATCAAGTGCAAAACTTTGGATGACAGAATCCTACAGTTTTGACTGGTGAAAAGGGCAACATGGCCTTTATCACACATTTGACTGACACTCAAGAGGTTGTACTTGAGATTTTCCACATGATTAACATCATCAAATTTGATTTCTCCATTGGAGACAAAGCCCTTACCGATGATGTAACCCCTAGCATCATTGCCAAAAGAGACAAATCCCTTCTTTCCTTGAGAGTAGTCATTAAGAAGAGAGATGTTCCCAGTCATGTGCATAGTTCCCCCACTGTCTACATACCAGATGCTACTTTGGCCTGTTGAAGAACCCTGTAATAATAAACAATCAGTTAGTTTTAGAGACCCAAACCTTTTTGGTTTTGGGCCTGGTCTCATCAATAGATGGTAAACTAACATGTTTATTTGAAACAACAGCCTGAGAGGAAGAAGATGGTGTAGAAGAGGAGTCCTTTGGCTTGGACCTCCTTTTCTGTGGTTTCAACATAGGAGAATCTAGTTGGTTAACTCTACCCAACAGATGTTGTACCATCATCACCAGCTGTGTCTGATTTTGTGATAAAGCTTTCAGCTCATCAGACACATTGCTAGTGGAGTTTGATAGTTCCTATGTTGCACCTTCTTCTTTTGAGCACCCTCAGCTGTCACCTGTTTAACCCCTTCCTTTTGGATTTCTTTAAGGACTTAAGGGTTACAGGATTTGATGTTGCTGATACAAATGTGGTCTCAAACTCAGTTTTCATTTTTACCATTTTCTCATTAATTTCTCTTTGTTTGAGTTTGGAACCTCTTTTGTACCAACAATCATCAGTAAGATGATTGAACAAACCACATACTTCACATGGTTTCTTCTTCATCTTAGGTTGATCATCAACTAAAGAGGTGAAGCAACAGAAGACTTGTTCTTCAATGTTGGAAGCATTGGTGCTGCTTTCTTGACTACCTCTTTAGTAGTCTTCAAACTCTTTCTACTGCCAGTTTTCTTCTCTTCAGTACTGACAGCAGTTGAAGTTTGAACATCAGGTGTTAAATCCTGCTCTCTAGTCCTTTCAGGACCTTCAGGATTAACTCCTGAGTTGATCAACTCATTTATCATGTGAATGTCAGCATTTGAACCATCAACCTCAGCTGATAGGTTCAAAGAGGGCTTGATGCTGACTGCTACTTCTGATTGTGCTGTATCAGAAGGTAGATCACATGATGTGATGGATTGGTTATCACTCTCACCATCAGATTCTACCTCTGCTCTTGGGGTAAAATCTGTAGGTGGAGCAGTGTGATTGTAACCAATTCCAAACTTCACATTTGAAGCAGATTGCTTACTAAGAAGCATTTCAAAACCTTTGCATGATTGTACCCATCTATCACACTCGACCTGGGTAATGCAAGGGTTTCTTTGAGATCTTTGTACTTCTCTAGAAGTACTTCTTCTCTAGCCTTATCATCAATTATTTGGCAATTCAGTTTATAAATCTCATCATTTTTATCTTTGAGCGCAAACTCAAACTCAGCTTTGTTTTTGGAAATTATTTGTTCTAGCTCAATGTTCTTATTAATTAGAGCTACATTTGCTTCTCTAATGGAAGCAAATGCTGCTATGCATGTTTCAGAACATAATTTGGCTTTTGCCTCAGAGATACCTGTGATACCTGAGGTGTAGAGGCATTGGAAAATGAAGTATCAGCAGACTCCAAAGCCATAAGAGCTAGATTCCAAAGGGACTGTCACCACCATGTTGACCAGCACCTAAGAACAGTTGATCATGACCAGACAAGTCATCTGGTAAACTGCTCCAGTCAACAACTCCTGGGGTGAAGAAGCTGTGTTGTTGAGATTGAGTTGTTGATGAGATAGGGAAGGCTGAGGTTCTGGTAGTGCATGAGGTTGTGGTGTCATAGGAACTTGAACTTGATTGACTGTGGCATGTAATAGCAAGGGTACGGATATGGCATTTGACCCTGAGGAACAAAATATGCCGGAGATTGTTGTTGAGGATGATGACTAGAGGTGACAGGATGTTGCCCTCTGTGTTGTTGACTATTGCCAGGAAAAGTCACAAAGGGTGCAGTAGAGTTAGATCCAGTTGATCTACACTCTCTTGCAAAGTGTCCAAGCCTTTGGCATTTGAGACACTTCAACTTGCTCTTGTCAAAACCAACTTTGGTTTTGCCAGAGAGTCCTGGGAATTTTCTTCCAGTTCTTTTATAGAACTTCTGAGATCTGATATTTATCAAGGCCATTTGGCTCAAATATCCATCTCTTCTAAGTCATCATCAGCAATCCCCTTGAGATCATCCATAATGAAACATAGATTGTCATTATTACACCCAGTAAACTGACCATCAACACTCACAAATGCAGAATCAGAAGTGCTTGAAGAGAAATTAATATGCTCATCATACTGGCATTCAGATGAAGCATATTCTGACTCATGACCCAACAAGGCAGTGTTGCCTTGTATAAAGTCTTCAGTGAGCTTTCCAGATGAAGACAGCTTTCTCTTCTGTTCTATCTCTCTCTCAAAAGTGAGCAGTTTCCCATGGAGTTGGGTGAGAGATAGTTTGTCCAAACTTGCACTGGAGCGTAGGACAATAGTATATGTGTCCCATCTCTCAGGCAGTTATCTGAGAAATCTGTTATTCATCTGAATATTGGTGTATTCAAGTTTGACCATTTTTAGTTCAGAGATCAAACAAGAGAACCGCTCATATTGTTGAGTCAGTGTCTCACCCTTTCTATGAGAGAATGTCTCGTATTGTTGGGCAAAAATTTCCCTATTATTTGCCAAGACCTCATCTGTTCCTCCAAATTGTTCTTTCAAGGCAATCCAGAGGTCATGGGCAGTTTCATGATGCATTAGTCCAGAATAGATTTCGTTGGGCAATGCCATGGCCAGAATTCCATGGGCTTTTGCATCAATTTCAAGCAACTTCTTATCCTCATCTGAGTATTGCTCCCTCCTCTTCGGAACCATTTGATTGGTTTCCGGGTTATTCACCATAGGCTTGTGTGGACCATGTACCACTGATGTCCAACACCCTGCGCTGTTAACAGACAGGTGATGGAGCATACGTCTTTGCCATATGTTATACTCATTCCTAACCAGCATAGGAGGCTTGGTTGAGGAACCAGTATTGTGAGGATCATTGGAAGGAGTGGTCATTTTCAGTTCAAAAACAATTTAGTTCAAGTTTTAAAAAGTTTTAGACAGACCACAACAAACTCAATGAGAACCAAGAAAAGATCTCAGGATGAATGAGCAGAAATACAGAAAATTCAATCTCTATAACCGTTTCTTGCAAAAACAAAAGCTAATTCAATCAAACTTAGATCTTGAATAGCAGTTTCAATGATCAATTGTTAGATCGATCAATGATTAACCTGCTCCGATACCATTTGACAGGATCAGTGATCACAAGTTTGATGTATTAGAATAAAGCAGCGGAATACAGACTAGAATTAGACAAATTGTAGCAAGCAATCGATACTTGTAAGCATTAAGAGCGCATACGGTTATAGGGAGAGAATATATATTTCTGATTTGAAGGAATGTTTATACAGGTAGAATATTTCTAATCAAATCATTCATTCATTCCATTCATTCGTCCATGGTTACAATAAGTTGTCACTCCTTATATAGAGTGCAACAATCACTGCTGTTATCACGGAAAGTGACAACTGGCAGATCTAATACAAAAATAACTAATTCTTAACAAACTACTGAAATGTTCACAACTACTGAGAACATATCAGCATGTTAAGTACAAAATATAAAACTACTGAAACTACAACGACTGAAGAACAAGCTCTTCAGTCGTTTTACAAAACTACTGAAACATAAAAATATAAAACTACTGATATCACAACTACTGAAGAAGTACTCTTCAGCAGTTGCGACAAACTACTGAGGCTTCAGTACTTGATCTTCAGACTTTGACCTTCAGGTGTTCATCAGCTGATGACTTCAGTAGATATCATCAGCTGTGTCTTCAGTCTTTGTCTTCAGACCTTGTACATCAGTTGTTGATCTTCAGCACTTGTAAACTCTTCAGCTGTTGTACTTCAGTACTTTGGTCTTTCAGCTTCAGCACTTGTGTTCTTCAGCTGTTGTACTTCAGCACTTTGGTTCTTCAGCTGTTGAGGTCTTCAGCACTTGATCTTCAGCTGTTGAAGTCTTCAGCACTTGTCAAACTACTGATGAGGCTTTCAGTAGTTGTTGTGATACCATGTGGGACTTAGAGGTTTTCTGATCTTGGCTCATTGGTTCTTTTGGTCCAACAGCTTGCAACTCTTTGAGATGGAATGGGCAATTTATTGCCCAATGTCCAATCTCCCCAAGTAAAGCATGGGTCATTTGAAGCAACCTTTGCTTCTTCTCTGCTGGTTTTGGTGGTGGCGCTCTTACCACTCCCTTTCACATTCCCCTAACGTGCCATTTACTCTTGGCAACGTTTGCCATAGGTACGGGGTGGGCCTGTTCTTGTCCCCACCTTCATTGATGGTTAGAACGGGTAAAAGCATTTACCCATGGCCGCCTCGGTAGTTTTAAGCATAAAATGAAGCTCACTTGTGTTCTTGTCCCACCCGTCATGTTATAGTTCATGACAAAGTTGTCAAACCTTTTTGACAAAGAGTTGAGGATCAAATCCATAGCCAACTCTTTCGAGACGGGACAATTTAGCCTTTTAAGGCGGTCAATGTGGCTTTTAATCTTAAGTGTATAAGATGAAACAGATTGGGTGTCGTCCATATGACATGCATGGAGTGCTCGAGTCGTTTCGAAGCGCTCTACCCGTGCTTGTTGTTGGAACGTCTCCTTCAACTGGGATATCATGTCGTATGCTCCATGATGTTCATACTCCTTTTGGAGATCTGGAGTCATACTTGCCAACATGAGGCAAGACACTTGGACCCAGTCCTCAATGTATTTCACCCAATTATTGTAGGCCTTCTCATCATGCTCATTAGGTTGATCGGAAATAAGATCGCCTAAGATGTATGATAGTTTCTCTTGCTTGAGAACAATTCTCAAGATTCAAAACCAATCAATAAAGTTGTTATGGTTTAGACGTTCCTTTTGGAGAATGGTCCTTAGTGATAATGAGTGAGCGGACGGGATTTCATTGTTTTCATTATTGTTGGTGGCCATCTACAAAATATAACAAAGTTCAATTTTATTATTTTCGATATTGTTCATATTCTAATAATTAAAACCCCTTTTTAAGTGTCTTACACAATTTTAAAATTCTAGAATCAACGTTACATTTAAATAGTGGTTAGGTGACCTTTATCCCATTATTTAAATTAACAAGGTAGTTAACGTTTTGACAATTGCAACCCTTTGCAACTTCTAGGGTATGGGATCGTCTTTAAAACATCATATGTATAGTTGACATGTTTATCCCATCAACATCTTTGTAAACCATATTGTAGGTGATCCATTTAACATGGTTTGCAAATCAAGTCACCCTACTTGCACACACATGTGAGTTTTCCAACATGAGTGGTTAGGTGACCGTTATCCCACAAATATGTATCCTCACCTCAAGTCACAAGTTCCCACAAAATGGTTAGGTGGACCTTTATCCCATTAAGAGTTTCCAAATGACTCAAGTGTTATGCAAAAGGACGGTGTTAAACTTGTTTATAAAAGGAATTTTAAGTTTTCATATCTTAGTTAGAAAACTCTATGTACCTTATATTTGCATGCTTTCAAATACAAGGTACCCTATGGTTCACTTTTAATAAAACCCCTTTTATTAAATCATTAATCATTTTAATAAGCTTTTATTAACCATTTAATGATAAAGAACTATCAAATATTCAGCTTGTTAAGTTTGTTAATGAATTTGTTATGCATATCCAAATATCAACCAATCAATCAAACAACAAACATCCAAACAAGCATAAACATACAAACATGATTGCATAACCATAGCCACTAACTGACCACACTGTTTGCCATCACAAGTGTTGTCATAAGGTCTTTCCTAAGGGTTGAGATGACACATCTA
The DNA here is from genome assembly GCA_025506515.1 of Flaveria trinervia. Taxonomy (NCBI): domain Eukaryota; kingdom Viridiplantae; phylum Streptophyta; class Magnoliopsida; order Asterales; family Asteraceae; genus Flaveria; species Flaveria trinervia. The sequence continues at coordinate 35,443,178 of CM046453.1, read as the reverse complement.
AATGTGTCCATGAACTGCCACTTGAATCCACATCCAAATGCTTCAAGTGTCCATGTCTTTTCTGTCCTCCTTTGAGTCTTCATCTTGTGCATCTCTTTTACAAAAAACGTATCCTAATACAATTTTTCTAATAAAAGAAATGCACCTAATCTATTTATTACATAACCAAATGTATAAATAAGTTACAACCCAAAATACAAACACAAATGTTACACCCCTTTCAAGAAACAAAACCAACATGACAAATCACAATCAACCAAATCCAAAACACATAAGGCCAAGGCTATGTTATGCACCAAAATATGAAACATGTCCAACATCCAAGAACAACAATGAACCACTTATTTCAGCCCTAAAGTTTCAGCCAACATAAACTAAAACTTTAAGGTTTGTCCAAACAACACAATCAACCATTTGATATAAATCTTTCAAGGTTTATACTAAAGCATGCAACATTAAACCTTGAATCATAAGGGACTCATACATCCACAAAAAACCAGCCCCTAATGGGTTGAAAAGGTCCATGAAAACTAACTTTTCAAGACCTTTTGAAGCATATATTCCACATAACCGGCTCTAGATGCCATTGTTGGGTTTTGTAACATGTAAAACAAAGCTTGTTTGACCATTTAAACATGAAAAATGCAGCGGAATATAGGTTTAACATGTGGTTTGTAATCTGAAAAATTTCACCATTTTAAAGCACAAACAAAACCCAAGAATATGGATCAATAATATCTGTGAAATAGTATGTTATCAAACTAAAGCAACAACCATAGGGTGTATAAAGAAACAACCTTTCTTGCACAAGATGTTGAAGATGGAAAGGATGAATAAGATGATGTTCGTAAATGTGTAGTCTCCAAAGTAGAAGACCTCAAGCTTGTATACCCACAAGCCCTTCCAAACACCAAGCTTGTTAGGAGAGCAACACCAAAGAACTCTCTTTCTTAGTTCCTCAAGAATCTGAAAAATTTTCAGCCTTTTCTTTCCTGGAATCCAAATTTTTCAGCCACACTTGAGAGAGTTCTTGCTTGAGTATGAGTTTGAGAAAAAGGTGAAATGAAGGAAGAGTGCAAGAGTGGTGAAAGTGTTGCTTGGACCAAGACACAAAAGGGAGTCCTAATGCTCACTTGGGCGGCTGAAACTACATTTGAAAATGGGTTCCCACCATTTTCAAATTTTATAAAATTTACACTCTTACCCATTACTTTATAAAATTAAAACCTCTTTTAATTTTATAACATTAACACACTTTTATTTATTATTATTTAACTTACTTAAATAATGAAACAAATAATATCTCATTAACAAATTATCCATATAATGTTGTTCTTTTACAAAATCAAGGTTTTAGAAAACAAATTTTCTATATTGGTGTCAATATCTATTTGTATGATCTCATCAACAAATGAAATTTATTGGTGTTTGTTTTTCTTGTTATTGGGTATGACCCGACTTGGATCATAACATAGTTAGCACATCAATCTTGTATGTATCTTGGGCATACAAGATCCAACATAGGGTCGGAAATGTAATTATTAAAACATTGTTTTAAAAGTTTTGCCATAAAATAATAAGAATGTGAAACTTGAGGGGCTGAAAGTGTAAATTGATAAACCAACCCCCACCCTCTTTCTCTTCCCCACGACAATCTGGTCACTAGCTGACCAATCTTCGGCCGAGCTCCAGTGACCATCAAACACCTGAAATTGGCCGTTTTTGAACACACCAATAATACCAAACGATTCGTGAGGATGATTAGAACTCGAACACAATGTTTATTTGGGGTTTAAAGTCGGTTATTAATGAAGATCGAATTTGAAAACCGAATGCTCGATCGATATCCACCCGTTTCAACTCCTGAATTATGATGACAATTAAATTAATCAACTAGAGACGTTGTATAATCATTGTAAACTTATATGTACATCCTCTTGTACAAGGCTTTCTTGAACTGGGGTTAGAGTAGACACATGCTTGTACAGTCTTTTTTTTCTTCTTTCTTCTTTGATTTGAAGAAGTAACTTTGCATCCTCTGCCTCCTTTCTTTCATTTCACAATTCCATGTCATCGGTTCATTTAATTCATCTAAGGGGAGGGAGATGATATTATCAATGTCATAGTTCCTAGTCTGTAAGTAGTTGATCGTGACTGCCTTTAACTAATCATTCTGAGTGTTTGGATTAGGGGCAGCCCTGATTGCTGTTGGGTTTGTTGGATACAATATCAAAGTTGTTTAACCATTTAAACATGAAAACACAGTGGAAACAAAACTTAATATTATGTTTTGTAAAGTGAAAATTAAGGCATATAACTTAGCAAGAACAAACCAAGAACATAGGATCAAGCACCATGAAAAGCATCACCCATGAAACTACCTTTCAAGAGCTGCTGAAAAACATAAGTTTGATGAACTTGATGATGTTATCAAAAGACCAAAACACCATGAAAAGGTTTCCTCAAGCTTCCATACCCACAAGCATCAAGCAAACACCTTTGTTGCTAGGATTTGTACACCAAACCGACCCAAGAAGAGCTACAAAATGATTTTCAGCCTTGAACTTCTTCAAGAAAATAGAGAGAGTTTGTTCTTCTTGATCTTTTGCATGTATGAGAGAGGAAGAGATCGAGTGTGTGTGTTGTAAATGTTGTCAAGTCTCAAGAAAACAAAAGGGCCAACCAAAACAAGTGGGGCGACCGAAATTGCTTTCAAGTTAGGGTTCGCCCCCCCCCCCCAATTTTGTTAACCATTTTATTTTAACTTGACATTTAACTAAGTTATATAACTAAACCTTTAATTATATACTCATACACACTTTTATTAGTTGATGTTATTTAACCAATTTAAATAACATTACAAGTAATACCCATGATCAAAATGTCCTTATAAGTTGTTCCTGCTAGGACCATGTACGAACAGAGTACTAACTGATTTACGTGTATACCAACTCAAATAGTGCGGAATCCTATTTGATTGAAGATCCAATCGGTGAGAACGCACGTAGAATCGATCTTTGAATGAATCTAAACATTAAGAACAGTTGCAATATGAATTTAGGCGATCTATGAACTTGGAATAGGGTCTCTAAGGTCTCTGGACGGCTAGGGTACGAATAGAAGTTGAAATATTGAAAGTGTCTCGTCTTTCTATGAATTAAGTGGTATTTATAGGTTAGGGTTAGTCAATCGTACGACTGGACCATTAGCATGGTTCAGTGGTGCGACTAAAGCATGCGACTGAGTCAATCACATGACTAAAGGTTTTGTCGTGCGACTGAGTCATCCGTATGTCTCAGTCGTGCCACTGATCCAGTCACCTGGTTCAGTCATGCGACTGGTCCATTAGCATGAAGTATTCATGCGTATGAACCATTAGCATGGTCCATTCACATGAAAACTTAATACGACTAAGTTTGAATATGTTTCTCAATCATTACTTGTCTAAGATCTATTCAAACAACCACAAACCTATATAGTTAGTTCAATATGCGTTAATAAATAATAAGCATTGAAACATACACCAAAACATTTGACATTAAGATCATCAATCACATATTCTGTTTCATTCAACTCATACATTTCATTTACATTTAGGACATGACAGACATATCACATTAAGATCGTAAACTAGGTACATATGTATCAACATTTGGCATCCTTCATTAGCTCGTCAAACTTCTTATTCCTTTCCTCGACTGTGACGCTAGCATGTATCTCGAATGCAAAATAGAGTCTTATCACGTTTTGAAGCTGGAGGACCTGTACCATATCCTGCGTATCATAGAATAATGGCCACCTGTATAAAGTATAAACATCACTAGCTCACAGGTTGGTTAGCCACATTGGGTCAAATGCCAATATGATCTCCATTTGGCGCTCTTTCTTCAATACTATGACCGCTTCACCTGTTCTCCAATCATAATACCACCACTTGAAGTGGGGAGTGAAGTTCGGTGGCATTTCCCTCATGGGAATCTTTGACATAGTGCGTGGAGGACTCCACTTCAGCACCACTTTGGGTTTCCCAGTCCTTGGGTCCACCTCCGACCTTCGAATATACCTCGTAGGTTGTTGAGGCATGTGGTATTCTTTCTTCAACGTAGCTTCAAACCAGGCTGACATCTTCCTGGGGTCAGCATACAACAGGTTCATGTGTGCCAGTTGGTTGAGCTCAAAACCAGGGACAGTCTTCAGATCATGTGGGAATCTGAAGTACTCAATTCCCTTCTCCCTCTTCACTACATATACATTAAGATCCTCAAAATAAGCCCATGCTATAATCTTGCCAGACACCTTTAGATGCTTCTTTACTTTGTAGAGATTGGCGTAGGCACTTGGCTTTGACGCTGTGCATTGGGCACGGATCTCTGCAAAACAAGCCGCCCATTCAGCCTTTTTAATCTAAACATTGGCGTCTGAGGCTTGGGCTTGGCTTTCTGATTTCTCGGCCTCCCTCTCCGTCATATCTAGTTTAGCATACATATCACTGTCGAGAGTATCCCCAAAATCAGGAACCACATTTCCCAATGCTATGCTGTGACATCTTCAATCTCTATCTCATCCACATCGTTGAGCTCGTCATACTAGCAACAGCGACGGTAGGTGCATCTTTAACCAATTCTTCCGGATTTAACCGAAACATCTCTGCGAGTTGCTCATCAGTATGGTCATGAATGATTTCTCCTTCTTCAGGAGTATAGCTTACTAACCTCCTGACAATCCCTTGCAGATCAAGTATCATAGTGAATGGAGACTTGATCTGCTGCAGGGGAGCAACATCATATTCATCCTGCTAAGATGGTTGATCTACTTGATTTAAAACATGTAACACATCATTCATTATTAAATAATCAAGACAGTAAACATTGAGTACATGAGTTTAATACATGATTCAATTACACAAAAGTTCAAAATACATAAACATCTAGTCATTACTTTGATCTTGAATCATGGGTTCTTAAGCTGGTGGGGCCGAGGACGAGGCACCCTAATCTTGAGCTTTCTTGGATCGTCTCTCTCTTGCTTGAGTTGCCAGCACATGCAGCAGCATCATCACCCTCCTTATCATCTCTGCCCTCATCCTCTCCCACATCATCATCTCCCCCATCATCATTAATATCATCCTCATCATCATCATCATCATCACCATCTTCATCCCCTTCTCTAATCTTTAGAGGCTCATCCTTGGATCCCTTGAGCCTCAGCATGAGCTTCTTGTTCTTTGCCTCCAAATCCTATATCCTTTGTACAGAGGATGTCTACATCTCATGTAGCTCTGTGATATCCTAACTCTGAGCCTCAATCCTCTATACACATGAAGCCTGCATCTCATGCAACTTCGCAATCTCTTGGCTCTAAGCCTCAATCCTCTGGGCTTGGGAGACATTGAGCTCTATCAGCTGATTAAGCCAAGTGGCTCTCTGCTCATTTGTCGAAAGCAGTTTCAGTACTAACTGGTTCAGGTTACCCAGCTGCTCCTCCAACCCAACGGATGGGAAAGAGGATCCAAAAGTAGCTGGGACCTGTGATGAGGTCCCGGCTGCGTGAGTGGTGGTAGTGGTAGTGGATGTAGAGTAGATGGGTGGTGGGATATGTATGGATGGTGACGGGGTGGCTGTGGTGGTGGCAAGTGGAGATGTGGTAGTAATGGTGGGTGGAGTGGTAGTAGTGGTGGTGGTGGAATATTGGTAGTGGTGGCTGTGGTAGAGGTAGTGGCGGTGGGTGGAATGGTGGTAGTGGCGGCTGTGGTAGAGGTAGTGGGGGCTGTACTGGTGGTAGTGATGAGTGTAATCCTCCTTCCCTTAGTGTTCATCCCATGGGTCTGAGCCATCCTTTTTCTTCTCATGCCCTTTGGGGAGGATTCTCCCTCTCGGATACTACTGGGTTGATCAGGGGCATAAGTGGGATGTGCAACAGTCTCCCCAGACTCGCTAGGGCGTCCTCCAACCTCCTGAATACCTCGTTCGGTGCCAACCACCCTATTCCCCACAGTACGAACCAAAGGCTCCTCGTCTGTCTCCTCCTCCTCATCAGGATGAAAATCCTGATGGAAACCAGCTGACTCTTCTCCACCTTGGGTGGATGATGAAGATGCTATATCAACAGTGGTGGCCCTCGATTGGGTGGGCCCTGTATCTCTACCATCACCACTATCATCATCGTCGAAGTCATCATCCGGGAGCACAATCTGCTCGACATCCGAATCATTGTCCTCGTAGCGCCACTTCATCCTAGCGGGCGCCACGTAATCCTCTCGGGCTAGATTCCCCAACAATTTCCTAACAGGGAGCTTCACCTGCTTCCCCCTGTACACCTTCATGCGGCCCAAGGTTGTGTCGTCCATCACCTCAAGCACTACTATGTCCTCCTTCTCTTTGGGCAGTGATGGTAGCTTCTGATCAATGATCATCTGAATAAATCAAGTGTACATACAAAACCCCTCCTTCCCCACCCCTTAATGCTCTCCACAAGATAGGTGAAGATCATCCTAGAGAAGCTGAACGGGTGGTTCAACACCAATGCCACGTAAGCGTTCTAGATCTGATTGGACAGCTCGTTGAACCCTGCATTGATTGGGGGCATAGGTTGCTCTTGTTGAGCACACCTGCATTGATGTCCCCAGAGTACTTAGCCCTCAGAAAGCAGCGTCGGACCGTAAATGGATGTAATGTGGGGCAATCAGCGTCATCTCCAAACTCTAAAACAGTCCTCAGATCATCCTCTATGATCTCAATGGCATGGCCGAATATCGAGCTCCTGGTGCAATGGGGCTCAAAGGACCTGTCCACAACAGCGTTTTCCCAGAAGGTCTGTTGGACTGTGCGATAAGGAGTACATGGTGTGGAGATGGCTCGAAATATCCTAGATCTCCGTAGGAATGTGATTATGGTCGAAAACTCTACAGCATTCCTGAAAGTCAAATCTAGGTGAGCACATATGTTGTGCTTAGTGCTCATGGTCCAGCGACTCATCATCAATTACACAATATAGATTAACATTATAGTGTGTAAATAAATAACCATTTGAATTTCTTAACTTGAATCTCTCTGTTCTGTCATGCGAATGAACTATGCGACTGAGGTTTAGTCGTGCGATTGAGCTCATACGCACGACTAAGCATGCGACTAGGCTTAGTCGTATGCTCTACCAAGCGGTTAGACCAGTCGTGCGACTGAACTCATTCGCATGGTTCAGTCATGTGAGTGTGCCATTCCCCCATCTCAGTCGTGCGATTGAGCCATTTGCTTGGCTCAGTCGTGCGATTGAAGTTCATCAGGGTGCCCATTTGCTCATTAGTCTTGCAAACCCCAACATAGCTCCTAATAACCTTTATTTTAACATATAACTTAGTTGTATCAGTTTATTGGTCAAACTAGTGTCGGTTAGGTTTTGGGCATAAATTTAAGAGTCGTGGGCATAGATTGTTGAATCGTTGGAGTGTAGAACATCGCGCATTACCTGGACAATCGCTAGAAATCGTTAGAACACAACAAATAGCAGTTTAGAGTAATGAGACAAAAATCAGGCAGAGTTTCGTTAAGTCGTGCGATAAACAATAGCGATTGGGGGTGAATAGGGTTTGCGACCAACTCCCCCTGCATTTATACAAGGGTTCTCTCCAGTCGTGCGACTAGACTTAATCGCACAGCTGGTTCGTGCGATTGAGTCTCAGTCGTGCGATTGACTCAATCGGTCACATTCAGTCGTGCAACTGGGTTTCAGCCGTGCGACAACCCTATTCGGTTGTTTCCATTCGTGCGATTCGTTTATTCTAATGATTCAATCGCATGAATTTAACCAATCTTGCGGTCCAATCACACATCTGGGCCATACATGTGGCTTAGTCGTGCGATTAGGCTCATTTGTATGGCTGGTACATCCTTATGGATAAAAGTGAATGTATTTTTGTGATTTTGTGTGAGGTGGAAGTTTTAAAATTGATATCTAGCAGATTTCTTTCTAGATAAGTACAGCTTCAAGTTATTGTGACAATAACTAGAATGATTCATTATGGAATCATACAGGTAATCAAATCATTCAGGAAGTGTTACAAAAATCTTTTGATGCTAGATTCATGTTTTCATCGAGAGTCATTAGCAAGTTTAGGAAATCATACTAGTACTATAAGATGCACACATTGATATGGACTTTCAAGAATTGCCGCCACGATAATTGTTAGTATACTTGTCCACTTAAATCCATAAAAAGAATTTTGACATAGATTAGTGATACATTAGGTTAAATTATTTCAACAAGCATTTGTGGATCCCACGCTTATATGGTAATCAACGTTCCTGGGGAGATTTTTGAGCGGTCTACGGGTAGGATTCATATAGAAACTATTCTAGAGCTTCCAAATAGATGCTAAGCCTCAGGTTAGTGCCACCGCACAGCAGAGAGGTGCAAACAACAATGAATTCTACAATATTTAGGTTATGCTTATCCTTAGGTCAGTGCCACCACACAGCAAAGAGGCACATAACCTATCTTCTTGTTTGAGCAGTTTTCTTTTCTTTTTGGACAGATCGCACCAACAACATGGATATTAGTTCGATTGCATTTTTCAATTTTTATGTGCTTTGCATAATTTTTATGGTCATTCGCACACATTTGTGGCGTTTATTTTGCTCGTCACCCCTTATTGGAACTTCGCTGATTGTGTTAACCAGGGATAATTTGATAACCCACAGATTGTTGAAAAACTTAGTTTGAACTTGATATCACCAATGAGGTCTATTGATCTATTGTATTAAATCTACCGACATATCATCACATGATCTAGCAACCTCTAGGTCTACTTTCTCCATGTTACCCTAGTAGCAGCTAGCTTTACAATCATTTTTCATGTTATATTGCTAAGACTTCTTAGACTTATACTTTGAATTTCGCATCTAATTCAATTTAAATCTTTTAAAGTCCCAAATTCTTTGTTCCAGTGTACTACCTTTTTCCATAGTCCATGAATCGGTAATCATACAAGTAATAAAATCATTCGGGACGTGATACCAAAATCTTTTGATGCTAGATTATTTTTTCTATCAAGGGTCATTAGCAAGTTTAGGAAATCATCCTAGTACTATAAGATGCACACATTGATTTGGACTTTCAAGAATTGCCGCCATGATGATTGTGAGTATACTTGTCAGGACCTGGTATTCGACTGAAATACCTAGAGATCACGTGTATACCGGATCAAATAGTGCGGAATCCTATTTGATTGGCGATCCAATCAGTGAGAACACACGAAGAATCAATCAAGGATTCAAACTAACGTTAGAAATCGATAAGGAATCGATTTAATGTGTTCTACGAACTTGGAGAACGATTTGGAAGGTTTCTGGACGGCTAGGGTTCGTATGGAATTGAACTTGATCGAATCTTCCTGTTTTTCACAAATTGAGTTGTATTTATAGGTTGGCACTCTTCAATCATGCGACTGAACCAAAAGTTTGGTTCAGTCATGCGATTGAACCATGCGGTTGGTTCATTCGTGCGACGGAGTGTTCAGTCGTGCGGCTGAGCCAATCTTATGTACAGTCGTACGACTGATCCAGTCTCCTGGTTCAGTCGTGCGACTGAGTCAATCGTATGAGGTCTTCATGCTTATGGTTCATTCGCATGAGCCATTGGCATGGGAACTTCATTAAGTTAAGTTTGAATGTTTTAGTTAATTAATATAATATTATATGTAATCATTCAAGTAATCATAAACTCAATCAATTCATTTACGACTCATTAATGAACTATTAACATTATAACCAACAGACTATCAATGTCAGTTCATTATCATACCAAAAAGATCTATTACATCACATATCACGATCTAGGGACATACATGTATCAACAAACTCCCCCTTGGACCTAGATCTCCCTAATGTCTTGTTTTCTTCATTACGTTCTCATATTTCTTGTACTTGTCCTCTTGTGTGACTCCCGCGTGAATATCAAACGCGAAGCAAAGTCGTATAACATTTGGAACTGGAGGGCTTGTACAATGTCTTGTGTGTCATAGAACAGTGGCCACTTGTATAATGTATAACATCATTAGCAGACAATTGGTTAGCCACATTGGGTCGAATACCCTGACAGTATCCATTTGATCCCCTTTGTTCAGAACTATGATAGCTTCAGCAGTTCTCCAATCATAGTACCACCATTTGAAGTGTGGAGTGAAGTCCTGTGGCATTTCCCTGAGAGGGATTCTCGACATAGTGCGAGGAGGACTCCACTTCAACACAATCTTAGGTTTTCCAGTAATGGCATCCATCTCAGACCTTCTAATATACCTTGTAGGTTGTTGAGGTCTGAAGTTAATCCATCTGGTGTGGTACTCTTTCTTGAGGGCAGCCTCAAACCAGCCTGACATTTTTCTCTCGTCAGCATACAACAGCTTCAACTTGGCCAGCTGGTTGAGCTCAAATCCAGGTAGAGTCTTTAGATCATGTGGAAATCTAAAGTACTCTATGCCCTTTTCCCTCTTAAGGCATAAACGTTAAGATCATCAAAATATGCCCATGCTATAATCCTGCCTGACACCATAAGATGTTTCTTGACGCTGTAGAACTTGGTGTAGGCATCCCTCTTCGGTGCATCACGTTGGCTCTGACTTCTTTAAAACATTCAGCCCATTCAGCCTTTCGAATGTATACATCATCGTTTGAGGCTTGGGCTGTTCCTTCGGTCTTTCCTGCTTCCTGCTCCATCTTGTCTAGTACCTCAAACATATCACTGACTAGGGACTCACCCAGATTGGGGACCACATTACCCGCGTTGTCAGCGTATTGAGGGTACTCTTCAGCAGCAATATCTTCAACCTCAACTTCATCAACGTCGTGTAGTTCGTCGTCACTGGTTGAATCAACTGTTGGAGCATCCTTGACAATATCATCAGGATTGAGTCTGAACATTTCTGCCAGTTGCTCGTTAGATAGGTCGTGAATTATTTCACCTTCTTCAGGTGTATAACTCACTGACCTTCTGACAATCCCTTGCAGATCAAGAATCATTGTGAGTTGAGACTTGACCTGTTGAAGGGAGCAATATCAAACTCATCTCTGTGGTACTTTGGATCTGTTTGATTTACACATTTCACATTCAAATCATTAGTAATATATCAAACAAAATGCATTAAGTTAATATAAACATTCAGTACATCGTTTTTCAATACAGAGTACAAAAGTAATTAAATACATAAACATCCACTATTTACTTTTATCCTGTATGCTAGTCTCTTCGTGTGAAGGTGCAGAAGTAGAAGCTGACTGATCCTGTCGGTTCTTTGTTCTCTGCTCTTGACCGGGAGCTGAGACAGATTCAGCTGCTTCTCCTTCTTCAGTCTCTTCATCCGCACCACTCTTCTGTTTTCTCTTCATCAGAATCACTGTCATCATCATCATCATCATCCTCAATATCTCTTTCTCTCCATCCTTATCTTTAGAGGTTCCTCCTTTGATCCTTTCAATTTTAGCAAAATGGACCTCTTCGCCTTTTCCAACTCCTCTATCTGCTTACCTGCTGTGACTTTTGTGCTCGGAGTTGGTCCAACTGAGTGTCCTGAGCAGCCAATTTCTGGGCCTGCTCTTCAATAGCTCGATCCTGCTCTGCAATTTTCTCGATTGTGCAGCAGTCAGGTCGGTGAGCTGGCGGATCTGAGAGGTCTTTTCCTCATCAGCCGCCAGCAGCGTAACACCATTCTATTTAAGGCTGCCAGCTGTTCCTCTACCCTGATTGGAGGTAGAGGAGATCTAGAGGTGTGTGAGGGGTAGGCTGAGGGCTCGGTTTGGTGGCTAGTGGTGGTGGTGGAGGTGGTGAATATCGGTAAGGTCTGGATGATGGTGGTGGTGAGTGTGGGGTGAATGAAGTAGTGGTAGCAGGGGTCTGGCTTGTGGTGATCGGTATGGTGGTGGTTGTGGTTGCTGTGGGGAGAGGTATGGTGTGGAAGGTGTGTCTGCAGAGGTGGTAGTGGTGGAAGGTATGGGGGATGTGGTGGTGATGAAGGTTACCTTACGCTTTTTTTTTTCTGGCCATGGGGTTGAGCCATCCGTTTTCTCCTCGTTCCCCTCGAGGTGGATGCTCCCCCTTCAATCCCGCCTGAGGACTCCGAGCATATGATGGATCAGTCTCTGTATCTCCGGAGCCTCTCGGTTGTTCACCGACAACCCTCAACCCGTGTTCTGTGGGAACCACTTTCCTTCCCACAGTCCGGGTCAATGGCTCCTCATCAGATTCATCTTCATCTTCCTCGGTAAGCACAAAATCTTGATGGAATCCTGCTGACTCAGTTACCTCAGCAGGTGAGACAGACACCGAGGGAACAGAGTCAGACACGGTGCCTCAGGATGAAACAGCCTCATCCTCAATGTCATCCTCCTCAGAGTCATCAGTAGGGAGGACAATTGGCTCCACGTCGGAGTCACTGTCCTCGTGACGCCATTGGCGTCTCCCCGGTGCCACATAGCTTTCATTGCTAAGTGGCCAATCATTCTCTTCACTTGGGCTTAATCTGCTTTCCCCTGTAAACTCTCATTCTGCCAGAGTAGTGTCATCCATTATTTCCAAGGCCACTGCGTCATGACTCTCTTTGGGCAACTGAGGCAGCTTCTCGTTGAAGATGAGCTGTAAGAATCTGGGGTACATACAGAACCCCTCTTTTCCCTTTACCTCCAAATTCTCCACCAAGTAGGAGAATATCATGCTGGAAAAACTAAAGGTGGTTCAGAACCAGTGCCACGTAGGCATTTTGAATCTGGTCTGAGAGGTCGTCAAACCCACCCCTCCTCGAAGCTACACACTTTAGAATCACGTGTGCTAAGTACTTGTACTGGGGGCTCAGGTTGCTCTTGTTGAGCACACCTGAGTTGATATCCCCAGCGTACTTTAGCCTTAGGAAGCATCCTCTTACAGTCAATGTATTTTGTATGTATGGATGACTCAGCATCCTCCCCGAACTCTAGGACCCTCTGAATATCGGCGGCAGAGATCTCAATATCATGGCCCAGTATGGAGCTCCTGATACAGTAAGGCTCACGAGAGCGGTCCACTGAGGCATTTTCCCAGAATGCCTGATGGAGTGATCTGTAAGGCGTGCAAGGAGTGGAGATCGCCTTATAGATCCGGGACCGTCTCAGAAATGCTATTATGTCGGTAAACTCAGCCCCGTTCCTGGTGGTGTGATCCAGTGGGCACAGATGTTGTGCTTGGGATTTATGGTCCACTTTTCTGCCATTTATCTGTAACACACAAGATAGAACTATTAAACATAAGACATGAAAAATTCTGTTCTAAGTGTAAAGTTGAAAGTCATTTTGATTCATTCGTGCGAATGAACATGCGACTGAAGTCAGTCGCCTGTTTGAGACATGCGACTGAGTTCAATCGGGTGTTTGAGACATGCGATTGAGTTCAATCGGCGGATTGAGGCATGCGATTGAGTTCAATCTGCCGACTGAGCCATGCGATTGAGTTCAATCTGCCGATGAGCCATGCGATTGAGTTCAATCTGCCGACTGGACTCATTCGGGTGGTTCAGTCGGTCGAATGATCCAATCGCAAGGTTCAATCGTGCGATTGGAGTTCATTCGAACGACCAGTCGCTTGCCCCACTGTTCGATCCCTGTGGGTCGAATCTTGACCCTTCTAAGTCTTTTAACAGTGGTAATGGTCCATTAGCTCGTATACTTGTCACTAATAACCTATTAAACTCAATTTTAACATTTTGCTTCATTTACATAGGTGATTAGGTCGATTCGCAGGTCGGTTCTTGATTTAATCCAATGTCGCTATTGTAGTTCGGTGATGTACTGATTTTGGTAGGATTCAAGGAGTAGTGTACCTGTAAAACGTCACTGGAATGTAAGAATCTTAACCGCAATGTATATCAGAATCGGAGGCAATTTCGACAGGGTAACGGTAATGAACGCGATTCGGGGTGTTTTGGGAGTGATGAATGATATGCGATCGATTAAGACCTTTAAATACTAAATCTAGGTTCATTCGGCCGACTGGCCTTAGTCGCTCAGTTCAATCGGGCGACTGAGGTTCAGTCGTACGATGGCCTAGTCAATCGCATTCATTCGGCGATTGAGCCTCAGTCGGTCTACTTTTCATTCTCCCCCTTCCATTCGTCGAAGGAATCAATTTCATGTCCATTCGGCCGGCCGATTGGAAGCCATTCGCATAGTGGTCGATAATCTGATCCACTAGTGCGAATGGGTCACACTTTGTGAGTTTACAGTCATTTTTAACATTTACTGTTCAGACCCTTTTCACTTTTGATAATAACATGGTAAGCTCTTAACCAATTCAGTCACTTCAGACGTGACCTTGACATTTGAAAAACCATGTGGCCATCTCAGACATGACCCTTTTTAGGTAAGTTAATTCCCTTCTGATTTCCCTGATGTAGTCCGACAGACACACAAATTAAAAGATAAACATAGTAACTTAAACTAACTACACAACTAAAGTTTATGTTTGGACTTTTTGTGAGAGATAAAACCCTAAGATGAAAATCTAAGGGATTTGATTAGGAGTAGACAACTTTAACTTAGATTGATCATATCTGGACCAAATCAATTTGGGAATCATACAGGAATATCAATCATTTTGGGACTTGTTATTAAGCCCTTTGATGCTTAAATTCTCGGTGTTCATCCAGAGTCGTTAGCAACTTAAGGAAATCATACTGAAACTCTTAGATCTTCACATTGAGTTGAACTTTTGAGAATGTAGCCACTAAGATTGTCAGTATATTTGTCCACTTAAATCCATACACAGACTTTTGACGCAGACTGGTGACTGATTTAGGTTTAATTATTTCAGCTAACATTTGTGGATCCCACACTTATATGGTAATCAACATTCCTCAGAGGTTTTGAGCGGTCTACGGGTATTATTACAAGAAGAGACTATCTTAGAGCTTTCAAAGAGAAGCCTGTCCTCAGGTCAGTGCCATCGCACAGCAGAGAGGCGGCAAACAACAATGAATTCTAGAATATCTAGGTTATGCTTATCCTCAGGTCAGTGCCATCGCACAGCAGAGAGGCACACAACCTATCTCCTTGTTAGAGCAGCTTATTTTATTTTACACAAATGCACCAACAACATGAGCCATTAGCTTTATTGCATTTGTCTTTCATTTTTTTCTTGCTTTGCTCTAATTTGGTCATCCGCACACTTTTTTGGCGTTTAAATGGTCATTGCCCCTTATTGGAATATATTTGATTTTGTTAACCAGTGATAAGATGGAAGTCCACAGTCAGTTGAACAACTTAGTTTGATCTTGAAATCACCAATCAGGTCTAATTGTCTATTGTGTTGAATCTACCAACATATCATTTGTGGTCTAGCAGCTCTAAGTCTACTTTCTCTGTGTCACCTTAGGAGTTGCCAGTTTTCTATCATTTTCCCGTTTATATTGCTTAGACTACACAGACTTAATTTGAACTTTTGCATCTTTTCAAACCTTAATTTTAAATCCCTCTCGATTTGTTCCTGTGTACTATCATATTCCAAAGGTATTGAATCGGTATCACAGACACATTCTACCTTATTTCAGCTAGTTACCCCTTCTCCCTCTTTTTTTTAATATTAACTTGCTGACATATTCTCCCCCTAAAATACTAAAATCATTTCGGATTTAATTATTTTTGGATTTTAATAAACAGCAAGGTAACATGAAGTTAAATGTAACAGACAAGAAAAACAGATAACAAAAAATAAAATAAACTTAATGAAACCTACACCGGACTACACATTATGCTCATCAAGAATTACCTCACTTTTCTTTTTAACGCCGTTGACCTCTAGCAAGTATTGAAAACGTGGTTTATCAAAGGCTTTTGTATAGAGGTCAGCATGTTGAAAATCAGTATTAATTTTAACCACATCTATTAAGTTCTTTTCAAAACAGTCTCTTATGAAGTGGTATTTAATACCGATGTGTTTGGTCTTAGGATGTTGAACCGGTTTTTGGTTACTGCAATTGCAGCAGAGTTATCAACAAAAATAGGAGTAGACAGAATTTCAAACCGTAATCCCGCATTTGCTGTTGAATCCAAATGATTTGGGAACAGCAACTTGCAGCAGCAACATATTCGGCTTCACTGGTTGACAATGCAACCGATGTCTGCTTCTTACACTGCCATGTAACTAATCTTCTCCCAAGAATTGACACCCTGCTGATGTAGACTTGTAGTTCATTTTGCAGCCTCCATAGTCCGAGTCACTATACGCTGTGAGCTCAAAATCGTCATCATGAGGATACCACAACCCCAGGGTGGGTGTACCCTTTAGATAGCGAAAGATCCTTTTGACCCCGATCAGATGATTGACCTTAGGTTTAGCCTGATATCTGGAACATAAACATGTAGCATACATGATATCAGGTCTTGAGGCAGTGAAATACATGAGGGATCCAATCATTCCTCGGTACATAGTGGCATCTACAAGATCTCCACTCTCATCAGGTGCTATATCATGATTCGTAGCAAGTGGAGTCCAGCAGCAGAAGCATTCGCCATGTCAAAGCGATGAGAATGTCTCCTACATACTTGGTCTGATGTAGAAAGATCCCATTAGGTGTTTGATCCACCTGTAACCCGAGAAAGAACTTCATCTCCCCCATTGCACTCATCTCAAACTCTTTCTTCATCACTGCTTCAAACTCTTTGCATAACTCTTCGTTCTTTGACCGAAGATTATGTCATCAACATAGATCTGTACAAGCAGTAGGTCACCATCCTTTTCTTTAATAAACAGTGTACAGTCAATGACTCCCCTGCGAAAGCCGTGTTTCACAACATGAGTCGAGAGTTTCTCGTACCAAGCTCGAGGAGCTTGATGAAGCCCATATAAAGCTTTGTCGAGCTTGTAAACTCTATCCCGATGATAAGGGTCTTCAAATCCCTCGGGTTGACTGACATAGACTGTTTCCCTTATTTCACCCATGAAGGAATGCACTCTTCACATCTAATTGGTAGACTTTAATCTTCATGTACGAGGCATAGGCGAGGAAGATACGAATAGCTTCCATCCTTGCCACGGGTGCAAACACTTCGTTATAGTCAATACCCTCGACTTGTAAAACCTTGAACCACCAGTCGAGCTTTGTTCTTATGATGACTCCTTGGTCATCCTTCTTACATTTTAGTACCCATTTGGTGCCAATGACTTTAGCACCTTTAGGTCTATCTACCAGTGTCCATACACCTAACTTCTTAAATTGCAGAAGTTCTTCTTGCATGGCACTCACCCACGCCTCATCATTTAGTGCTTCACTGACATATTTTGGCTCAACCTGCGAGACAAACAGCGATAAGCACCATCATGTATGTAACCCTTCTCCATAACTGAGGCGTAATCAGTTGAGTATAGCTGATTTCGGGTTTGTACTCCTGATCGGACATCTCCAATAACATTGTCAAGGGGATGATAGACGTTTAGTCGTGATCCTGGAGTAGTCGGCACAGTCACCTCCGAACCAAGATTGTGCACATTTTGGTCTGCATCTGAGGAGGTTGGAGTTTGAGGTTCCAAAGTTGAGGGTGCATCACTTGTGGATGCTTGTGGACTTTCAGGAACTGGAGCCTGTTCCTCCTGACCGTTCTGGTCATCTGCTTCAGTTTCATCTTCAGAGGAGGAGTCACTTTCATCGACTACCCCTTCTGACTGAGTAGATGACTCTCCCTGTGTGCTGGATGGAGTGTTTAGTATATCATACATCATCCTAGTAGCTAACTCATCATCCGAGGGAGAGAGAGGGATGTTGAAGGATTTGAAGAATCCATCATAATCGAAGAAGTATGCAGGTCCTTTGCCTATAGGTGGTGTGGTATATCTCTGAACGTCGACATTACACCACACTTCTACAAGACCCGTTGAGTTATTGTAAACTCGCTTGTTCGGTATGTTGTATCCTAGAAAAATTCCTTCAACTGCCTTCTCGCTGAATTTTCCTTCTTGTGTCTTCTTCAGAAGTGTACACGGTGCGCCAAAAGGTTCAAGGTACTCCAAATTCGGTTTGCGTCTTTGAAGTAACTCATAACACGTCTTTCCGTGGCGCTTGACTATTAGGACTCTGTTCAGTGTATAGCAAGCATTTGCCACTGCCTCGTCCAGAATTGGATAGGCAGTTTTGAGTCTGCCAGCATAGTCCGGGCTGTTTCTATCAAGCTCCTGTTCTTTCTCTCAGCAACTCCATTCATCTGAGGTGTGTAGGCAGAAGTGAATTGATGCACAATTCCCTTTTCCTTTCAGTATGCCTCCATCCCTTGATTCTTGAATTCTGTCCCGTTGTCTGAACGTATTTGTCGAACTTTGAGCTTGTAGAGTGATTCCAGTGTGGTGACTAATTCCTTGAATGTCTCCAAAGTTTTTGATTTTGATTTCAGAAACATTACCCAAGTGAACCTTGAGTAGTCATCAGTGACCACATAGCAGTACGCGTCGCCTGCAATGCTCCTTGTACTAACTGGACCGAACAGATCCATGTGAAGAAGCTCAAGAGGAAGTTCTATTGAATGAACTTTCTTTTCCTTATGAGACTTCTTTGTCTGTTTGCCCTTCTTGCAAGCTACACAAAAGTCAAGAAGTTGGAAGTTCTTGACATTCACTCCTCTAACTAAATCCTTCTGAATCAAATGATTCATCTTCCTTTGACTAATGTGTCCCATTATCCGATGCCAGGAGATGGAATCCTTCTCTGTAGCTTTAGATAAGAAACACTGAACCTCATGATCCGTTGTGGCAGCTGTTGACAGATCCAAGACATAAAGGTCTTTATATCTTGAAGCAATCATCAGAACTTGGTCTTCTGGGATCATATATTCTTTCTTCAGCACGTAACACTTCTGATTATCGAAGACGACTTTAAATCCTTTATCACAGATTTGGGAAAGAGAAAGTAAGTTGTTCTGAAGTTGTTGAACGTAGTTCACTTTATCAAACTTAACTTTCTGATTTCCCACATCTCCCTGAGCTGTGATATAGCCTCCTTTGTTTCCTGCAAAGGAAACATGCCCTCCTTTTATTTGTTTGACGTTAGATAAAAGGGCGCTATTTCCTGTCATGTGCCTGGATGCTCCGCTGTCTATAATCCACGTGTTAGTCTCAGCACTATATCGAGCACCCTGCGCATACAAAGTAAAAGAATCAGTTTAGGTTAGGAACCCAAGCTTTGACTGTCTTGGTTTCCCAGAGGCATCACACATCATAAACTCCACCCATTGACCCTTAGAAGGTGAGGGTAGCTCAGGGTCCTTCTTGTTATCAGTATCAGACACGAGGGTGGATTTTTCTTTCCATAAGCCAGATTTGTGCAATGCCTGTTTATGATAAACAGTCGTCTGGCTTACAGGTTGGACTTTAGGGTCACTAGCTCTTCTAGGTGAAGTTAGAGAACTCCGCTTAGAAGACCTAGGTCTAGAGTCCAGAAGATCAAATTTCTTCCTAGGTGTCTGATAGAAATGACAGTCGGAAGCAATGTGTCCACATTCTCCACAGTTGTAGCATGACCTGCTATCAACTTTATGAATAGACTTTCTTTGTGGAGAAGTGCGTGACACTCTAGTAACATCAATCACTTTAGTTTTTGACTCTTGGATGTTTGATGTTTTCTCTGGTGTAACAAACTTTACTGAATTAACCTGTTTTCCTTTTTGGTGAACTGATTTTTGACTTGAAGCATGTGAAAAAGTAACATTTGAAGTCCTTTTAGGTTCTGATTTGACTCTATTTGGCCCGGACTGTAAATTAACTTTTTCAAATTCATTTTCCAGGTTAACACATGGCATTTTACCCTTTGCCTTTGAAGTGGCCTCCTTTTGTTTCTTACCAGATTCAGTAGATGAACATGAGGTGTCTGGATCAGTAACAAGAGGAGTGGTCACCACATGATCCTTGATGGGTTATTATTTACTGGTCTAGACTTGTGTTCATCAAGGTCTCAGGTGGTGGTGGAACCACTTTGTAGCCTAATCCCCCCCGTTATTCCTTTCTCTTACTAAGTGTTGAACTATGTGTGAAGAACTAGTCCAACTATGCAGTTCTGTTTTAATGAATTAACTTCGACTTCTAAAACTGCTCTTTGTTTCTTAGTGTCTTCTAGGGAGTTAAGATAGTACCTAATGTCGTTTTCTTGGTTAAAAGCCACCAAGTTGTTTGGTCAATAGGTCTATCTTTTCTTTATAACAATGCTCATTTTGTTTTAGCGCTCTATTTGCCTCAGTACACAGACGTAAATCTTTTACTAAATTATCATTATGGTCTAATAACCTAGCAAATTTTTCATCTATGCTCTTCCTAAACGTGTCACAATCAGAACAAGCATGGTTATAAAAATTCGGTCAGTGGTACTTACCTGAGTTGGTTCAGAAGTATTAGCCTGAGTTGGTTCTGTCGACTCTGGCTTTTCTGTTTCTGAGGTGGGAACTTCCTCATTTGGCTTATAGCTGACCTCGGCTGCAGTTGTTTCTTCACTATGTGACATTGCAATTTCAACTGCTATATCACCTTCACTCGCAGAATCATCGTCAATATCCTCGACACTGGCAATGTTAGATTCTCCTGGTGAGACAAACCTGAAACTCCAATCCTGTCCTTCATCATCATGAGCAGTTAGTGCTTTAGGGTCCTTGTTTGATGAAGTAGAATTAGAGGTTGCTTGTCCTGGCGAGTAAATGATGATAACGGGTTCCCATTCCCCGTCTTCTTTGGCTTGACACATTCTCGTTTGAAGTGCCCCTTCTCACCATAGTTAAAACAGGTCACTTTACTCTTGTCGAAGCCAAAGGTGGTGTCCTTAGTAGCAATCAAGTTTTGTCCAGTCTTTTTACAAACTTTTTCGCCCTCCGAACAGCACTTGCTAAGGCCACATTATATCCATTCTTTCAAGCTCCATCTCATCCACCTGCTCGTAGTCCTCATCTGCCAGATGGCAGTTTCCAATCTTTCAAGCAACAAGTCCATCATATGAATGAACCACTGCTGCTAAGAGATCCATATGCTCTCGTGCTACTTCCACGGTCACATTATCGAAGTTCTCGTCTTCAGTTTGGTAGCGTTTGCTTCTGATCCAATATGATGGGTACATGATGACCAGACGTGTCTGATCTAGAAGGAGAAGCATGTGTGGGACCTGACGAGCTAGACACAAAAGCAGTCTGGAGGGGTGCTCCAGATGCCTTTGCTTGAGGTGTGGCGTTGTATAAAGCTGGATTTTGTGTGTACGAAGACTTCTGAGCTCTATACTTCATCCTTAGTGCTTCTTCTCTCAATTTAAGAATGAAGTCATTTATATCCAGCTTTACAAGGATTCCATTCTGTCTCAGGTTAGACACGAATGTAGCCCACTTATCAGGCAACCGTCTGCGAAATTGCTTACTTTTTCTTCCATGGTAGTAGCCCCTCCATGTGTATGCAATTCGCTCATCAAATGGTAGAATCTATCTATGATGTCGTTCAAGCTTTCATTACCAATTGATAAGAAGTTATCGAATTCCTTCTTTAACTCCTTTGCCTTGATTGCCTTCAATGATGCGTTACCATCATATCTCTTCTCTAGCGCATCCCACAGTTTCTTAGACTGCTTGTTCTCGGAATACTGATGGAATATGTCTTGGGGATAGACTGAGTGATCAATGCATATACTCTTTTCTCTGCATTGTACTTTACTTTCTGTGCGTCGGTCATCCCGCTTAATGTTAGTTTAAACCCATCAGCTCCCACCGATGTACTATAACCTGTCTCAATGGCTTCCCACAGATTAGGATCTACTCCATTAAGGTAGATCTCAAAACGTTGTTTCCAGTGGAGAAACTCATCTAAAGTCAAAAGCTTTGGTGGTTTATTGTGATTCCCCACCTCACTCTCAAGCAGCAACAGATTCTGTATCCTTGAGTCCTTCCAGCAGTAAAGGCTGACATCTGATCTTCCATGATGAATAAACTTATAATCTAATCAAACAAACTTTTACTGATGCGACTGAAGATGCGAATGAGCTACTCGTGCGTATAAGCTCTGCGATTGGGTTAATCGTGCGAATGAACTGGACGATTGGTTCAGTCTTGCGAATGAATCTGGTGCGTATGAGCTATGCGAACGAACGGTTCAATCGGCCGAATGAAGGTGCGACTAGGTCCAATCGTGCGTATGAGCAGTACGAATGGAGTCCAGTCCTACGAATGAGTCAGTCGTGCGATTGAAGCTGCTGGTTTGCGAAAATTTCTAGGTTTGACGGTTTTCAGCCGTAAAAACTCGAAATTTTACAAGTTCTGATTGCCTGAGTCCGTAGAAACCAAACGTCGATGAGCAGGGAACTTCCAAGATCACTTTTGATGCCAAAGATTGCGTTTTTAGTGTAAAAACACAAACTTTATGCAATCTTGATTGAATCAACACGTAATCAAGAGCCATAGCTCTGATACCACTTGTCAGGACCTGGTATTCGACTGAAATACCTAGAGATCACGTGTATACCGGATCAAATAGTGCGGAATCCTATTTGATTGCGATCCAATCAGTGAGAACACACGAAGAATCAATCAAGGATTGAAACTAACGTTAGAAATCGATAAGGAATCGATCTAATGTGTTCTACGAACTTGGAGAATGATTTGGAAGGTTTCTGGACGGCTAGGGTTCGTATGGAATTGAACTTGATCGAATCTTCCTGTTTTTCACGAATTGAGTTGTATTTATAGGTTGGCACTCTTCAATCGTGCGACTGAACCATTAGTTTGGTTCAGTCGTGCGATTGAACCATGCGGTTGGTTCATTCGGGCGACTGAGTGTTCAGTCGTGCGACTGAGCCAATCTTATGTTACAGTCGTACGACTGATCCAGTCTCCTGGTTCAGTCGTGCGACTGAGTCATCGTATGAGGTTCTTCATGCTTATGGTTCATTCGCATGAGCCATTCGCATGGGAACTTCATTAAGTTAAGTTTGAATGTTTTAGTTAATTAATATATATTATATGTAATCATTCAAGTAATCATAAACGCAATCAATTCATTTACGACTCATTAATGAACTATTAAACATTATAACCAACAAACTATCAATGTCAGTTCATTAATCATACCAGACAAGATCTATTACATCACATATCACGATCTAGGGACATACATGTATCAACAATACTTGTCCACTTAAATCCATACACAGACTTTTCACACAGATTGGTGATACATTAGGTTTAATTATTTCAACAAGCATTTGTGGTGAAAGAATTGATCTGTCCAAGATACATATTAAATGATGTGGCTAGTATGATATGATCCAAGTCGGGTCATACCCAATAACAAGCCAAACAAACACCAACAAATATTTATTTGTTGATTAGATCAAACAAATAAATATAAACACCAATTTAGAAACCGGGTTTCTAAATCATAGCTTTTGCAAATGAACAAGTTTATATATATATATATATATATATATATATATATATATATATATATATTATATATATATATATATATATATATTTGTTCATATGGGATTATTTGTTCATTTTTTAAATTAGTTAGACAATGACAAATAATAGTGTGTGTGTTAGTGATATAAAATTAAAATGGTTTAATTTTACATAATAAGGGTGCAAGAGTGTATATTTTTTTTATAAAATTTGAAACAAGAGGGAGACAAAAGGGAGCCAAAATCGGCCGCCCCTTTTTTCTTGGATGGCCCCCCATTTTTGGTTCCAAGCCCATGCAATACCCAAACCCACTTGAACACTCTTGCATCCCCTTCTTTCTCTCACACACACACAAAATCTCGGTTTTTAGCAAAAGAATCAGGATTTTCAGCTTTGCAAAGAAGGGTTCTTGGCTGAAAAGATTCAACAAAAGGAGAGCTTTACAAGTTGGTGTTGCAAGCCCTAGCAAAGGAAGGTGTTTGTATAAGCTTGGGGTATCACTCCTGAGGTTTTCTTGGTTGAAAACTCAGCCACAAAGTCATCTTTCACAGCTCTCATCTTTGGGTTTTAGGAAGCTACAAAGGTTGTATATACTTCTTAGTATCACATGTTCTTTATCGTATGCATTTGTATAATGATCCATGGCTTGGGGTTCTTTATTAAATGGGTTTAATAATCATCTTATTAACATGTTTTAATATATAAAATCCGTTGCGTTTTCATATAAAACAGATTATATGTGGTTTGATAAACATGTTAAATCCCCAACAATGGCATCAGAGCCACTTATACATATGCATACATGTTTTTCACTTACTAGTTCACGGTTTTGTGGTGCTAGACACCAAAAAATCCGTGAGTTAGAGGGCTGGAATTTGCCCCCTTTTTTGGTGTTTTAAAGATGCTACTTTATGCATATAAGGATCTTTAAAACTCCAGATTATTAGATGTTTGTTTATATGTTCTAAACCCATTTGTTATTGGTTTATGTTGGCCAAGAACATGGGCTATAAGGGGCTGCCAAAATCGACTATCTTGTATATGTTTTAACATGTTGTTGTTGATTATGCATCACAAAGCCTAGACCATTTGGATTGAATGATTGGTTGTCATGTTATATTCATTTGGGCATGTAATTATTTATTTTTTTGTTTCAAGTCTTGTTTTGTAATCTATTCATTCATATGGTTTGTAATAAATAGATTAGGAGTTTATCTTTACTAGAAAAATGTATTAGGATACATATTTTGTAAGGATGCTCAAGATCAAGACTTGAAGAAAAGATGGACAAATAGAATGCTTGAAGATGTGGTTTCAAGTGGGAGTTCCTTTTGTTAACCATGTGTCATGTTCTTAACCCTTAGGTCAAGACCTTTTGACACACTTGTTTTGGCTAAACAAGTGTGCTCAACTTAGTATGCTTTGTTATGCATATATGAATTGTTTTGGTTATGCTTATGATGTTGTTTTGTTTTGAATATTTGGATGTGATTAACAAACATCAACTAGAACAAGCTATAACTAGAAATTGGTTCACAAATCATTAACCAAAATAGAATGGTTCTATAGAAGGAGTTAATGGTTTGCAAAATAAAATGGGTTTTATTTAAAAGAACCAAATGGGTACCATATGGTTGAATGCATACAATCATATGGTACATGATCTTTTCTAAAAGAAGAATTGTGAAATTATAAATCCCTTTTGAAAACAAGTTAAACACCATCCTTTTACACAACACTTAGGTTACTTGCAAACTCTTAGTGGGATAAAGGTCACCTAACCACTTTGAGGGAACTTGTAACTTGAGGTGAGAATACCATGTTTGTGGCATCAAGGTCACCTAACCACTTATGTAGTAAACTCATACGTGTTTGTAAGTAGGACGACTTGATTTATAAAATATATTGAATGGATCACCTAAAATGTGTTTATAAAAGGTGTTGATGGGATAAACATGGTTATAAACATAAGATGTTCAAACGATCCCATACCATTAGAAGTTGCAATGGGTTGCAATGTCATTTATGACTACCTTGTTTATTTAAATAATGGGATAAAGGTCACCTAACCAATAATGATGTTCCTAACCAAAATGGACTACCATGTTTGCAATTTTCATTTATGACTACCTTGTTTATTTAAATAATGTTGGATTCTAAAATTTATTTATTAATAGTCTATGAGACATAAAGGGTAATAATAAATGAAATATACAATATATCAACGATTACTAAAATGGACTTTGTAAAATCTTGTAGATGGCCGACAACAACGCTAATAATGATGTTCCTAACCAAAACAACCAATCCCTTGGGCGATCCTTCAAAGGGATCGTCTAACACCTAACAAATTCATGGATTGGTACCGCAACTTGAGAATTGTTCTCAAGCAAGAAAAGCGGGCCTACATTCTTGATGATCCCATCCCCGATGAACCTAACGAGGAGGATGTGGAGGCCTATAATGATTGGGTTAAATATGTGGAAGACTCCGTCCAAGTCTCTTGCTTAATGTTAGCAAGTATGACACCGAACTCCAAAAGGAGTATGAGCTCCATGGAGCCTATGACATGATCACTCAGTTGCGGGAAACGTTCCAGCAACAAGCTAGAGTGGAGCGCTTTGAAACAGTTCGAGCGCTTCATGCATGTCGGATGGGGAATCCCAATCAGTTTCATCTTATGTTCTTAAGATGAAAAGCCACATCGACTGCCTTCAAAGGCTAAATGTCCTGTCTCAAAGGAGTTGCCACGGATTTGATCCTTAAGGCCTAACTAAAGGTTTGAGGCAATATGATTATGATTTCAAGTTGTGACAATGACATTCATGTTTCTTAAATCATATGTTTATTTTAAGGCTATATGACAGGATCAGTGATCACAGGTTGATGTAACAGAATATAACGCAGCGGAATACAAACACGAATTAGACAAATTGTAGCAAGCTAACAATATATGTGAGCATTAAGATCGCATACAGTTATTGGGAGAGTATGTATTTATGATTTCTGGGAATGTTTATAGATGAAGAATATTTCTAATCGAATCAATCATTCATTCCATTCAATTCATCATTTCATTCAATTCATTACAATAGGTTGTCACTCCTTATATAGAGTGCAACAGTCATGCTGTTATCACGGAAAGTGACAACTGGCAGATCCAATACAGAAATAACTAATTCTTAACAAACTACTGAAATGTTCACAACTACTGAGAACATATCAGCAAGTTAAGTACAAAAATAAAACTACTGAAACTACAACGACTGAAGAACAAGCTCTTCAGTCGTTTTACAAAACTACTGAAACAAAGAAAATAAAACTACTGATATCACAACTACTGAAGAAGTACTCTTCAGCAGTTGTGACAAACTACTGAGGCTTCAGTACTTGATCTTCAGACTTTGACCTTCAGGCGTTTCATCAGCTGATGACTTCAGTAGATATCATCAGCTGATGTCTTCAGTCTTTGTCTTCAGACTTTGTACATCAGTTGTTGATCTTCAGCACTTGTGAACTCTTCAGCTGTTGTACTTCAGTACTTTGGTCTTTCAGCTTCAGCACTTGTGTTCTTCAGCTGTTGTACTTCAGCACTTTGGTTCTTCAGCTGTTAAGGTCTTCAGCACTTGATCTTCAGCTGTTGAAGTCTTCAGCACTTGTCAAACTACTGATGAGGCTTTCAGCAGTTGTTGTGATACCGTGTGGGACTTAGAGTTTTCTGATCTTGGCTCATTGGTTCTTTTGGTCCAACAAACTCCCCCTGAACCAATGCAGCCAAAACCTCTAACTTATTTATACTCCCACTTATTGATGGCAAAAATGTTGGTCTTTTTCCTTCTTGATCAGTAGAGAAGATGACCCATGTACGCTCCGGCCTGGGAAGAACCTCAAATATTTGTTTGGCAGAGTATGAATGGGAACTCTGTTTTGGGGAACTGGACACAGAGTTGTTATCCCATTCATGAGATTCACTTCCCCATAATGAGTCTGTACGACTCTCTTGTGTAGGCCTCAAGGAAGGTGATTTGTTCCTCCATGGTTAGCTCTTCAGCACCTCCTTCAAACAATGATTCCGGCCCATAATACTCAGACAGGTATTTGGCCTGTTTCCCATTCTTTAGCTCCACAGTTGTTATTATTCTGTAAGCAAACTCATCCGGGTGATTACCCTCTAGGAACAACTGGAGCTCATTTTTCCTGACTTCCTCAATCTCTTGTAAACTAACCCCTTTTTCACTATTTTGTTTTCCAGCATCTTCTGAGGGGTTAGATTAGCTTTGTAGGCCTTCTTGAAGTCTTCTAGGATTTCCCAGGGTGAAACTACAAAGACCAGAGAGATCACTTCATCTACGATCTTTTCACCTGGCCAATGTATCTCCGAGGTATATTGTTCTTATGAATTCTGTGAGAGACCCTGGGATCAGGCCAAATCCTCACTCTTTCTTTTGATATTGAAAGGTATGCCTGAGAGTGTAAAGTCTGAGGGCTTGCTCCTTCATATTGATGATGGAAGATGTGGCTGCATAAGCTTTGTCAACTCTCTTCAGCAATTCCTCATCATGCTGTTTATGAAGCTCTTCTTCTTCTAGCTTCACTTTAACCATTTGTCTCTGGACTTCAGGAGTAATTGCTGAGGAGTGACTTGTGGCCTTAGGCAACTGAATCACAGCTGATAGCTGCAGCCTGTCTTCATCATCTTCTTCATCTTCTTCTAGCCTCAATATCCTTCTCTTCTTCTTCAAGGGTATGTCATCGGCTATGGGTTTTGAGGGTAAGGGAGTTGGTTTGGTGGGTTGTGTTTTGGGTGGTTTTGGTGTGGGAATGTTGACAGGCTGTGCTAGCATCCTTGAGGTGAGTGTGGCTTTTGATTGCTTTGCTAGCTCAGTCCTGCTCCCAGCACCCACTTCATTCAAAGCTTCAATAACAAGCCCCTTTGTGTATGCTTCAGACGAACAGATCTTGGTGGTGATTGCCAAGATACTGTCCCTGGACCAAGCTTTGATCTCAATCATTGATCTTCCAAGATATTTTGCAATAAATCTTATCATGATTTCTAGCCTTTCTCTTTCTAACACTTCATAACTTGCCCATCTATTCTGGATTTCTTCAATCTCTAGTCGTCGAATCTCAGAGTCAAGTTTGTTGGTGTCATGACCTTGCCTGAACAGCTGATCAATGATGTTGTCCATTGATCTACTGTGTTCGGCATCAGCCTCTTTTATCAGTAGCTCCAAGGCTTTATCTTCAGCAATGTGCTCATCAGCACCTTTCTTTCGCTTGTAGGTGAGCATTGGTTGCTGTTCTTTCTCCTCCTTTTGGGCTTGCTTCGCTTCCTTCTTTTCCTCGGATCTTTTCCTCTTCTGTTCTTTCACTGCAGGACTCTCCCCTTTTTGGTTGCATTGGAGGAAGGGGTTGAGACCGCAGAAAGAGTCTTGTGGACAGCAGCATCAACCAAGGGCTGTAATGTTGAGGAAAGCCTCTCATCAAGGGCTTTGATCACTATATCAGTGATTAGGGGGGTGATGAGAGGGAGGGAATTTTTGAGTGCAGCACCTATTTGCTCAGGAGGGTTCTGTTCCTGAGAAGTAGGGCCTGAAGCAGAGGCAGGTGGTTGATTTTGGGGTGGCTCTGTATTTGGGAAACTTCAAGGGAAGGTGCCAGGTGAAGTCAGGGGTGGCAGATGGACTTGCATCCTGAGACATCTTGGCCAGCAGCTCTTTGAGTCTGCTAACCTCATCCTCTAGAATGGTGTTTTGAGCAACTACATCGTAGAAGAAGCTCAGGTCATCATCAGTTGATACTGAATCACCTGACCTCCTGCTTAGAGCAGGATGTACATGCACTGGGTGTAGACCAGTTGGTGCATGTGCCCCTTGTGCTTGGTACTGGGGACTTCCAGCCTCAGGACAATGTCCATCATCAGCAGTTGCCTCTAGGGAGGTCTTAGCAATGTTACCAGCCTCACTCTGGTCATGTGCTGAGTCAGAGGAGGTGGCAGCCTCACTAGATATTCTAAGCTCCTTCTCTACACCAGGAGATAGAATTGGGAAACCCCTGTGCTGTGGGTTCTCAGGTGCACTGTGTTCCTCCCCCTCAATTGTAGAGGTATTCCCAGTAATAAGTGGTTTCTGGGGAGGGGGTGAGGAGTGCAATTGAGTCAGCACTTGAGCAACTATTAAAGTTGGGCTGTGAGGGGCGGTTGTTTGGGGTACGGGGGGTAGAAGCAGTGTGCACCTGGGGTGGATGGTGCTCTTCAATGGCAATCTCCTCAAGTGAGGAAGATCCCAGATAAGTAGGTGCCCTTGGGTTGCTGCAGGCTCTGTTGAGAGGAAGCCTGAGCGGCTGTGACTGGAGGAGTCATGGTATCCACTAGGGGGTTGGACTAGTGGATATATCCTGCGTTTGTTGTGCAGGAGCATCCTCAGGGGACTCAATTCCCTGAGTAGCCATTTTGGGTTTCTTTTTGGTGGGTTTGGTGGGGACATTGGATTTGGAGGTGGTGGCTGTGGGTTCCAGCTGCGTGGGTTTTCGCAGCTTGGCAGCCAGTTTGAGTGTCCGGTCGGAGTTGTGCCGGGAGTATACTTCTGGCAAAACAGCCGTAGCAGGGACTCCCAAGCCAACAAGTCCCTCAGCATTAAGCTGGTCTATTATAATGGCCATTATGAACCGTGGATAGAGTATCCAACGGTTGGCAGTTAGTTTTTGAGCCATATCTTTGAGCTCTGAAAATATTAATTCTGAAAAATTCAGTGGTTGTTGCTCAAGGATAGAATACATTACCTGCTGCCATTTGGTGGACATTTGATCCCAAGACGATGTCTTAGGGGCCAAACATACAGACCATGTGAAAGATCAGGCGCTCAGCGTCATTAAAGTGTTTCTTCATGATGGTGGTGGCATGAGATCACCTTGATATCCATGCTGAGCAAATGATAGATCTATGGTGCCCTTCGGATATCCAGCAGGAGAGGTAGCATCACTCATGAAGAATTTTACGGATTGTTGCAGGAGTAATCACTACTTCTTTGTGGTTGACGACTGACCGGAGGGATCGTGTGTTGCTCTCCTCAGTAGTAACATTAACGTTCATCCAAAATTGGTTCAAGGATTCGGTATGTAAAACGGGGTTCAGAAGGAATGCCTTGTTGTATTGGGACTGAACCATAAGATCGATAGCAGTATCGAACTTAGTCCAGATCGGCGATTTTGTGAGGTAGGCAACACAGTTGTGTCGCGGTTTAATTTGCATAGACGCCATGGAAATTTTTTTGGAGAGGAACGTTAGGTTTGAAGAAGATAAAGCATGGAGAGCTCAGGTTAAGGGTATTTATAGGGTACGGGTGAGGAAACGACTGAAGGATGTGGTGTTAGTCATCAGTAGTTTTAAACGACCGTTGACATGGTATTATCCTTTCAGACGTTGAAACAGCTGAAGTCGCGGTGTTAGGCATCAGTAGTTTAGAAAACTACTGAAGACCGTGGTTTTGACTTCAGGTGATTGAAACAACTGAGGACATGGTGTTTGTCATCAGTAGTTATGAAACTACTGAAGACAGTGGTTTTGTCATCAGCTGTTGTAAACAAGAAGACTTGGTATTGGTCATCAGTAGTTATAAAACTGCTGAAGACGTGGTTTGCTTCAGTTGTTTAAAATGAAACAGCAGTGGTACAAACGACTGAGGAGAAAGTTCTCTTCAGCTGTTTTCGTCAATTCTTAGTTTTTCAGCTGTTTCAAACTGTCCTCAACACATTCATCAGTCTTTATGGCTGATTTCAGTTGTTTCATAGGACATCAGTACTTATCTGTTTTTACTGATTTCAGTAGTTATGACTGCATCAGTAGTTGTAACTACTTCAGTAGTTTAGAGCAGATGAAGTACTTCAGTACTTGTGAGAAGTTTTAGCCTTCAGTAGTTATAAAAACTACTGAGGTTAAAAGAGCTCATCAGTACTTATATGTGACAGGCACTCATGATCATCAATATGAATTACTGAGAGCATCAGTAGTTGTCACCTATTCTAGCTGCAGCATACCAAGCCTTAACACCAGGTTTTGGAAAGATGAACTATCCAAAGGCTTAGTAAAAATGTCTGCAAGCTCATCAGCACTGGGCACAAACTTAGGATCAATCAGACCTTTTTCAAAACAATCCCTTATAAAATGATGTCTGATCTCTATATGTTTGGTCCTAGAGTGCTGGACTGGATTTTTGACAATGCAAAGAGCTGAAGCACTATCCATTAACAATGGAGTCTTAGTCTCTGTAATGCCATAATCCAAAAGTTGGTTTTGAAGCCAGAGTACCTGAGATGTACAGCTTGCAGCAGCAGCAATGTACTCTGCTTCCGCAGTGGATGTAGCAACTGAGGTCTGTTTCTTGCTCTGCCAAGAAATCAAGCAGTTGCCTAGGAATTGACATCCACCAGAAGTTGATTTCCTGGTCAACTTACACCCTGCATAGTCACTGTCAGAAAAAGCAACTAATTTACCAGAATGTCTGGTAGAATACCATAAACCTAGAGATGGAGTGCCTTGCAGATATCTAAAGATCCTCTTGACTGCAATCAGATGAGACTCTTTAGGTGCAGCCTGAAATCTAGCACAAAACATGTAGCAAACATAATATCTGGTCTAGAAGCTGTTAAATACATCAAGGACCCAATCATACATCTGTAAAGTGTTTCATCAACCACTTTACCTTTCTGATCTGAGTCCAGTTGTGTGGTGCTGCTCATGGGAGTAGAACAGGGCTTACAGTTTTGTAAATCAAACTTTTGCAAAAGATCTTTTGTATATTTGGATTGATGAATAAAAATTCCATCAGCCTTTTGTTTGATTTGCAACCCCAGAAAGAACTGTAATTCTCCCATGGCACTCATTTCAAACTTCTGTTGCATCAACTTTGTAAAGGCATCACACAACTTTGGATCAGAGGATGCAAAAATGATATCATCTACATAAATTTGAACAAGTAGATTATGCTGCCCAGCTTTCTTAATAAATAAAGTCTTGTCAATGGAGCCTCTAGTGAAATTGTTTTCCAGAAGAAAGTTTGACAATGTCTCATACCAGGCTCTTGGAGCTTGTTTTAACCCATAAAGAGCTTTATCAAGCTTATACACCCAATTAGGATGTTTATTGTCCTCAAAGCCTGGAGGTTGACATACATAAACCTCTTCTTTAACTTTTCCATACAAAAATGCACTTTTGACATCCATTTGAAAGACTTTAAGTTTTTGATAAGCAGCATAAGCTAAAAACAATCGAATTGCTTCCAGTCTGGCTACAGGGGCAAAGGTTTCATCATAATCAATACCTTCTTCTTGTGCAAACCCCTGAACAACCAGTCTGGCCTTGTTCTTAACAATAAGCCCATTTTCATCAGTTTTGTTCCTAAACACCCATTTAGTGCCTATTGCACACTTACCTGGAGGTAGAGGAACCAGTTCCCACACTTGCTGTTTCTTGAACTGAAGAAGCTCAAGCTGCATGGCATCAACCCATCCATTGTCCTTTAAAGCAATGTGATAATTCTTTGGCTCTTGCTGACTGATGAAGAGAGCATAGAAGCAGAATTTGACAATTGACTTCTTGTTGATACTCCAGCAGTGATATCACCAATGATTTGAGACATGGGTGATTCTTCAGATCTTGATACACAATGAGATCTGTGCAAGTGTTTGTAGCCGGTTCAGCAGCAACAGATGGTGATGGTGAATCATTTCCTTGAAACCAATCAGTGGATGGTAATGAAGTTGAATTCTGAGTGAATTCGAAGAAATCTCATCAGCATTGTTGTGGATGGTGCTACTGGCGCTACAGGAACATCAGGTCTAGTTGAATCAGGCAGCTGATCACTAAACCTGAAGAGGTGAGTACTGCAATCATCATCATCATCAGCAGTACCACCAGGTGGTGAACTGTTGACAGGAGCAACAGCAGGAGTTTGATAGGGAACATATTGCAGTATGTCCAAATCAAATAACTCCACAGGACTTTGTGGAATCTTGTCCTTTGGAGATTCATTAAACTTAACATGTAGAGTTTCTTCAACCATCTTTGTTCTGCAGTTGAAGACTCTGTATGCTTTGCAAGTAGATGAATAACCAACAAAGTATCCTGCATCCACCTTAGGATCAAATTTGTGGAGTTGATCCTTTGTGTTGAGAATAAAACAGGGACACCCAAATGCTTTGAAAAATGAAATCAGAGGAGCCAAATGATGGAGAACTTCATATGGAGTCTTCATCAACCTCTGATTTATTAACACTCTATTTTGCACATAACAAGCTGTGTTGACAGCTTCGGCCAAAAGGTCAATGGCAAACCTGAGTCAGCCAGCATGGACCTTGCAGCTTCAATGAGGTCCTGTTCTTTCTCTCCACTACTCCATTTTGTTCCGGAGTCCTAGGAATGCTGAACTGCCTTTTGATTCCCTTTGAGAGATAGAAGTCATCAAGTGTATGATTTCTGAACTCAGTTCCATTATCACTCCTAATACACTTGACTGGAAGGGAATACTGCTTCTCAATGTACAGCACAAAGTGGATAATCTTCTGAGCAGCCTCATCCTTGAGTGTAGAAAGAAAGTCCATACAAATCTGGAGTAATCATCCACAATTACCAGACAGTATTTCTTCTTTGCCATGCTCATTACTCTCACAGGACCAAATAGATCCATATGCAGTAATTGCAAGCAGGCAGTGGACTTGGACACTTCAATAGGAGGAAATGAGACCTTGTGCTGTTTTCCTTTTAAACAAGCAGTGCATGTTTCATCACAGTGGAACTCCTTTATTGGTAAGCCTCTGACTAAACTATTGTGGCTAAGCTGATTCATGTTTTTGAGATTAACATGACCAAGCCTCCTGTGCCATAGTTTAGATTCTTGAAAAGAGGCTTTGGAAAATAGGCAAGGATTGCCTTTGAGATCTATCTTCTTAGAGAGATCTAAGGCATACACTCTTCCTGTCCTGTTGGCTTTCAGGAGAGTGTGATCATCCAACACCTTGTCAATCAAGGGCAAAACTTTGGATGACAGAATCCTACAGTTTTGACTTGTGAAAAGGGCAACATGGCCTTTATCACACATTTGACTGACACTCAAGAGGTTGTACTTGAGATTTTCCACATGATTAACATCATCAAATTTGATTTCTCCATTGGAGACAAAGCCCTTACCGATGATGTACCCCTAGCATCATTGCCAAAAGAGACAAATCCCTTCTTTCCTTGAGAGTAGTCATGAAGAAGAGAGATGTTCCAGTCATGTGCATAGATCCCCCACTGTCTACATACCAGATGCTATTTGGCATGTTGAAGAACCCTGCAATAAACAATCAGTTAGTTTTAGAGACCCAAACCTTTTTGGTTTTGGGCCTGGTCTCATCAATAGATGGTAAACTAGCATGTTTATTGTAACAACAGCCTGAGAGGAAGAAGATGGTGCAGAAGAGGAGTCCTTTGGCTTAGACCTCCTTTTCTGTGGTTTCAACATAGGAGAATCTAGTTGGTTAACTCTACCCAACAGATGTTGTACCATCATCACCAGATGTGTCTGATTTTGTGATAAAGCTTTCAGCTCATCAGACACATTGCTAGTGGAGTTAGATAAGGTCCTATGTTGTACCTTCTTCTTTTGAGCACCCTCAGCTGTCACCTGTTTAACTCCTTCCTTTTTGGATTGCTTTAAGGACTTAAGGGTTACAGGATTTGATGTTGCTGATACAAATGTGGTCTCAAACTCAGTTTTCATTTTTACCATTTTCTCATTAATTTCTTCCTTTTGTTTGAGTTTGGAACCTCTTTTGTACCAACAATCATCTGTAAGATGATTGAACAAACCACATACTTCACATGGTTTCTTCTTCATCTTAGGTTGATCATCAACTAAAGATGGTGAAGCAACAGAAGACTTGTTCTTCAATGCTTTGGAAGCATTGGTTGCTTTCTTGACAGCATCTTTAGTAGTCTTCAAACTCTTTCTACTGCCAGTTTTCTTCTCTTCAGTACTGACAGCAGTTGAAGTTTGAACTTCAGGAGTTGAATCCTGCTCTCCAGTCCTTTCAGGACCTTCAGGATTGACTCCTGAGTTGATCAACTTATTGATCATGTGAATGTCAGCATTTGGACCATCAACATCAGCTGATAGGTTCAAAGAGGACTTGATACTGACTGCTACTTCTGATTGTGCTGTATCAGAAGGTAGATCACATGACTTGATGGATTGGTTATCACTCTCACCATCAGATTCTACCTCTGCTCTTGGGGTAAAATCTGTAGGTGGAGCAGTGTGATTGTAACCAATTCCAAACTTCACATTTGAAGCAGATTGCTTACTAAGAAGCATTTCAAAACCTTTGCATGATTGTACCCATCTATCACACTCGACCTGGGTAACTGCAAGGGTTTCTTTGAGATCTTTGTACTTCTCTAAAAGTACATCTTCTCTAGCCTTATCATCAATTATTTTGCAATTCAGTTTATAAACTCATCATTTTTATCTTTGAGCACAAACTCAAACTCAGCTTTGTTTTTGGAAATTACTTGTTCTAGCTCAATGTTCTTATTAATTAAAGCTACATTTGCTTCTCTAATGGAAGCAAATGCTGCTATGCATTGTTCAGAACATAATTTGGCTTTTGCCTCAGAGGATACCTGTGATACCTGAGGTGTAGAGGCATTGGAAGATGAAGTATCAGCAGACTCCAAAGCCATAAGAGCTAGATTCCAAAGGGACTGTCACCACCATGTTGACCAGCACCTGAGAACAGTTGATCATGACCAGACAAGTCATCTGGTAAACTGCTCCAGTCAACAACTCCTGGGGTGAAGAAGCTGTGTTGTTGAGATGAAGGTTGTTGATGAGATGGAAGGCTGAGGTTCTGGTAATGCATGAGGTTGTGGTGTCATAGGAACTTGAACTTGACTTGACTGTGGCATGTAATAACAAGGGTACTGATAAGGCATTTGACCCTGAGGAACAAAATATGCCGGAGATTGTTGTTGAGGATGATGACTAGATGTGACAGGATGTTGCCCTCTGTTTTGTTGACTGTTGCCAGGAAAAGTCACAAAGGGTGCAGTAGAGTTTGATCCAGTTGATCTACACTCTCTTGCAAAGTGTCCAAGCCGTTGGCATTTGTGACACCTCAACTTGCTCTTGTCAAAACCAACTTTGGTTTTGCCAGAGAGTCCTGGGAATTTTCTTCCAGTTCTTTTGTAGAACTTCTGAGATCTGATATTATCAAGGCCATTTGGCTCAAAATATCCTCTTCTAAGTCATCATCAGCAATCCCCTTGAGATCATCCATAATGAAACATAAATTGTCATTATTACCTCCAGTAAACTGACCATCAACACTTACAAATGCAGAATTAGAAGTGCTCGAAGAGAAATTAATATGCTCATCATACTGGCATTCAGATGCAGCATATTCTGACTCATGACCCACCAAGGCAGTGTTGCCTTGTATAAAGTCTTCAGTGAGCTTTCCAGATGAAGACAGCTTTCTCTTCTGTTCTATCTCTCTCTCAAAAGTGAGCAATTTCCCATGGAGTTGGGTGAGAGATAGTTTGTCCAAACTTGCACTGGAGCGTAGGACAATAGTATATGTGTCCCATCTCTCAGGCAGTGATCTGAGAAATCTGTTATTCATCTGAATATTGGTGTATTCAAGTTTGACCATTTTTAGTTCAGAGATCAAACAAGAAAACCGTTCATATTGTTGAGTCAGTGTCTCACCCTTTCTATGAGAGAATGTCTCATATTGTTGGGCAAGAATTTCTCTATTATTTGCCAAGACCTCATCTGTTCCTCCAAATTGTTCTTTCAAAGCAATCCAGAGGTCATGGGCAGTTTCATGATGCATTAGCCCAGAATAGATTTCATTGGGCAAAGCCATGGCCAGAATTCCATGGGCTTTTGCATCAATCTCAAGCAACTTTTATCCTCATCTGAGTATTGCTCCCTCCTCTTCGGAACCATTTGATTGGTTTTCGGGTTATTCACCATAGGCTTGTGTGGACCATGTACCACAGATGTCCAACACCCTGCGCTGTTAACAGACAGGTGATGGAGCATACGTCTTTGCCATATGTTATACTCATTCCTAACCAGCATAGGAGGCTTGGTTGAGGAACCAGTATTGTGAGGATCATTGGAGGGAGTGGTCATTTTCAGTTCAAAAACAGTTTAGTTCAAGTTTAAAAAGAAGTTTTAGACAAACCACAACAAACTCAATGAGAACCAAGAAAAGATCTCAGGATGAATGAGCAGAAATACAGAAAATTCAATCTCTATAACCGTTTCTTGCAAAAACAAAAGCTAATTCAATCAAACTTGGATCTTGAATAGCAGTTTCAATGATCAATTATTAGATCGATCAATGATTAACCGCTCTGATACCATTTGACAGGATCAGTGATCACAGGTTGATGTAACAGAATATAAAGCAGCGGAATACAAACACGAATTAGACAAATTGTAGCAAGCTAACAATATATGTGAGCATTAAGATCGCATACAGTTATGGGAGAGTATGTATTTCTGATTTCTAGGAATGTTTATAGATGAAGAATATTTCTAATCGAATCAATCATTCATTCCATTCAATTCATCATTTCATTCAATTCATTACAATAGGTTGTCACTCCTTATATAGAGTGCAACAGTCACTGCTGTTATCACGGAAAGTGACAACTGGCAGATCCAATACAGAAATAACTAATTCTTAACAAACTACTGAAATGTTCACAACTACTGAGAACATATCAGCAAGTTAAGTACAAAATATAAAACTACTGAAACTACAACGACTGAAGAACAAGCTCTTCAGTCGTTTTACAAAACTACTGAAACAAAGAAAATAAAACTACTGATATCACAACTACTGAAGAAGTACTCTTCAGCAGTTGTGACAAACTACTGAGGCTTCAGTACTTGATCTTCAGACTTTGACCTTCAGGCGTTTCATCAGCTGATGACTTCAGTAGATATCATCAGCTGATGTCTTCAGTCTTTGTCTTCAGACTTTGTACATCAGTTGTTGATCTTCAGCACTTGTGAACTCTTCAGCTGTTGTACTTCAGTACTTTGGTCTTTCAGCTTCAGCACTTGTGTTCTTCAGCTGTTGTACTTCAGCACTTTGGTTCTTCAGCTGTTAAGGTCTTCAGCACTTGATCTTCAGCTGTTGAAGTCTTCAGCACTTGTCAAACTACTGATGAGGCTTTCAGTAGTTGTTGTGATACCGTGTGGGACTTAGAGGTTTTCTGATCTTGGCTCATTGGTTCTTTTGGTCCAACACTATACCTTGGTATGGTATTTTGGATTGTTCATGAAATCGTAACATATGATAGCTCAATATACCAAGCAACCACCAAAGAATCAAAATTAGATTTGAGTGATACCTACTTGGTCATTGCCGTCTTGGTATATAAACAAGAAACGTATACAAACACTTCAAAAAGAAGTCTCTAAAAAACAATGAATGTGATCATTGATGTATGTGAATCTTGTTACAAGGAAAAATGACTAAGGCACCCTTAGTGGAACTAACGAAAGGGCAAAAGATTTATTAGGTATCATACATTCGGATGTATGTGGCCTTTTAAGCCAATGACTAGGAAGGTGAAAGATACTTCATTACCTTTACCGATGATATGTCGCTATGGGTACGTGTACTTATTAGCACAAAGATGAAGCTTTTGAAATGTTCAAAATCTTCAAGAATGAAGTGGAAAATCAATCAACAAGTCAATTAAAATTCTCTGCATCGATAGAGGTGGTGAATACCTAAGTGATGTTTTCAAGATCATCTTAGGAGTTGGGGATTGTCTCACAACTCACTCCACCTGGAACACCAAAACATAATGGTGTGTTTGAGAGGAGAATCGAACAT
The DNA here is from genome assembly GCA_025506515.1 of Flaveria trinervia. NCBI lineage: Eukaryota > Viridiplantae > Streptophyta > Magnoliopsida > Asterales > Asteraceae > Flaveria > Flaveria trinervia. Next base: position 35,403,861 of record CM046453.1, on the reverse strand, counting down.
ATTGGATATGGTTCGATCTATGATGGCTACAAGCACATTAACTCTATCATTCTGGGGTTTCGCTTTGCTCTCCGCAGCCCGTATTCTGAATATGGCCCCAACCAAAAAGGTGGAAAAGACACCTTTTGAGATATGGCATGGAAGAGTTCCATCCTATCGTACTTAAGGGTCTGGGGTTGTGAGGCTTATGTTAAGACTCCCACCCCAAACAAATTAGATGTCCGATCCACCAAGTGTATCTTTGTTGGATATCCTAGAGATTCTATGGGATATTATTTCTATGATCCACTGGAACACAAAGTGTTTGTTGCCAGAAAGGGTGAGTTCTTAGAAACAAAGTTCCTTATGGAAGGAACTAGTAGTAGAACAGTGGATCTTGAGGAGGATCAAGGACCACAGCCCGATGCACGTTTGGTTGAAACTAGCACTCAACATGAGGATGTTGAGGATGATCAAGCGTTTGATCAATACACACAAAACGTTCGCAGAAGTGGTAGAATTAGTAATCCACCTGAAAGATATGGATTTTTCTTGGATGGATGCTATGTGGTAGATTCAGATGAACCAACCACATATCATGATGCAATGTCTAATTTGGATTGTGACAAATGGCTAGAGGCCATGAACGTTGAGATGCAATCCATGTATGACAATCAAGTTTTGGAACTTGTTGTACCACCTTTTAATTCCAAAGTAGTTGGAAGTAAGTGGGTTTTCAAGAAGAAAACCGATATGCATGGAAACTTGGATACTTACAAAGCTAGACTTGTAGCAAAGGGTTTCACTCAAACTCAAGGGGTTGATTATGATGAAACATTTTCACCTGTTGCGATGCTAAAGTCTATAAGGATATTGTTTGCCATAGCAGCTCATTATGATTATGAGATTTGGCAAATGGATGTCAAAACCGCTTTCCTAAATGGATATCTTGAGGAAGATGTCTATATGGTTCAGCCTGAAGGTTTTGTTGATCCAAAATATCCTAATAAAGTATGCAAGTTAATGAAATCAATCTATGGATTGAAACAAGCATCAAGAAGTTGGAATCACCGTTTTGATGATGCAGTAAAGAAATTTGGCTTCATAAAAAACGCTAATGAGGCTTGCGTGTATAAGAAGGCTAGTGGGAGCACAATAACCTTCCTAGTATTGTATGTTGATGACATACTACTGTTTGGAAACGACATTCCAACCATGGAAGGTGTAAAAACCTGGCTTGGAAGTTGTTTTTCCATCAAGGATCTTGGTGAAGCCGCCTATATTCTGGGAATAGAGATCTATAGGGATAGATCAAGACGACTAATTGGTTTGAATCAAAGTGCATACATTGACAAAATCTTGAAAAGGTTCAAGATGGAAAACTCTAAGAAAGGTATTGTACCTATTCAGAGAGGGACAATATTGAGTACGACTCAATGTCCAAGCTCAAAGGAAGAGCAAAATAGAATGAAGGCAATCCCATATGCATCTGCTATAGGATCCATCATGTATGCCATGATATGCACTAGACCAGACGTATCATGCGCTTTAAGCATGACAAGTAGATACCAGCAAAATCCTGGTGATAGTTATTGGATGGCTGTCAAGAATATTCTGAAGTACCTAAGGAGGACTAAGGACATGTTCTTGATCTACAGGTCTGGTGAAGAGGAACTCGTTGTAAAAGGTTACACGGATGCGAGTTTCCAAACCGATCGAGATGATTCACGATCTCAATCGGGGTACATCTTTATTCTGAATAGGGGAGTTGTTTCTTGGAAAAGCTCAAAGCAAGAAGTCGTAGCATTGTCCACTACAAAGTAAGAATACGTCGCCGCTTCAATGGCAGCACAGGAAGCTGCATGGCTGAAGAAATTCATAGCCGATCTAGGGGTAGTCCCTTCCATTCAGGATACCCTAGAGATCTTTTGTGACAACGAGGGTGCGATTGCTCAAATCAAGGAACCTCGTGCTCATCAAAAGACTCGGCACATTGAACGGAGATTCAACTACATAAGGGATGAAGTTGAAAAAGGAAAGATATGTATTCACAAAGTCCACACTGATAAAAAGCTCCTTGAAAAGGCAAAGCATGAAGGTCATGCTTGTGCCATGGGACTTAGATATTCAAGTGACTGGGTTTGATATTGTATTTTGTATTTTGATATTGGAACTAATGTTATTTGACTTAATTATATGGTTATAATTTCATTTGTTCTTCTATTTTAGCATGTTTAAATCCGTGAATAAATGAATTATTCTCAACGTCCGTAGTCGATCATACTTGTGGGAACAAATATGAATTTAAGACTATAATGAACTTGGATTGGTTGATATTCATAAGGTATGAATATAAAGCAAGAGGTTGCTACCAAAGGTTCATTATGTCTATGGGATATAGATATTGGACTGACCCGCTCTCAATTAATTCTGCATGGAATCTTTCTGATTAGTCATAAGAGATTTTGAGTAAAGGCGAATATCATTGTATCCTCAGACTTGAGATACATATTGGGTCTTGATATTCACCAAGTATTGTACTTTGACTTAGTCCTTTGCTGTTTTGAAAAGGCAGTACATAAGGCTGAGTTCAGGTATGACATGAGGTGATTGTGAGAGATGTATGTAGTCAAGATGGAATTTGTTCCTCTTATTCGTTGAGAGTTAGATGTCTAAGGTCTGTTAAAGTTAAATCATCAGAGAATGACAATTCTGTGTCTCTTGGATTTAACATGACATCTGCAACAAAAGGATAGATGATTAATTCACCTAAAACATTTTTAAGTAAGGTACTTGAAAAGGATGATGTTATTGAATGGCACTTAGTCATATACATTAGGGGTAGCAAACCGTTGCTAGGCGTTATTTGCTGCTTGCATCAATCTCCTATGAATCTTGTGCAAGTGGGAGATTGAAAGAATTGATCTGCCCAAGATACATATTAAATTGATGTGGCTAGTGTGATATGATCCAAGTCGGGTCATACCAATAACAAGCCAAACAAACACAGACAAATATTTATTTGTTGATTAGATCAACAAATAAATATAAACACCAATTTAGAAATCGGGTTTTCTAAATCACAGCTTTTGCAAATGAACAAGTTTATATATATATATATATATATATATATATATATATATATATATATAACAAATATGCGATTATTTGTTCATTTTTTAAATTAGTTAGACAATGACAAATAATAGTGTGTGTGTTAGTGATATAAAATTAAAATGGTTTAATTTTACATAATAACGGTGCAAGAGTGTATATTTTTTTTATAAAATTTGAAACAAGAGGGAGACAAAAGGGAGCCAAAATCGGCTGCCCCTTTTGTCTTGGATGGCCCCCCTATTTTGGTTCCAAGGCAATGCAATACCCAAACCCACTTGAACACTCTTGCATCCCCTTCTTTCTCTCACACACACACAAGAGAAGCTCTCTCCTTTCTCACTCAAAATCTTGGTTTTTAGCAAAAGAATCAGGATTTTCAGCTTTGCAAAGAAGGGTTCTTGGCTGAAAAGATTCAACAAAAGGAGAGCTTTACAAGTTGGTGTTGCAAGCCCTAGCAAAGGAAGGTGTTTGTACAAGCTTGGGGTATCACTCCTTGAGGTTTTCTTGGTTGAAAACTCAGCCACAAAGTCATCTTTCACAGCTCTTATCTTTGGGTTTTAGGAAGCTATAAAGGTTGTATATACTTCTTAGTATCTCATGTTCTTTATTGTATACATTTGTATAATGATCCATGGCTTGGGGTTCTTTATTAATTGGGTTTAATAATCATCTTATTGACATGTTTTAATATATAAAATCCGCTGCTTTTTCATATAAAACAAGATTATATGAGCTTTGATAAACATGTTAAATCCCCAACATGTGGATCCTATGCTTATATGGTAATCAACATTCCTAAGGAGATTTTTGAGTGGTCTACGGGTATGATTCAAGAAGAAACTATTCTAGATCTTTCAAAGAGATGCTAAGCCTCAGGTCAGTGTCACCAAATAGCAGAGAGGCGCAAACAACATTGAATTCTAGAATATTTAGGTTATGCTTATCAACATGTCAGTGCCACCGCACAGCAGAGAGGCACATAGCCTATCTTCTTGTTTTAGCAGTTCTCTTTCCTTTTTGCACAGATCACACCAACAACATGGGTTATTAGCTTGATTGCATTTTGCAATTTTCCTGTGCTTTGCTCAACTTTTATGGTCATCCGCACACTTTGTGGCATTTATTTTGCTCGTCACCCCTTATTGGAACTTCGCTGATTGAGTTAACCACGGATATGATGATAACCCACAGGTTGTTGAACAACTTAGTTTGAACTTGACATCACCAACATGGTCTATTGATCTATTGTGTTGAATCTACCGACACATCATCAGATGATCTAGCAACCTCTAGGTCTACTTTCTCCATGTTACCTTAGTAGCAGCTAGCTTTACTATCATTTTTCCTGTTATATTGCTCGGACTTCTTAGACTTATACTTTTAATTTCGCATCTAATTCAATTTAATTCATTTAAAGTCCCAAATTCTTTGTTCGAGTGTACTATCATTTTCCATAGTCCTTGAATTGGTAATCATACAGGTAATCAAGTCATTCAGGACGTGTTACCAAAATCTTTTGATGCCAGATTCTGGTTTCCATCGAGAGTCATTAGCAAGTTTAGGAAATTATACAAGTACTACAAGATGCACACATTGATTTGGACTTTCAACAATTGCCGCCATGATGATTATGAGTATACTTGTCCACTTAAATCCATACACAGACTTTTGACACAGATTGGTGATACATTAGGTTTAATTATTTCACAAGCATTTGTGGAACCCACACTTATATTGTAATCAATGTTCCAAAGGTGATTTTTGAGCGGTATACGGGTAGGATTCAAGAAGAAACTATTCTAGAGCATTCAAAGAGATGCTAAGCCTTAAGTCAGTGCCACCGCACAACAGAGAGGCACATAACCTATTTCCTTGTTTGAGCAGTTTTCTTTTCTTTTTGCACATATCGCACCAACAACATGGGTTGTTAGCTTGATTTCATTTTGCAATTTTCATGTGGTTTGCTCAATTTTGTATGGTCTTTTGCACACATTTGTGGCGTTTATTTTGCTCGTCACCCCTTACTTGAACTTCGTTGATGGTATTAACAATCGATAAGATGATAACCCATAGCTTGTTGAACAACATAGTTTGAACTTGACATTACCAACGAGGTCTATCGATCTATTGTGTTGTATCTACCGACATATCATTAGATGATCTAGCAACCTCTAGGTCTACTTTCTCCATGTTACTTTAGTAGCAGCTAGCTTTACTATCATTTTTCCTATTATATTGCTCAGACTTATACTTTGAATTTCACATCTAATTCAATTTAAATATTTTAAAGTCCCAAATTTTTTGTTCCAGTGAACTATCATTTTCCATAGTCCTTCAATTGGTAAACATACAGGTAATCAAATCATTCAGGACGTGCTACCAAGATCTTTTGATGCTAGATTCTTGTTTCCATTGAGAGTCATTAGTAAGTTTAGGAAATTATACTAGTACTATAAGATGCACACACTAATTTGGACTTTCAAGAATTGCCGCCACGATTATTGTCACTATACTTGTTCACTTAAATCCATACACAGACTTTTGACACAGATTGCTAATACATTAGGTTTAATTATTTCACAAGCATTTATGGATCCCACGCTTATATGGTAATCAACGTTCCTAAGGAGATTTTTGAGCGGTCTACGGGTACGATTCAAGAAGAAGCTATTCTAGAGCTTTCAAAGAGATGCTAAACCTCAGGTCAGTGCCACCGCATAGCAGAGAGGCGCAAACAACAATGAATTCTTGAATATTTAGGTTATGCTTATTCTCAGGTCAGTGCCACCGTACAGCAGAGAGGCACATAACCTATCTTCTTGTTTGAGCAGTTTTGTTTTCTTTTTGCAGACATCACACCAACAATATTGGTTATTATCTTCATTGCATTTTCCAATTTTCATGTGCTTTGCTCATTTTTTATGGTCATCCGCACACATTTGTGGCGTTTTTTTGCTCGTCACCCCTTACTGGAACTTCGTTGATTGTGTTAACCATGGATAAGATGATAACCCACAGCTTGCTGAACAACTTAGTTTGAACATGACATCACCAACGAGGTCTATTGATCTATTGTGTTGAATCTACCGACATATCACCAGATGATCTAGCAAGCTCTAGGTCTACCTTCTCCATGTTACTTTAGTAGAAGCTAGCTTTACTATCATTTTTCCTGTTATATTGCTTAGACTTCTCAGACTTATACTTTGAATTTCGAATCTAATTCAATTTAAATATTTTAAAGTCCCAAATTCTTTATTCTAGTGTACTATCATTTTCCATAGTCATTGAATCGGTAATCATACAGGTAATCAAATCATTTAGGACGTGTTACCAAAATCTTTTGATACTAGATTCTTGTTCCCATCGAGAGTCATTAGCAAGTTTAGGAAATTATACTAGTACTATAAGATGCGCACATTGATTTGGACTTTCAAGGATTGCGGCCACGATTATTGTCAGTATACTTGTCCACTTAAATCCATACACAGACTTTTGACAGAGATTGGTGATACGTTAAGTTTGATTATTTCACAAGCATTTTTGGATCCCACCCTTATATGGTCATCAACGTTCCTAAGGAGATTTTTGAGCGTCTACGGGTAGGATTCAAGAAGAAACTATTTTACAGCTTTCAAAGAGATGCTAAGCCTCAGGTCAGTGCCACCGTACAGCAGAGAGGCGCAAACAACAATTAATTCTCGAATATTTAGGTTATGCTTATCCTCAAGTCAGTGACACAAGATAGTAGAGAGGCACATAACCTATGTTCTTCTTTGAGTAGTTTTCTTTTCTTTTTGCACAAATCGCACCAACAAGATGGGTTATTAGCTTTATTGCATTTTTCAATTTTCATTTGCTTCGCACAATTTTTATGGTCATCCGCACACATTCGTGGCGTTTATTTTGCTCGCCACCCCTTACTGGAACTTCGTTGATTGTGTTAACCATGGATAAGATGATAACCCACAGCTTGCTAAACAACTTAGTTTGAAATTGACATCACCAATGAGGTCTATTGATCTATTGTGTTGAATCTACCGACATATCATCACATGATCTAGCGACCTCTAGGTCTACTTTCGCCATGTTACCCTAGTAGCAGCTAGGTTTACAATCCTTTTTCCTATTATATTGCTCAGACTTCTCAGACTTATACTTTGAATTTCACATCTAATTCAATTTAAATCTTTTAATGTCACAAAATCTTTGTTCCAGTGTACTATCTTTTTCCATAGTCCTTGAATCGGTAATTATACAAGTAATAATATCATTAGGACGTGTTACCAAAATCTTTTGATGCTAGATTCTTTTTTCTATCAAGAGTCATTAGCAAGTTTATGAAATCATACTAGTACTATAAGATGCACACAGTGATTTGGACTTTCAAGAATTGCCGCCATGATGATTGTCGGTATACTTGTCCAATTAAATCAATACACAGACTTTTGACACAGATTGGTGATACATTAGGTTAAATTATTTAAACAAGCATTTGTGGATCCTATGCTTATATGGTAATCAACGTTCCTCAGGAGATTTTTGAGCAGTCTACGCGTAGGATTCAAGAAAAACTATTCTAGAGCATTCAAAGAGATGCTAAGCCTCAAGTTGGTGCCACCAAACAGCAGAGAGGGGCAAACAACAATGAATTCTAGAATATTTAGGTTATGCTTATCCTCAGGTCAGTGCCACCGCATGCAGAGAGGCACATAACCTATCATCTTGATTTAGCGATTCTCTTTGCACATATCACACTAATAAAATGGGTTATTAGCTTGATTGCATTTTGCAATTTCATGTGATTTGCTTAATTTTTATGGTTATCCGCACACATTTGTGGCGTTTATTTTGCTCGTCACCCTTTAGTGGAAATTCGTTGATTGAGTTAACCAGGGATAAGATGATAACCCATAGGTTGTTGAACAACTTAGTTTGAACTTGACATCACCAACTAGGTCTATTGATCTATTGTGTTGAATCTACCGACATATCATCAGATGATCTAGCAACCTCTAGGTCTACTTTCTACATGTTACCTAAGTATCAGCTAGCTTTACTATCATTTTTCCTATTATATTACTCAGACTTCTCAGACTTATACTTTGAATTTCACATCTAATTCAATTTGAATCATTTAAAGTCACAAATTCTTTGTTCCAGTGTACTATCTTTTTCCATAGTCCTTGAATCGGTAATTATACAAGTAACAAAATCATTCAGGACGTGTTACCAAAATCTTTTGATGCTATATTCTTTTTTCTATCAAGAGTCATTAGGAAGTTTAGGAAATCATACTAGTACTATAAGATGCACACATTGACTTGGACTTTCAAGAATTGCCGCCATGATGATTGTCAGTATACTTGTCCAATTAAATCCATAAACAGACTTTTGACACAGATTGGTGATACATTAGGTTTAATTATTTAAACAAGCATTTGTGGATCCTATGCTTATATGGTAATCAACGTTCCTCAGGAGATTTTTGAGCGGTCTACGCGTAGGATTCAAGAAAAACTATTCTAAATCATTCAAAGAGATGCTAAGCCTCAAGTCAGTGCCACCAAACAGGAGAGAGGCGCAAACTACAACGAATTCTAGAATATTTAGGTTATGCTTATCCTCATGTCAGTGCCACCACACACAGAGAGGCACATAACCTATCTTCTTGATTTAGTAGATCTCTTTTCTTTTTGAACAGATCACACCAATAAAATGGGTTATTAGCTTGATTGCATTTTGCAATTTCATGTGATTTGCTTAATTTTTATTGTTATCCGCACACATTTGTGGCGTTTATTTTGCTCTTCACCCCTTATTGGAAATTCGTTGATTGAGTTAACCAGGGATAAGATGATAACCCACAGGTTGTTGAACAACTTAGTTTGAACTTGACATCACCAACTAGGTCTATTGATCTATTGTGTTGAATCTACCAACATATCATCAGATGATCTAGCAACCTCTAGGTCTACTTTCTCCATGTTACCTTAGTAGCAGCTAGCTTTACTATCATTTTTCCTGTTATATTCCTCAGGCTTCTTAGACTTACACTTTTAATTTTGCATATGATTCAATTTGATTCAATTAAAGTCCCAAATTCTTTGTTCGAGTGTACTATCATTTTCCATAGTCCTTGAATCGTTAATCAAACAGGTAATCAAATCATTTAGGACGTGTTACCAAAATCATTTGATGCTAGATTCTTGTTTCCATCGAGAGTCATTAGCAAGTTTAGGAAACATGCTAGTACTATAAGATGCACCCATTAAGTTGGACTTTCAAGAATTGCTGCCATGATGATTGTCAGTATACTTGTCCACATAAATCCATACACAGACTTTTAACACAGATTGGTGATACATTAATTATTTCTCAACAAGCATTTGTGGATCCCATGCTTATATGATAATCAACGTTCCTCATTATGTTTTTAAGCGGTCTATAGGTAGGATTCAAGAAGAACTATTCTAGAGCTTTCAAAGAGATTCTAAGCCTTAGGTCAGTGCCACCGCACAGCAGAGAGGTGCAAACAACAAAGAATTCTAGAATATTTAGGTTATGCTTATCCTCAAGTCAGTGCCACCGCATAGTAGAGAGGGATATAACGTATCTTCTTGTTTGAGTAGTTTTCTTTTCTTTTTGCTTAGATCGCACCAACAACATGCGTTATTAGCTTGATTGCACTTTGCAGTTTTCATGTGCTTTGCATAATTTTTATGGTCATCCGCACACATTTATGGCGTTTATTTTGCTCGTCACCCCTTATTGGAAATTCGTTGATTGTGTTAACCAGGGATAAGATGATAACCCACAACTTGTTAAACAACTTAGTTTGAACATGACATCACCAATGAGGTCTATTGATCTATTGTGTTGAATCTACCGACATATCATCACATGATCTAGTAACTTCTAGGTCTACTTTCGCCATGTTACCCTAGTAGAAGCTAGCTTTACAATCGTTTTTCCTATTATATTGTTCAGACTTCTCAGACTTATACTTTGAATTTTGCATTTATTCAATTTAAATATTTTAAATCCCAAATTCTTTGTTCTAGTGTACTATCTTTTTCCATAGTCCTTGAATCCGTAATTATACAAGTAATAAAATCATTCGGGACGTGTTACCAAAATCTTTTGATGGTAGATTCTTTTTTCTATGGAGAGTCATTTGCAAGTTTAGGAAATCTTACTAGTACTATAAGAAGCACAAATTGATTTGGACTTTCAAGAATTGCCGCCATGATGATTGTTAGTATACTTGTCCAATTAAACCCATACGCATACTTTGACGCAGGTTGGTGATACATTAGGTTTAATTATATAAACAAGCATTTATGGATCCTATGCTTATATGGTAATCAACGTTCCTCAGGAGATTTTTGAGCGGTCTACAGGTAGGATTCAAGAAAAACTATTCAAGATCATTCAAAGAGATGCTAAGCCTCAGGTCAGTGCCACCAAACAGCAGAGAGGCGCAAACAACAACGAATTCTAGAATATTTTGGTTATGCTTATCCTCAGGTCAGTGCCACCGCACAGCAGAGAGGCACATAACCTATCTTCTTGTTTTAGCAGTTCTGTTTCTTTTTGCACAGATCGCACCAACAAAATGGGTTATTAGCTTGATTGCATTTTGCAATTATCATGTGCTTTGCTCAATTTTTATAGTCTCCTCAAATATTTGTGGCATTTATTTTGCTCGTCACCCCTTATGGGAACTTTGTTGATTGTGTAAACCAGGGATAAGATGATAACCCACAGGTTGTTGAACAACTTAGTTTGAACTTGACATCACCAAAAAGGTCTATTGATCTATCGTGTTGAATCTACCGACATATCATCAGATAATCTAGCAACCTCTAGGTCTAATTTCTCCATGTTACCTTAGTAGCAGCTAGCTTTACTATCATTTTTCCTGTTATATTGCTCAGGCTTCTTAGACTTATACTTTTAATTTTGCATCTAATTCCATTTGATTCATTTAAAGTCCCAAATTCTTTGTTCGAGTGTACTATCATTTCCATAGTCCTTGAATCGGTAATCATAGAGGTAATCGAATCATTCAGGACGTGTTACAAAAATCTTTAGCAAGTTAAGGAAATCATACTAGTACTATAAGATGCACCCATTAACTTGGACTTTCATGAATTGCCGCCACGATGATTGTCAGTATACTTGTCCACTTACATACATACACAGACTTTTGACACAGATTGGTGATACATTAGCTTTAATTATTTTTCAACAAGCATTTGTGGATCCCATGCTTATATGGTAATCAATGTTCCTCATGATATTTTTGAGTGCTCTATAGGTAGGATTCAAGAAGAAACTATTCTAGAGCTTTCAAAGAGATTCTAAGCCTCAGGTGAGTGCCACCGCACAGCAGAGAGGCGCAATCAACAAAGAATTCTAGAATATTTAGGTTATGTTTATCCTCAAGTCAGTGCTACCGCACAACAGAGAGGCACATAACCTATCTTCTTGTTTGAGATGTTTTTTTTGCACAGATCGCAACAACAACATGGGTTATTAGCTTGATTTCATTTTGCAATTTTCATGTGCTTTGCTCAATTTTAATGGTCACCCGCACACATTGGTGGCATTTATTTTGCTCGTAACCCCTTATTAGAACTTCTGTTGGACCAAAAGAACCAATGAACCAAGATCAGAAAACCTCTAAGTCCCACATGATATCATAACAACTGCTGAAGGCTTCATCAGCAGTTCGTCAAGTGCTGAAAACTCGAACAGCTGAAGATCAAGTGCTCAAGACTTCAACAGCTGAAAACTAAAGTGCTGAAGCTCAACAGCTGAAGAACACAAGTGCTGAAGCTGAACAGCTGAAGAACACCAGTGCTGAAGCTGAAGACCAAAGTACTGAAGTACAATAGCTGAAGAGTCTACAAGTGATGAAGATGAACAACTGGTGTACAAAGTCTGAAGACAAAGACCGAAGGCATCAGCTGATGACATCTACTGAAGTCATCAGTGATGAAACGTCTGAAATTCAAGTCTGAAGACCAAGTACTGAAGTTTCAGTAGTTTGGCACAACAGCTGAAGAGTACTTCTTCAGTAGTTGTGATATCAGTAGTTTTATGTTTTTACTTTCAGTAGTTTTGTAAAACGACTGAAGAGCTTGTTCTTCAGTCGTTGTAGTATCAGTAGTTTTATGTTTTTCAGTAGTTGTAGTGACTGATAACATTTAGTATTTTTGTAAGAAGATGTCAGCTGTTTTGACATCTTCAGTAGTTGTGTTTCAGTTGGAATAATAATGTTAGATGTCACTATCAAGTGACATCAGCAGACGTCACATCTCTTATATAAGAGGTGTTGACCTAATTGTAAGTGTGACATTCCGTTACCACGAAAGCGAATATTGAATGAAATATATTTGCAGAATTCTCTCTATCTATAACCGTTTTTGTTCTTCATTGAATATCTTTTCGTTCTTGTGAATTGGCTAATTCATTACTAGAATTCCGCTGCTATACTCTCTAATCAATCAAACGTAGATCACTGATCCTAACAAGTGGTATTAGAGCAGGTTAATCATTGATCGATCTAACAATTGATCATTGAAACTGCTATTGAAATCTATGTTTGATTGAATTAGCATATTCGCAAGAACTGGTTATAGATTATTGAATTTCTGTCGCTTTCGTTCATTTATTTTGAGATCTCTCTGGTTTAATTGGTTGTTGTGTTTTGTTCTAAATCTGTTATAGCTTAATTGAATTTGATTGAATCTGAGATGACTACTCCTTCTAATGATCCTCACAATACCGGTTCCTCAACCAAGCCTCCGATGCTGGTTAGGACCGAGTATAACATATGGTAACGAAGAATGCTTCATGACCTGTCTGTTAATAGTTCAGGTTGTTGGACATTTGTGGTACATGGACCACATAAGCCTATGGTGAACAATCCGGAAACCAATCAAATGGTTCCGAAGAAGAAGGAACAATACTCTGATGAAGATCGGAAACTGTTTGAGATTGATGCTAAAGCCCATGGAATTCTGGCCATGGCACTGCCTAATGAAATCTATTCAGGGCTTATGCATCATGAAACTGCTCATGATCTCTGGAATGCCCTGAAGGAACAATTCGGTGGCACAGATGAGGTCTTAGCAAACAACCGAAAAATCCTTGCCCAACAATATGAGACATTCTCTCATAGAAAGGGTGAGACACTTACTCAACAGTTTGAGCGTTTTTCCTGCTTGATCTCTGAGCTGAAGATGGTGAAATAGGAATACACCAATAGCCAGATGAATAACAGGTTCCTCAGATCACTGCCTGAGAGATGGGACAATACACTCTTGTCCTACGCTCCAGTGCAAATCTGGATAGCCTATCTCTCACCCAACTTCATGGGAAACTGCTTACATTCGAAAGAGAGATAGAGCAGAAGAGGAAACTGTCCTCATCAGGAAAGCTCACTGATTACTTTGTACCAGGGAATACTGCCTTGGTTGTCATGAGTCGGAATATGCTGCATCTGAAAGCAATTATGATGAGCATATTGATTTCTTTTCAAATAGTTCTGATCATGCATTTGTTGGTATTGAGAGTCATTCTGGCAGTAATAGTGACAATCTATGCTTCATCATGGATGATTTGAAAGGAATAGCTGATGATGATCTAGAAGAGATGGATATTCTGAGCCAAATGGCATTGATTAATATCAGATCTCAGAAGTTCTATAAGAGAACTGGCAGGAAATTTCCTGGACTCTCTGGCAAAACCAAAGTTGGTTTTGACCAGAGTAAGTTGAGGTGTCACAAATGCCAAAGGCTAGGACACTTTGCAAGAGAGTGTAGATCAACTGGATCTAACTCTTCTGCACCCTTTGTGACTTTTCCTAGTACTAGTCCACAAAACAGAGGGCAACATCCTGCTGGTTCTGGTCATCATTTACATCCTAGATCTCCTGCATACTTTGTTCCCCAGGGTCAAATGTCATATCCTTATCCCTGCTATTATATGCCTCAACCAAATCCTGTTCAAGCTCCAATTGCACAACAACCACAAGCATTGCCTGAACCACAACCTTCCTAATCTCATCAACAAACTCAACCTCAACAACACAGCTTCTTCACCCTAGGAGTTGTTGACTGGAGCTGTTTACCAGATGACTTGTCTGGCCATGAACAACTGTTCTCAGGTGCTGGTCAACATGGTGGTGAAGGTCCCTTTGGAAATCTAGCTGTTATGGCTTTGGATTCTGCTGATACTTCATCCACTAATGCCTTTACACCAAAGGTATCACAGGTATCCTCTGAGGCAAAAGCCAAATTGTGTTCTGAAACATGTATAGCAGCATTTGCATCTATTAGAGAAGCAAATGTAGCTTTAATCAACAAGAACATTGAGGTAGAACAAATAATTTGCAAAAGCAAAGCTGAATTTGAGTCTGTGCTTAATGATAAGAATGATGAGATTTACAAACTTAAATGCCAAATAACTGATGATAAGGCTAGGGAAGAGATACTTCTAGAGAAGTATAAAGATCTCAAAGAAACCCTTGCAGTCACCCAGGTAGAGTGTGATAGATGGGTACAATCATGCAAAGGTTTTGAAATGCTTCTTAGTAAGCAATCTGCTTCCAATGTGAAGTTTGGCATTGGTTACAATCACACTGCTCCACCTACAGATTTTACTCCCAGAGCAGATGTAAAATCTGATGGTGAGAGTAATAACCAATCCATTTCATCATGTGATCTACTTTCTGATACAGCACAATCAGAAGTAGAAGTCAACACCAAGCCCTCTCTGAACCTATCAGCTGATGTTGATGGTTCCACTGTTGACACTCACATGATCAATGAGTTGATCAACTCAGGAGTTAATTCTGAAAGTCCTGAAAGGACTAGAGAGCAGGATTTAACTCCTGAAGTTCAAACTCCAACTACTGCAGTACTGAAAAGAAGAAAACTGTTAGTAGAAAGAGTTTGAAGACTACTAAAGAGGAAGTCAAGAAAGTAAACAATGCTTCCAAAGTACTGAAGAGCAAGTCTTCAGTTGCTTCACCCTCTTTAGTTGATGATCAACATCAGATGAAGAAGAAACCATGTGAAGTATGTGGTTTGTTGAATCATCTTACAGATGATTGCTGGTACAAAAGAGGTTCCAAACTCAAACATAAAGAGGAAATTAAAGAGAAAATGGTAAAAATGAAAACTGAGTTTGAGACCACATTTGTATCAGCAACATCAAATCCTGTAACCCTTAAGTCCACAAAGAAATCCAAAAAGGAAGGGGTTAAACAGGTGGCAGCTGAGATTGCTCAGAAGAAGAAGGTGCAACATAGGACTTATCAAACTCCACTGGCAATGTGTCTGATGAGCTGAAAGCTTTGTCACAAAATCAGACACAGCTGGTTATGATGGTTCAACATCTGTTGGGAAGAGTTAACCAATTAGATGCTCCTATGTTGAAACAACAGAAAAGGAGGTCCAAGCCAAAGGATTCCTCTTCTTCACCATCTTCTTCCTCTCAGGCTGTTGTTTCCAATAAACTGTTAGTTTACCATCTGTTGATGAGACCAGGCCCAAAACCAAAAAGGTTTGGGTCTCTAAAACTAACTGATTGTTTATTATTGCAGGGTTCTCCAACATGCCAAAGTAGCATCTGGTATGTAGACAGTGGGGGATCTATGCACATGACTGGAAACAACTTTCTTCTTCATGACTACTCTCAAGGAAAGAAGGGCTTTGTTTCTTTTGGCAATGATGCTAGGGGTTACATCATTGGAAATGGCTTTGTCTCCAATGGAGAAATAAAGTTTGATGATGTTAATCATGTGGAAAATCTCAAGTACAATCTCTTGAGTGTCAGTCAAATGTGTGATAAAGGCCATGTTGCTCTTTTCACCAGTCAGAACTATAGGATTCTATCATCCAAAGTTCTGCATTTGATTGATAAGGTGTTGGATGATCACACTCTCCTGAGAGCCAACAGGACAGAAAGAGTGTATGCCTTAGATCTTTCCAAGAAAATAGATCTCAGAGGTAATCCTTGCCTATTTTCCAAAGCCTCTTCTCAAGAATCTAAACTGTGGCACAGAAGGCTGGGTCATGTTAATTTCAAAAACATGAATCAGCTTATCAACAATAGTTTAGTTAGAGGCTTACCAATAAAGGAGTTCCACTGTGATGAAACCTGCAATGCTTGTTTAAAAGGAAAACAACACAAAGTCTCATTCCCTCCTATTGAAGAGCCTAAGTCCACTGCCTGCTTGCAATTACTGCATATGGATCTATTTGGTCCTGTGAGAGTAATGAGCATGGCAAAGAAAAAATACTGTCCGGTAATTATGGATGATTACTTCAGATTTGTATGGACTTTCTTTCTACATTCAAAGTATGAGGTTGCTCAGAAGATTATTCACTTTGTGTTGTATATTGAGAAGCAGTATTCCCTTCCAGTCAAGTGTATTAGGAGTGACAATGGTACTGAATTCAGAAACCATACACTTGATGACTTCTACCTTTCAAAGGAATCAACAGGCAGTTTAGCATACCAAGGACTCCAGAACAGAATGGAGTAGTGGAGAGAAAGAACAGGACCATAATTGAAGCTGGCTGACTCTGGTTTGCCACTGACCTTTTGGGCTGAGGCTGTCAACACAGCTTGCTATGTGCAGAATAGAGTCTTACTAAATCAGAAGTTGATGAAGACTCCATATGATGTTCTTCATCACTTGGCTCCTCTAATTTCATTTTTCAAAGCATTTGGGTGTCCTTGTTTTATTCTCAACACAAAGGATCAACTCCATAAATTTGATCCTAAGGTGGATGCAGGGTATTTTGTTGGTTATTCATCTACTTGCAAGGCATACAGAGTCTTCAACTGCAGAACAAAGATAGTTGAAGAAACTTTGCATGTGAAGTTTAATGAATCTCCTATGGACAAGATTCCACAAAACCCTATGGATTTGTTTGATTTGGACATACTACAATATGTTCCTTATCAACCTCCAGCTGTTGCAGATCCTGTGGATAGATCATCTTCTGCAGCATGTCTTCCACCTGGTGATATTGATGATGATGATGATAATATCAATACTCACCTATTCAATTTTAGTGACCAACTGCCTGTGTCTGCTAAATTTGATGTTCCTGTAGCTTCAGCAGTTCCATCCACAACAAGTGCTGATGAGATCTCTGATTCCTCTACATCTTTTGAGTTACCATCTAATTCTTGGTTTCAAGAGTCTGCATCAACATCTGCTGCTGCTGAAGGTCCTACAAACACTTGCACAGATCTTATTGTTTATCAAGAACTGAAGAATCACCCAATGTCTCACATTATTGTGATATCAATGTTGGTGTCTCAACAAGAAGTCAATTGTCTAACTTCTGCTTCTATGCTCTCTTCATCAGTCAGCTAGAACCAAGAACTACCATGTTGCTTTGAGAGACAATGGATGGGTTGAAGCCATGCAGCTTGAGTTACTTCAGTTCAAGAAACAACAAGTGTGGGAACTGGTTCCTCTTCCCCCAGGTAAGTGTGCAATAGGCACTAAATGGTGTTTAGGAATAAAACTGATGAAAATGGGCTTATGGTTAAGAACAAGGCTAGACTGGTTGTACAGGGGTTTTCACAAGAAGAAGGTATTGACTATGATGAAACCTTTGCCCCTGTAGCCAGACTAGAGGCAATCAGATTGTTTTTAGCCTATGCTGCATTCCACAATCTTAAAGTTTTTCAAATGGATGTCAAAAGTGCATTTTTATATGGTGAAATAAAGGAAGAAGTTTATGTGTGTCAACGACCAGGTTTTGAGGATAATAAACATCCTGAATGGGTGTATAAACTTGATAAGGCTCTTTATGGGTTGAAACAAGCTCCTAGAGCCTGCTATGAGACACTTTCCACTTTTCTTCTTAAGAATAATTTCACTAGAGGCTCCATTGATAACTCTATTTATTAAGAAGGTGGATCAGCATAAGCTACCTGTTCAGATTTATGTTGATGATATCATTTTTGCATCCTCTGATCCCCAGTTGTGTGATGATTTTACAACATTAATGAAAAAGAAGTTTGAAATGAGTGTAATGGGAGAATTACAGTTCTTTCTAGGCTTGCAAATTAAACAAAAGGTTGATGGAACCTTTATTCATCAGTCAAAATATACAAAAGATCTTTTGAATAAGTTTGATTTACAAAACCGTAAGCCCTGTTCTACTCCCATGTGCAACACCACACAACTGGATGCAGATCAGAAAGGTAAAGCTGTTGATGAAACACTTTACAGATGTATGATTGGGTCCTTGATGTATTTAACAGCTTCTAGACCGGATATTATGTTTGCTACATGTGTTTGTGCTAGATTTCAGGCTGCTCCTAAAGAGTCTCATTTGATTGCAGTCAAGAGAATCTTTAGATATTTGCAAGGTACACAATCTTTGGGTTTATGGTATTCCACTGGACACTCTTGCAAATTAGTTGCCTTTTCAGATAGTGACTATGCAGGGTGCAAGTTAACTAGAAAGTCAACTTCTGGTGGTTGTCAATACCTAGGCAACTGTTTGATTTCTTGGCAGAGTAAGAAACAAACATATGTTGCTACATCAACTGCTGAGGCCGAGTACATTGCTACTGCAAGTTGCACTTCTCGGGTACTCTGGCTTCAAAACCAACTTCTGGATTATGGCATTACAGAGACTAAGACTCCATTATTAATGGATAGT
Source organism: Flaveria trinervia (assembly GCA_025506515.1). Lineage (NCBI taxonomy): Eukaryota > Viridiplantae > Streptophyta > Magnoliopsida > Asterales > Asteraceae > Flaveria > Flaveria trinervia. Next base: position 35,385,055 of record CM046453.1, on the reverse strand, counting down.
GCTTCAGCTTTGTGTATTGTCAAAAATCCAGTCCAACACTCTAGGACCAAACATATAGAGATCAGACATCACTTTATTCGGGATTGTTTTGAAAAAGGTCTCATTGATCCTAAGTTTGTGCCTAGTGCTCATGAGCTTGCAGATATTTTTACTAAGCCTTTGGATAGTTCTACTTTCCAAAACCTTGTGTTAAGGCTTGGTATGCTGCAGCTAGAATAAGTGACAACTACTGATGATTTCAGTAATAATTACCGGTGATCATTGGTAACCATGTCACATATAAGTACTGATGAGTCCTTTCACCTTCAGTAGTTTTATAACTACTGATGGCTAAATGCCTCACAAGTATTGAAGTACATTATCTGTTCTAAACTACTGATGTAGTTATAACTACTGATGTAATTACAACTACTGAAATCAGTACAAACAGATAAGTACTGACGTCCTATAAAACACCTGAAAGCAGATGCAAAGTTTGATGAGTAAGTGTTGAGGACAGTATGAAATAGCTGAAAGGCTATGAATTGACGAAAACTACTGAAGAGAACTTTCTCTTAAGTTGTTTCTACAACTGTTGTTTCATCCTAACAACTGAAGCAAAACCATGTCTTCAGTAGTTTTATAACTACTGACGACTAACACCAAGTCTTCAGCTGTTTACAACAACTGATGACAAAACCACTGTCTTCAGTAGTTTCACAACTACTGATGACAAACACCAAGTCCTCAGTTGTTTCATCATCTGAAGTCAAAACCATGGTCTTCAGTAGTTTTCTAACTGCTGATGCCTAAAACCACGACTTCAGCTGTTTCAACGTCTGATAGGGTAATACCATGTCAAGAGTCGGTTTAAAACTACTGATGACTAACACCAAACCCTTCAGTCCTTTTCTCACTCTACCCTATAAATACCTGTCCTTTTCTCTAATGTTTCATTAGCCGTTATTTTCTGAAATTCTCTCTCTCAAACATGGCGACCATGAGTCTGAAACCACGACATAACTGCGTTGCTTACCTTACAAAGTCGGCTTTCTGGAACAAATATGATAATGCCATTAACTTAATGGTGGATTCCCCATATCGCACAGCCTTTCTCTTGAATCCAACCATTTACCCTGAATCCCTCAGTCAATTCTGGTCAAATGCTTTTGTTCATACTGATGAGTCTACCGGTCAGATCTCTGTTCGGTCCCTTATCAACCAGAAACCAGTGATCGTTACAGCCGACATCATTCGTCAGGCATTACACTTACACGACTCCACTGTTGTGACTGCATACCCAAAGGGCACAACAGATATGTCCTTTATGAATCATGGGTTTGAAGGTGATATTCGAGCTACAACCGTTCTAAAGAAACATTTCCATGACGCTGAGAAAGTCATTTTTCACATGGTAAATGTCTTCTTAGCCTTCAAGACATCTTCTTGGGATCAAATGTCATCCCAATGGCAACAGGTATTGTATTCTATTCTAGAACACCAACCGCTAAATTTTTCTGAAATTGTGTTTCTAGAAATAAAGAACTTGGCTCAGAAACCTGTGGCAACCGATGGCCATTATATCCCAGGTTTCTGATGGCCATTATTTTGGATGAATTAAAATCTGATGGCCTTGTTGGCCTTGGAGTCCTTGCACCAGCTGTTTTGGCTGAGGTATACTCCAGGCACAACTCAGACCTTACACTCAAAGAAGTTGCCCGAATGCTAAAGCCCAAGCACAAGGAACCCACAGCTTCCTCCATCAGAACCAAAGTACCCACTAAACCAAACCCAAAACAACCCAAAACAGCTATTCAGGGAGATGAGTCCCCTGAAGATGCTCCTGCACCACCAACGCAGGCTATACTTGCTGGCTTAAACCCCCAGCAGTATCAGAGACGCTACCAGCCATAGCCGCTCAGGATTCCTCTCAAAAGGAGCCTGCAGCCACCACACAAGGGGTACCCACACATCTGGGATCTTCCTCACTTGAGGAGATTGCCATTGAAAAGCACCATCCTCCCCAGGTGCACACTTCTTCTACCCCATCTCCCCATGCAACCGCCCCCCAAAGTCCAACCATCATTATTGCATACGTGCTGACTCAGTTGCATGCCTCTCCTCCTCCCCAACAACCATCCACAAAGGGGAGAACCACAGACATTGAGGAAGAGGATCACCATGTTTCTGACAACCCACAGCACCGGGGTTTACAAATTCTATCTCCTGGTGTAGATAGGGAGATTAGAATATCTAGTGAGGCTGCCACCTTTTTTGCATCAGCACATGATCAGAATGAGGCTGGTAACATTGCTAAGACCTCACTAGAGGCAACATCTGATGAAGGACATAGTCCTGAGGCTGGAAGTCCCCAGTTCCAAGAAAAAGGGGCACATGCTAAAATTGGTCTACACCCAGTGCATGTAAATCCTGCTACAAGCAGGAGGTCAGATGATTCAGCTTCTGCTGATGATGACCTGTGCTTTTTCTATGACGTTCTAGCCCACAACACCATCCTCGAGGCTGAGGTAAGCAGACTACAAGAACTACTTGCCAAGAAGTCTCAGGATGTAAGTCCATGTGCCCCCACCAACCCACAGATAGCACCTTCCTTTGAAGGTTCCCCAAACACTTTACCCTCTCACTCCACTGAGCCTCCAGCTTCTGCTTTTGGCACTATCTCTCTGGGACAGAACCCCCCAGAGCAGATGGTTGCTGTATTCCAACAATCCCTCCCTCTCATCACTCCCATCATCAATGACATTGTTTATAAATCCATTGATGAGAGGATTTCCTCAAGTCTACAACCACTCATTGATGATGCTGTGCACAAGAAACTTTCTGCGGTACAAACCCCTGTCTCCAATGCATCCAAAAAGGGGTGAGTACTGCAGTGAAAGAGAAGAAGAGAAAAAGAACTGAGGATGAGAAGGCACAAGAGAAAACCCAGGAGTTGGAAAAAGAAAAGAAACAACAACTGATCACTTACAAAAGAAAGAAAAGTGTTGGTGATCAAACTAATGCTAAAAAAAATCCTTGGAAGAGCTGGTAAAGATGCAGATGACACACACAGCCGATCCATGGACAAAATCATTGAGCAACTCTTCAAGCAAGGCTTTGACACAGCCACACTAGACAGTGAGATCAGGAGGTTGGAAGTGGAGGAAATTCAAACTAGATGGGCTGGGTATGATGTACTAGAGAAAGAGAGATTGGAGATCATGATTCGATTCATTGCCAAATACTTAGGAAGATCTTGATGGAGATTCGTTCATGGACCAGAGACAATATTCTGGCTATAGCCACCAGAATCTGTTTGTCTGAGCAATTTCATAAGGGGATTATCATTGAAGCACTTGATGAGGCTGGGGCTAGAAAAAGGTTTGAAATGGCAAGACTTACAAAGGCCAAACTCACAACCAAAATGCTTGAAGAACCTTCCAAATCACCTACTCAAAAACAGCCTACCCCTCAAATCTCTAAACCAATCTCAAAACCCAAATCCAAACATCCTCAATCTTCAAAACCAACTCCTTTACCACCCAACCATCATCCAGTGATGCACCTAGAAGGAGGAGAAGGGTGCCGAGGATAGAAGAAGATGAAGAAGAAGAGGATGAAGATGATAGTCTGCCACTCTCTGCTGTTCTAAGGCTACCAGAACCAAGGAGTCAACCCATGATCACACCTGACTCTCAAAGGGAAACTGTTAGAGTCAAAATAGAAGATGAAGAACGGCAGAAGCAGCACGATGAGCAACTACTGAAGATGGTTGACAAGGAATTTCCTCAGTCATCATCTATACAAGCCATGAAAGGGCATGCTCAGAGGCTGTACACTCTCAGACACACATTTCAGTATCAGAAGGAGAGAGTGAGAGTATGGCCAGACCCCAAGGTGAGTTCTAGAATCTACAAAAGATCTATTCCACACAGATACAATGGCCAGGTTAGAAAAACAATAGACTCTACCATCATGTTGGCCATTGTAGTCTCACCATGGGAAATAATTGATGAATTCAAGAAGGCTCATCAATCAAAAATGACCCCTCAAGCCTTACTGGAAAACAAGATGATCAAAAAGGGGTTATTATATAAAAAGCTTGAAGACATTAAGAAGAATGAGCTCCAGTTACTCCTTGCTGATGAATTTGTCTATAGGGAGGTAACTACTGTGGAGTTGAAAAATGGCAGGACTGTGAAGTACTTATCTGAGTACTATGGTCCAGAGTTCTTCTTGAAGGAGGAGTAGAAGAACTCTCCAAGGAGGAACAAGTTGTTCTCCTTGAGGCCTATGTTCGAGAGTCATACAGACTCATAATGGGGAAGCAAAATCTCATGAATGAGATAACAACTCTGTGTCCAGTTCCACAAAACAGAGTTCCCATTCATACCTTGCCAAACAGATCTCTGAGATTTCTTTCCAGGCCAGAGCTTATATGGGTCATCTTCTCTACTGATCAAGAAGGAAAAAGACCAACCATTTTGCCAACAATAAGTGGGAAATAAATCAATTAGATGTTTTGGCTGCATTGGTTCAGGGGGAGTTTGTTGGAACAAAAGAACCAATGAGCCAAGATCAGAAAACCTCTAAGTCCCACATGATATCACAACAACTGCTGAAGGCTTCATCGGCAGTTCGACAAGTGCTGAAAACTCTAACAGCTGAAGATCAAGTGCTAAAGACTTCAACAGCTGAAGACTAAAGTGCTGAAGCTCAACAGCTGAAGAACACAAGTGCTGAAGCTGAAGACCAAGTACTGAAGTACAATAGCTGAAGAGTCTATAAGTGATGAAGATCAACAACTGGTGTACAAAGTTTGAAGACAAAGACTGAAGACATCAGCTGATGACATCTACTGAAGTCATCAGCTGAGGAAACGTCTGAAGTTCAAGTCTGAAGACCAAGTACTGAAGTTTCAGTAGTTTGTCACAACAGCTGAAGAGTACTTCTTCAGTAGTTGTGATATCAGTAGTTTTATATTTGTACTTTCAGTAGTTTTGTAAAATGACTGAAGAGCTTGTTCTTCAGTCGTTGTAGTATCAGTAGTTTTATGTTTTTCAGTAGTTATAGTTACTGATAACACTTAGTATTTTTGTAAGAAGATGTCAGCTGTTTTGACATCTTCAGTAGTTGTGTTTCAGTTGGAATAATTCTGTTAGATGTCACTATCAAGTGACATCAGCAGACGTCACATCTCTTATATAAGAGGTGTCGACCTACTTGTAAGTGTGACATTCCGTTACCACGAAAGCGAATATTGATTGAAATATATTTGCAGAATTCTCTCTATCTATAACCGTTTTTGTTCTTCATTGAATATCTTTTCGTTCTTGTGAATTGGCTAATTCATTACTAGAATTCCGCTGCTATACTCTCTAATCAATCAAACGTAGATCACTGATCCTAACAACTTCATTGATTGTGTTAACCAGGGATAAGATGATAACCCACAGCTTGATGAACAACATAGTTTGAACTTGCCATCACCAACGAGGTCTATTGATCTATTGTGTTTAATCTACCGACTTATCATCAGATGATCTAGCAACCTCTAGGTCTACTTTCTCCATATTACCTTAGTAGCTGTTAGCTTGACTATCATTTTTCCTGTTATATTGCTAGGACTTCTCAGACTTATACTTTGAATTTCGCATCTAATTCAATTTAAATCTTTTAAAGTCCTAAATTCTTTGTTCCTGTGTACTAACATTTTCCATAGACCTTGAATCGGTAATCATATAGGTAATAAAATCATTCAGGACGTGTTAGATAATCTTTCGATGCTAGATTCTTGTTTCCATCGAGAGTCATTAGCATGTTTAGGAAATCATACAAGTAATATAACATGGACACATTGATTTGGACTTTCAAGAATTGCCGCCACGATGATTGTCAGTATACTTGTCCACCTAAATCCATACACGGTCTTTTTACACAGATTGGTGATACATTAGGTTTAATTACTTCAACAAGCATTTGTGGATCCCACGCTTATATGGTAATCAACGTTCCTCAGGAGATTTTTGAGTGGTCTACGGGTTGGATTCAAGAAGAAACTATTCTGGAGCTTTCAAAGAGATGCTAAGCCTCACGTCAGTCCCACGACACAGTGGAGAGGCGCAGACAACAATGAATTCTAGAATATTTAGGTTATGCTTATTCTCAGGTCAGTACCACCACACAACAATGAGGCACATAACCTATCTTCTTGTTTGAGCAGTTTTCTTTTCTTTTTGCACAAATCACACCAACCACATGGGTTAATAGTTTGATTGCATTTTGCAATTTTCATGTGCTTTGCTCAATTTTATGGTCATCCGCACACATTTGTGGCGTTTATTTTGCTCGTCACCCCTTATTGGAACTTTGTTGGTTGTGTTAACCAGGCATTTGAAAATAACCCACAGCTTGTTGAACAACCTATTTTGAACTTGACATCACCAACGAGGTCTATTGATCTATTGTGTTGAATCTACCAACATATCATCAGATGATTTAGCAACATCTAGGTCTACTTTCTCTATGTTACCTTAGTAGCAGCTAGCTTTACAATCATTTTTCATGTTATATTGCTCAGACTTCTTAGACTTACATTTTGAATTTCGCATCGAATTCAATTTAATTATTTTAAAGCCCCAAATTCTTTGTTCCTGTGTACTATCATTTTCCATAGTCTTTGAATTGGTATCACAGATATGAACTCAGTTGTATCAGCTAGCTTGTCTTCCTCCCTCGGTTTTTTAAGTCAAATACTTTGCTTATATGAATGGACCACTCGTGCGATTAAACTTATGCGATTGGGTCAATCATGCGAATGGAGTATGCGGATGAATTCAATCATGCCATTGGATTCAGTCGTGTGGAAGGAGAGTGCGGTTGGAGTCTATGCGAATGAAGCTGGTCAGTCATGCGAATGAACGAGATGACTGAGTTCAATCGTGAGTATGGAGGGTGCGAATGAGTTCAGTAGTGCGATTGGGTCAATCGTGTGACTCAAGGCTGCTGTTTTTGCAAAAACGAATGTTTTGAACACTTTGACGCAAAAACACGAATTTCTTACGAACCCTAATTGTCGTATGACGATAAATGTTAACTTTATGACCAGAAGACTTCGAAAACACTTTTTGACACAAAAAGATTAAATTTTTTAGTGAAAAACATGATTTTTAGGCCAAAATCGATTGACTCACACGTAAATCTAGAGCCAAAGCTCTGATACCACTTGCTAGGACCGTGTACGGATGGAGTACTAACTGATTTACGTGTATACCAACTCAAATAGTGCGGAATCCTATTTGAGTGGCGATCTAATGAGTGAGAACGCACGTAGAATCAATCATAGAATGAATCTAAATGTTAAGAATGATTGCAATATGATTTTGTGCGATCCATGAACTTGGAACTGGGTCTCTAAGGTCTCTGGGCGGCTAGGGTACGAATAGGATTCGAATATTGAAAGTGTCCTGTTTTTCCACGAATTAATTTGTATTTATAGGTTTGGGTTAGTCAATCGCACGACTGGACCATTAGCATGGTTCAGTCGTGCGACTAAAGCATGCGACTGAGTCAATCACACGACTGAAGGTTCAGTCGTGCGATTGAGTCATCCGTATATCTCAGTTGTGCGATTGATCCAGTCTCCTGGTTCAGTCGTGCGACTGGTCCATTATCATGAAGTATTCATGCGTATGAACCATTAGCACGGTCCATTCGCATGAAAACTTCATATGACTAAGTTTGAATATGTTTCTCAATCATTACTTGACTAAGATCTATTCAATCAACCACAAACCTATATAGTTAGTTCAATATGTGTTAATAAATAATAAACAATGAAACATACACTGAAACATTTGACATTAACATCATCAAACACATATTCTGTTTCATTCAACTCATACATTTCATTTACATTTTGGACATCACACACATATTACATTAGATCGTAAACTCGGTACATATGTATCAATAGTTCCACCTCATATACAATTTATTTAGAAAAACCACTTTTCTAATGAGAATTATATCATCAATTAAATATATATTGGTGTTTGCTAAGCTTGTTATTGGGTATGACCTGACTTGGATCATAACGTACTAACCACATCAATGTTCTATGTGTCTTGGGCATAAAGAATCCAACAATAGTAGCTTCCATGAGTCTTGCAGACTTAGTAGAGGAACTTTCCCCCCTCAACTTCCTTTTCCTCTGTCTCTCTCCTTCTCCTCAATCTCCCCAGAAGTCATTTTATTTTTCCTTTGTCACTCACTGACCTTTATGACTCAAGGTGGAGAGAGGTTTGCCATTTATTTCTTGGTGTAGCTTCTAAGCTCTAGCTAGAGAGAGGTTGAGATGCACTTTCACCAGCAGGTGTCTCATCAAGGGAATGACCTTCTGTAGAAGTTGATGATAAGACAGGGCTCTCAGGTTCTACCACTGGGCCTTCAGTCAAGGTTTCCCCTATGAGGCTAATCCTAGGGTCTGCCTTAACATCTAGTTGACCAATGATATTGCTTGATTGACATAGTCTCCTTCTGAAGTTGAATTCTATGGTGATTCTATCTTGAATCCTTTAAGCCATCCTGTCAGCTTGTCTAGATTGGCTTTGGGTAACAAGTGGCATGCTGACAAGGTCAAGACATTCATAAAAGTTGAAGGTATGAAGATTGAAGACTTCTTGCTGCCCTTGAACTCTTTGAATGATCAGGTTCATCTGTTTTCATCATACATCCACCCAATAATATGATTTGAGGTTGGTGGAGATGACATTGCCCTTGGTATTCCTTCCTCAAAAAGATGCTGAATATAGGAGTCTATTGAGTCCACATCAATGTGAACTTGAGGAAGTTACTGAGTATGCATAATTGCAGATGAGGATGGTCAGTCTTCAATGTCCATACTCCCTGAAGAACTCCCAGGTTTTGTGACTATAATGACTTTCTTCTCGTTTTTGGTAGCATCACCCTCTTGCATAGGTGAGCTAGAAGTTAGGTCAATCACATTCATAGGTTCTTGTGTTCCGGTTGGGCCACTTTCTCCCTGAGATAAGATATCTCAAGTTGCTGATCATTGACCTTATTTTGCAAAGTAGTCACCTGAGATTCAAGGTGACTAAACTTGGAGACTAGATAGGTGCATGTTTGTGATAGTTTTTGTACCATTAGCCTCAGATTCCCCTCATCTTCATTAGAAGATTCATTGGGGGATGAGATAATTGGACCAAAGTCCACTCTCTCACAACCAGCTTCAAGTTCTTGACTGCTGGATTTCCTCTGCCCACTGACAGTCTCAGTTGAGGTGTCAATATGCTGAGTTGCCATGGTTGATGTTTGAATGATGTAATCACTTGCAGAAGTGATAGCCTTTTCCATATGGTTATCCTGAACAGGTTCAGAAGTATCGACCTAATGGGTGACTGATATGAGCTACACATGGGAGAATCAGAAGTACTCATCCCTCTTTGAGAAGTGGAAAAGAAGAAAGTGTTGGGGTTTGTTAGGAGAAGATTCATAGTTTAACCATTTAAACTTAGTGAAAACGCAGCGGAAACAAGCATTATAACATTGTTAATGAACTGAAAAAATCGGTTTTCATCTTGATATTACAAAGTTATAAACAAACCCGTAAACATAGGATCTTATATGTGAATAAAAACTAGCTATGTTAACACAAAAACAAATAATATGGACAGCCATAATGAGGCTGCCATAGACTACCTTTTCAGCAGCAAAGAGGAAGAGATTGAAGAGGATGAGCTCCAAGAAACGACTAAAGGCACCAAAGGAGGTCCTCTCACGTTTGCATACCCCAAGCTATATGACAAACACCTTCATGCTATGATTAGAACACCCAAAAATGAAAGAAGAAAGGCTGGAAACCCTTTTAGCCGTGAGGTTCTTCAACAAGAGGAGAGAATAATTTTCTTCTTGTGTTTTTGCATGTGAGAGAGAGAAGAAGTGTGGAGTGAATGACTTCTCTATGTCCTTTGTTCCAAGAAAACTAGGGAAAAGAGTGGAGGCGAATCCCTAAAGGGGGCGGCCGAAATTACCATTTCACAAATGGGTTTCCCCCTAAAAGTTAAAACCTTAATTAAGCACATTAACAAGTCATTAACATAAGTTATTCATATAATTAACCTTTTAATTGAATAACTCATACACATACTCTTATTATTTGATGTTATTTAAGAAACTTAAATAACATTTCAAACAATATCTATAAACAAAATATCCATATAAGTTGTTCAATCTCATATGCAACTTATTTAGAAAACCCATTTTCTAAATTGGTGTATATATATTTAATTGTATGATCATATCATCAATTAAATATTATTTCGTGTTTGCTTAGCTTGTCACATTAAATCCAAGGATAGAAAATGATCATTCCTTGTTAATTTAACTTAAGCAGGCCTTAGACATCTTGCTCTCAACGAATAAGAGGAACAAATTCCATCTTGAATACATACTTTTCTCACAAACACTTCGTGTCACGTCTGAACATAGCCCTACGTACTGTCCATTATTTCAGGGTAGTGAAGAACTAGCTCAAGGTAAAACACTTGGTGAATATCAAAACCCAGTATGTATCTCAGGTCTGAAGATTCCATATAGTAAAATTTGAGATGCGGGTCAGACCAATATTTGTATCCCACAAATATCTATGAACTTTGGCAGCAACCATTTGCTCTATATTCATTCCTTATGAATATCCACCAATACAAATTCATTATAATCTTCCCCTCATACTTGTTCCCACAAGTATGAATGACTACGGACATTTAGAGTAAACAATTTACCCATGGATTAAACATGCTAAATTGGAACACTTGTTGAAACATTATAACCAAAAAATTTTATTCAAGTAGTAAGAGAGTTCCAAATATCCGAATACGAAATCACATATGAAATCCAATCACTAGAATATCGAAGTCCCATGGCACAGGTATGACCTTCATGCTTTGCCTATTCTAGGAGCTTCGTAAGAGGATCCGCAATATTTTGATCTGTGTGAACTTTGCGAATACATATCTTTCCTTTCTCAACTTCATCTCTTATGTAGTTGAATCTCCGCTCAATGTGCCTAGTCTTTTGATGAGCACGAGGTTCCTTGATTTGAGCAATCACACCGTTGTTATCACAAAAGATCTCTAGGGGGTCCCGAATGGAAGGGACAACCCCTAGATCGGCAATGAATTTCTTCAACCATGCAGCTTCTTGAGCTGCTAATAAGGTGGTGACGTATTCTGATTCTGTAGTTGATAAAGCCACCACATCCTGTTTAGATCTCTTCCAAGAGACAGCTCCTCCATTAATTATGAAAATGTATCCTGATTGTGATCATGAATCATCATAATGGGTTTGGAAACTCGCATCCGTGTAACCTTTTACAACGAGTTCCTCATCACTAGATCCATAGATTAGAAACATATCTTTAGTCCTCCTTAGGTACTTAAGTATGTTCTTAACAGCCATCCAATGACTACTTCCAGGATTTTGCTAGTAATGGCTTGTCATGCTTAAGGCGCATGAAACGTCTGGCCGAGTGCATATCATTGCATAAATGATGGATCCAATAGCAGATGCGTATGGGATTCCTTTCATTTTATCTTGCTCATCCTTTGAGCTTGGACATTGAGTCGTACTCAATATCGTTCCTCTTTGAATAGGTACCGTACCATTCTTAGAGTTCTCCATCTTGAACCTTTTCAAGATGTTATCAATGTATGTACTATGATTTAGACCAATCAACCGCTTTGATCTGTCCCTATAGATCTTTATTCCCAGAATATAGGCGGCTTCACCAAGATACTTGATGGAAAAACAACTTCCAAGCCAGGTTTTTACACCTTCCAAGGTTGGAATGTCATTTCTAAATAGTAGCATGTCATCAACATACAATACTAGGAAAGTGATGATGCTCCCACTAGCTTTCTTATATACGCAAGCTTCATAAGCGTTCTTGATGAATCCAAATTAATTACTTCTTCATCAAAATAGTGATTCCAACTTCTCGATGCTTGTTTCAATCTATAGATTGATTTTTTTAACTTGCATACTTTGTTAGGATGTTTTGGATCAAGAAAAGCTTTAGGCTGAACCATATAGACATCTTCCTCAAGATATCCATTTAGGAAAGCTGTTTTGACATCCATTTGCCAAATCTCATAATCATAATGAGCTGCTATGGCAAAAAAAATCCTAATAGATTTTAGCATTGCAACAGGTAAGAAAGTTTCATGATAATCAACCCCTTGAATTTTGAGTGAAACCCTTTGCCACAAGTCTTGCTTTATAAGTATCCAGGTTTCCATGCATATCGGTTTTCCTTTTGAAAACCCACTTAAATCCAATTACTTTGGTGTTAAGAGGTGGTATTACCAAGTCCTATACTTGATTGTCATACATGGATTGCATCTCAACGTTCATGGCTTCAAGCCATTTGTCACAATCCCAATTGGACAATGCATCATGGTATGTGATTGGGTCATCAGAATCTATCACATAGCATCCACCAGTGACAAATCCATATCTTTCAGGTGGATTACTAATTCTACCATATCTGCGAATGTTTTCTGTGTATTGATCAACTATTTGATCACTTTCTACATCCTCATGTTGAGTGCTAGTGTCAACCAAACGTGTATCGAGTTGCAGTTCTTGATCCTCTTCAACATCCACAGTTCTACTACCAGTTCCTTCCATAAGGAATTTGGTTTCCAAGAACTCACCCTTTTTGGCAACAAACTTCTTTTGTTGTATTGGACCATAGAAATAATATCCCATAGAATCTCTTGGATATCCAATAAAGATACACTTAGTGGAGCGGCTTTCTAACTTGTTCGAGGTGGGAGTCTTCACATAAGTCTCACACCCCCACACCCTCAAATATGAAAATGATGGAACCCTTCCATGCCATATTTCATAAGGTGTCCTTTCTACTTTCTTGGTTAGGGCCATATTCAAAATAAGGGCCGCAGAGAGCAGAGCAAAACCCAAAATGATAGAGGTAATGAGCTTCTAGCCATCATAGATCGAACCATATCCAATAGAGTTCGATTTCTTCGCTCGGACACAATATTATGATGTGGTGTTCCCGGTGGAGATAGTTGTGAGACAATCCCACAACTTCTAAGATGGTCCCTAAAAGCATCATTCAGGTATACACCTCCTTTATCGGTGCGGAGAATTTTAATTGACTTAGTGAGTTGATTTTGAACTTCATTTTGAAAGATCTTGAACATTTCAAAAGCTTCATCTTTGTGTCTTAACAAGTACACATACCCATATCGACTATAGTCGTGAGTAAAGGTAATGAAGTATCTTTCATTGTACCTTGTCATAGGTTTAAAAGGACCACATACATCCGAGTGTATGATACCTAATAAATCCTTTGCCCTTTCTGCTTTGCCACTAAAAGGTGCCTTGGTCATTTTACCTTGTAAACAAGACTCACATACATCAAATGAATCACATTCATTTGTTTTTAAAAGACCATTGTTTTGTAATGTTTGTATTCTTTTTTGTTTATATGACCAAGACAACAATGCCAAAGATAAGTATTATTCAAATCCGATTTGAGTTTCTTGGTACTAGTTTGGTATAATAAGCTATCATTCAATGTATTTTCACGAACCAATTCATAGATACCATTGATGGGAATAGCTTTAAAGTAAAACATGTCATTCAAAGTAACATGGATTTCATTTCCAATAAATGATAATACATATCCAAAATGTTTTAATAGGGCTACCGAAATAATGTTCCTAGTCAAACTAGGAGCATACAAAACATTGTACAAAATTACTTCCAAACCATTTGGAAGTTTCAAGATGTAGTCATCACGGGCTTCAACTTGAACTTTAGCCCCATTGCCCATATAGAGGCTAACATCCCCTTTGTTGAAGTTGCTACTTCTTTTGAACCCCTGCAACAAATTGCAAATATGAGTTCCACATCCGGTATCTAATACCCATGTGTTGGAGGACATTACCTGAGGTCTGCCCGGCATCCCTCTGTGCTTTCAACTCTTGGAGATGGGCAGGACAATTTCTTGCCCAGTGTCCAATCTCCCCACAGTTAAAGCATGGGTCATTAGAAGCAACCTTTTGCCTTTTCTCCTGTGCTTTGGGTGGCACCCTTACCACCCATTTCCCCTTTCCCATTACGGGTCCCTTTTCCCTTGGGAACTCTTGCCTTGGGTGTGGGATGAGGCCTTTTTCTTGTTCCCACCTTCATGGATGGTGATAATAGGTAAAACCCTTTTACCCATGGCCGCCTCGGCCGTTTTGAGCATAGAGTGAAGCTCACCAATGCTTTTGTCCCAAGCATTCATGTTGTAGTTCAACACGAACGTCTCAAACCTTTTTGTAAGGCCATTGACGATCAAATCCATGGCCAATTCCTTTGAGACGGGACAGTTTAGCCTTTCGAGGTGGTCAATGTGACTTTTCCTTTTAAGCACATAAGATGAAACTAATTGGTTGTCTTCCATACGACATGCATGGAGCGCTGGAACCATTTCCAAGCGCTCAACCCCCGCTTGCTGTTGGAACGTTTCCTTCAGTTGGGTTATCATGTCATAAGCTCCGTGACGCCCATACTCCTTCTGGAGCTCCAGAGTCATGCTTGCCAACATAAGGCAAGACACTTGGATAGAGTCCTCAGTGTACTTTATCCAATCATTATAGGCCTCCTCATCATCCTCACTAGGTTGATCGGGGACAGGGTCGTCTAAAACATATGATCGTTTCTCTTGCTTGAGAACGATTCTCAAGTTTCAATACCAATCGATAAAATTGTTATGGTTTAGACGTTCCTTTTGAAGAATCGCTCGTAAAGATTGGGCGGATGTGGATGAATTATCGTGATTATCATAATTATTGGTGGCCATCTACAAAATTTAACAAAGATCAATGTTTTAGTATTTTCGATATTGTTATTTTAATAACTAATACCTTTTAAGGTCATTATCATATTAAAATCTAGAATCCAACATTACATTTAAATGGTGGTTAGGTGACCTTTATCCCACGATTTAAATTAATAAGGTGGTCAACGATTGACGATTGCAACCATTTGTAACTTCTAGAGGTATGGGATCGACTTGAAACATCATATGTAAAGTCGGCATTTTAATCCCATCAACACCATTTGGGAACCATATCGTAGGTGATCTATTTGACATGGTTTGCAAATCAACAACCCCGACTTACACACACGTGTTAGTTTGCCAAAATAAGTGGTTAGGTGACCTTTATCCCACGAATATGGCATTCTCACCTCAAGTCACAAGTTCCCTAAAAAATTGTTAGGTGACCTTTATCCCACTAAGAGTTCCCAAGCGATTCAAGTGTTGTGTAAAAGGACGATGTTGATCTTAGTTTTATTTAACAAAAGCTATAGAGATATTATAATACAAGTTTAGAAAACATTATATTTACATATTTGTATGTTTTTAAAGAAAGATACCTTATGGTACATTGATTAAAACCCCTTTTAATCTTTGAAATCATTAAACAATTTTAATAACCTTTTATTATCTTTTAATGATTAAAGCCCATTTAGATAGTTTGTTATGATCATGGAAAGGATAGTTAAGCAAACATCATATGTAAAGTCATCAACCACAATACCATAATCAAACAAATGTAAGTGCATAACCATAGCATCTAAAGTGGCCACACTTGTTTGCCATCACAAGTGTGGACCATAGGAAATTCCTAAGGGTCAAAACACATCACAAAAGTTCCATAAACCTCCCACTTGAAACTGCATCCAAATGCTCCATTTTCTTGTGTCTTCCCTTTGTGCTTCTTACACGTACATCTTCATATTATAAGACATTATGTCCTAATACAAGATTTCTAGTAATATGAAAAGTACCTAATCTATTTATTACAGCCCAATAATAAATAAATTACACTTTAAACAAAGCACAAACAATAGATTATACAACCCAATTGAATGAATGAATACAACCATTACAAACATCCAAACAACACAAGGCCAAGGGCTAGGTTATGCACGATAATGAACAATGATCATATCATCCTAACCAACAATGAATCCCCACTTAAAACCCACGAAATTTTAGCCAACATAAACTGAAATTTCAGGTTTTATCATGCCCAAACAAACAACAAATATAACATTCATGTCTTTCAAAGTTTAATCACAAGCATCTGTGATATAACTTTGAAAGTTGGGGATTGATAAAACATGAACATAGCAGCCCCTAAAAGGGGTTTCAAAGTCCCATAAAATGAAATATAACAAAGACAAAACAAGCTAGTTATCCACATAACCGGCTCCATATGACAATGTTGGGGTTTGTTAGAACAAGATTCATAGTTTAACCATTTAAACTTAGTGAAAACGCAGCGGAAACAAGCATTATAACTTTGTTAATGAACTGAAAAATTTGGGTTTCATCTTGATATTACAAAGTTATAAACAAACTCATAAACATAGAATCTTTATATGTGAATAAAAACTAGCTATGTTAACACAAAACAAACAATATGGACAGCCATAATGAGGCTGCCATAGACTACCTTTTCAGCAGCAAAAAGGAAGAGATTGAAGAGGATGAGCTCCAAGAAACGACTAAAGGCACCAAAGGAGGTCCTCTCAAGCTCGCATACCCCAAGCTATATGACAAACACCTTCTTGCTAGGATTTGAACACCCAAAAACGAAAGAAGAAAGGCTGGAAACCCTTTCAGCCGTGAGGTTCTTCAACAAGAGGAGAGAATAATTTTCTTCTTGTGTTTTTGCATGTGAGAGAGAGAAGAAGTGTGGAGTGAATGACTTCTCTATGTCCTTTTTTCCAAGAAAACTAGGGAAAAGAGTGGAGGCGAATCCCTAAAGGGGGCGGCCGAAATTACCATTTCACAAATGGGTTTCCCCCTAAAAGTTAAAACCTTAATTAAGCACATTAACAAGTCATTAACATAAGTTATTCATATAATTAACCTTTTAATTGAATAACTCATACACATACTCTTATTATTTGATGTTATTTAAGAAACTTAAATAACATTGCAAACAATATCTACAAACAAAATATCCATATAAATTGTTCAATCTCATATGCAACTTATTTAGAACCCCATTTTCTAAATTGGTGTATATATATTTAATTGTATGATCATATCATCAATTAAATATTATTTGGTGTTTGCTTAGCTTGTTATTGGGTATGACCCGACTTGGATCATGACGTACTAACCAGATCAATGTTCTATGTGTGCTGGGCATAAAGAATTCAACAGAAAGAGTGATGGTACTCACTAAAACTAAGTCTTCATCAATATAGAAGTCAAGGTTAGGAATGGGTTGCTTTAAGTCTAAAGGCTAGGGATGGTAGATGTCCCTAAAGGTTGTTCACTTGAGTGTTGAGACTCAGAGTGAAGGCTTAAGGCATTTGGGCTTGTGAGCTCATTAGGCTGAGCATGAGCAACGTCAGCACTGATGTTTGAAGTAATAGGAGTGGTTTGCTCCTCAGGAGAAGTGGGAGTTCCAGTATCCACTTCCTCCTGTATGGGTTGGTATATGGGGGCCAACACGCACTAAATAGGTTGAGCAGGGGTTCGTTTGGATTTTCTTTTGTAGGTGAGGGTGATTTGTGGCTGTTTTGGTGGTTGAGATGTATAAGGTGAGAGTTAAACACTAGCTTGTGCTGCTAGGTTGTCACCTTGTGTAATGAGCTCTAACATTTTTGGGATAAGGGTTGTTTCTACCCCTGAGAAGCCAACAGTTGACTTCCAAAAACTTTTTAAGATGTCGAGCTTCATCTGTCCCATTTAAGAAAATTACTTGTTTCCCTCAACTGTGAGCCCAGTTCACAAATGAGAATGTATTGAACATATCTACGAAACATGTAATATTCTAAGTAGTCCAAGTTAGCAAGAAGATTTGTATAAACAAATTGAGAGTACCTGAACATGACTCCTTGAACCATCCCATGCACTATAAAGGAGAGATCTTCAGGAATCTACTACCACCCTCCATGCCTGTTGAACAAGCTATGGATAACCACATCAAGCAGTTATTTCCACTGAGATGACACCTTCCCTTTCCTGAAGGTCTTTATAATAAATCTCCCTCATAGCCCATCTGCTCAAAGGAGTAGTTAACACCTTATTTTGCGAAGAACACCTCACCTTCTTCATCATCTAGCTGAAGATGATTGCTGATGATGTCAGAATGATGAAGATTGTTCTCCCCTACACTATGGCAAACAGTGCCTCTTCCGCATCCATAACGACCTCTTGATAGGTCCTCCAAAATTCAAGCACATGATCCACATACGGAGTAGGATCAATGGGAATGGAGGCGAAGTAGTTAGATAAATCCAAGAAACGACAAACCACTAAGAAATGTGGAACTTTCTTAGAGTTTGATAGAGCAACCATTATGAGAAAGCTTAAGGGTGAAGGAAGGATGAGCGAAGGCGGTTTCAGAGAGAAATTTTAGAAGTTAGATTTGGGGGAAAGATGAGGATGATAGAAATAGGGGGAACCATAGTGTTTATATGTGAAAAGGATTTAAGGCAAAGTAAATGAAAGAGGCTAAACTTAGAAATCCGGATGTCGGTCCCACCTCTGAAAAACTAGTTTGCTTTTTGCTCAAAAAGTAGTTTTTTTGGAAGTCTAAAAGCTTCCGAAGGTAAATTGTCTTCGGAAGTTTTAACGAAAAAGCTTCCAAAGCCAAAATGACTTCAAAAGAATTTCCTAAGAGTCTTCAAAAGAATTAAGACGTGGATATTTTGTTCAACTCATCAAAGCTTTCGAGAGTTAATTTGCTTTGGATGGAAATAATCCTTGAAAACATATAAGTACCTAAGAGAAGTTTTATGCTCCGGAAGATGCTTCAGAAATTTCTTTCGAAGGAAAATTTTACTTAGCCAGTTAATTGTTTTGAAGGAATAAGATTCTTCCGAAGATAAAAATAAATCCTCCGAAGAATCAAGATTTTTTCAAAATTCTAAGGAAAGTTTTTAAAAGGTTTTCAACCAGAGAAAACAAGAGTTTATGAAGGTGATAAACTAGACAACTTAGGACACACAGATTTTAAAAAATAATATGAATTAGTTTTAAGAAAAACCTACTCATAATTAATCATCCTAATAGCTTATATAAGATAGTTAAATCTCTCTTCATCAAAGGCTTTTGTAAACAGATCAACATATTGTTCAATTGTGTTAACGTTGAATACTTTAATTAATCCCTTTTCAAAGTTATCTCTAATTAGATGATACTTGATGTTGATGTGTTTTGTCCTTGAGTGCTACACAGGATTCTCTGTGATAGAGATAGTCAAGCATCTGATTCTGAATCCAAAGCATTTGAACACAGCAGCTTGAAGTAGCAATGTATTCAGCTTCAGCAGTTGATACAGAGACACAGGATTGCTTCTTGTATTGCCATGAGACAACCCTTCCACCAAGAAACTAACATCCCCTAGATGTAGACTTTGAAGTCATGTTGCAACCACCATAATCACAATGTGTATAAACATATAGATTGAAGTGAGAATTCTTAGGATACCAAAGACCAAGTATTGAAGCACCTTTGAGGTATCTTAGAATCCTGTTGATAGTGATGAGGTGAGACATCTTGGGGTTGGCATGATATCATACACAAATACACGTGGCAAACATGATATCAAGCCTGCTAGCTATAAGATACATAAGAGACCCAATCATAGCCCTATAAAAGGTGTTCATCCACACACTCCCCCTCAAGATCAGTGTAAGGTAGTGGTTTCTTGCTATGGGTTTCTTAGCACTCTTACATCAGTCATGTTGAATCTTTTGAGTATGTCCTGAATATACTTTGACTGACTTATGAAAATTCTATCTTCAACTTGCTTCACTTGAATTGCCAATTGACATTGAGTTCCCCGATGACACTCTTTTCAAATCTTTCTTGCATCAGCTTCTCAATGTCTTTACAGAGCCTTGGATTAGTTAAACCAAACATGATGTCATCTACATACACTTAAACTAGCATTAAATGATTTCCTGGTCGTTTGAAAAAGAGAGTTCCATCTATAGTACCTCTTCTGTATCCATGCTTGTCGAGATACAAAGATAGAGTCTCATACCACTTCCTTGGTGCTTGGTGTAGCCCATAAAGAGCCTTATCAAGCTTACAGACATAATCATGATGATCAGGATCTGCAAAACCATGTGGTTGTTTGACATACACCTCTTCATCAACCACCCCATATAGAAAAGCACATTTGACATCAAGTTGATAGACCTTGAAGTTCTTGGATGCAAGAAATGCTAAGAACATCCTAACAGCTTCTAGTCTTGCAATAGGAGCAAAGAAATCAGTGTAGTCAATTCCTTCTTCTTGTGTATACCCTTGAACAACTAGTCTAGCTTTATTTTTTATGACAATGCCTATATTATCTTTCTTATTCCTAAACATGCATTTTGTTCCTATAGTAGTCTTCCCATGATGAAGAGGACATAGGTTCCAAACTTTCTGCCTTTTGAATTGAAGCAGCTCCTCTAGCATAGCTTCAACCCAACCTCCATCCTTTAGAGCCTCATCAATCTTCTTGGCCTCTATCTAGGACAAGAAACAAGAGTGAAGACAAACATTGTCTTCATGGGTTTGTCCTCTTGTCCTTACCCTAGGTCAACATCTCCAATGATGTTTGTGTGGGGTGAGACTGGTGGATTCTTAGTTGAGGGATCATCGAAAGTTGCTGAGAGAGGTCTGATTTGGCATTGATGCTTCTCCCACCACATCAACACACTTATCAAGAGAAACTTGATCCAGTGAGTGTGTGACATCATTGATGTTTTCATCTATGAAGTGGTTATCAGCATCAAGAAATTCTTGATCACTGTCACCACCACCATCATTGTCTTCTGCATTAGAAGTTTCTTTATGTGGTTATTGAGCCTCTGAGCTAGAATTTGAAGCCATCACAGATGTATCAGTTGAATTTGTCATTGTTGTGCTCATAGAACCTCATTTGTTGGAGTAGTTACAACTGGAGCTGAAGATGTGCAACTTGAAGGTCTTCTTAGCTCAAATCTTGGATAGGATCACCTGGTGATAAGATATCTGTAGATCCTGAAACATTCTCACAAGATTTGTTAAAATAGTTGGTACTTAAATCAAGATCAAATAGCCAATTAGGACCAGAACTAGCTACACTTGGTGGTTGTTCATTGAAAGTCACATTGGCTGACTCCTCAACAATTCTTGTTCTAAGATTGTATACTCTATAAGACTTAGCTTGAGAAGAGTATCCAATGAAGTGTCCATCATCTGATTTCTCAGCAAATTTGACAGTTTGATCATTGGTATTCAAGATGGTGCAAGGACATCCAAATGACCTGAGAAAACCAATGAAAGGTTCCCTCTTGTGCCAAAGTTCATAAGGAGTCTTGCCATGAGTCTTAACCACTAATCCTCTGTTTTTCACATAGCAGACATGTTGGGTCTTATCCATGTAAAACAAGCTAGTTTAACCATTTAAACTACGAAAACACAGTGGAAAAAGGAGTTTAACATATGGTTTATAATCTGAAAATTTTTACCATTTTAAACCACAAACAAAACCCAAGAATAAGGATCACAATGTATGTGAAATAGTATGCTATCAAACAAGACATAACAACCATAGGGTGTTTATAGATACAACCTTTCTTGTACAAATGTTGTAGATGTATGTGATGAATATGAAGATGTTGTTGAATGTCTAGCCCTCAAGAGAGAGAGCCTAAAGTTGTGATACCCACAAGCTCTTCAAACATTTGTTAGGATGCAACACCAAAGTAAACTCTTCCTTAGGTCTTCCAAGAACCAAAAGTTTCAGCCCTTTTCCAGCTTCTAAATCCGATTTTCAGCTTTGTTTTAGGAGGTTCTTTTGCTTGTGTGTGTGAGAGAGAGTGTGTCTTGGAGAGAGGAGAGTTGGAAGAGTGCAAGTATGGATTAAGTCTTGAAAGAACCATGACTAAAAACCCTCAAACCCCCACATGGGGCGGCTGAAAATGTATTTCAAAAATGGGCTCCCCCCATTTTGAAACATTTATAAACTTGTACTCTTTCAACCCTTTAATTTATAAAATTAAAACCTATTTTAATTTTATATCATTAAGACAATTTTATTTGTTATTATTTAACCAACTTAAATAATGAAACAAATAATATCTCATGAACAAACTATTCATATAATATTGTTCTATTACAAGGTAATGTTTTAGAAAACCCATTTTCTAAATTGGTGTCAATGTTTATTTGTATGATCTCATCAACAAATAAACATTTATTGGTGTTTGTGTAGCTTGTTATTGTGTATGACCCGACTTGGATAATAACGTACTAACCACATCAATCTTGTATGCGTCTTGGGCATACAAGATCCAACAATCTCCCACTTGCACAAGATTCGCAGAAGATTGATGCAAGCAGTAAATACCGCCTAACAACAGTTTACTACCCTTAATACGTATGACTAAGTGACATTCAATAACATCATCCCCTTCAAGTACCATACTTGAAAAGTTTTAGGTGAATCAATCATCTATCCTTCTGTCATAGATCTCATGTTAAATCCTAGAGACACAGAGTGATCATTCTCCATTGATTTAACTTTATCAACCCTTAGACATCTTACTCTCATCAAATAAGAGGGACAAATCCCATCTTGACAACATACGTCTCTCACAATTACCTTATATCATAGCTGAACTCAGAATTATGTACTGCCATATTTCAGACCAGCGAAGAACTAAGTCAAAGTATAATATTCGGTAAATATCAAGACCCAATATGTGTCTCAGGTCAGAGGATACCAAATGATGTTCGCCTTTACTCAAAATTACTTATGATCAATCAAAAAGATTCCATGTAGTAGCATTTGAGATGCAGGTCAGTCCAATATTTGCAACGCATAAATATCTATGAACTTTGGCAGCAACCTTTTGCTCTATATTCATCCATATGAATATCTATCAATCCATGTTCATAATAGCATTACCTTGATACTTGTTCCGACAAGCATGAAAAACTACGGACATTTTGATTAAATAGTTTACTCATGGATTTTAAACATGCAAAATGAAACATTAGTTGAATTGTTATTACCAAATAATTCATTAAACTAAGAAAGAGTTACAATATCTCAATACAAAATTAAAGATCAAATCCAATCACTAGAATATTGCAGTCCTATGGCACAAGCATGACTTTCATGCTTTGGCTTTTGAAAAAGCTTCGTGAGTGTATCCTCAATGTTTTGATCCTTGTGAACTTTGTGAATACATATCTTTCCCTTTTCAACTTCATCCCTTATGTAGTTGAATCTTTGTTCAATGTGCCTAGTCTTTTGATGTGCACAGGGTTCCTTGATTTGAGCAATCGCACCCTCGTTATCGCAAAGAATTTCTAGGGGGTCCTGAATGGAAGGGACCACCCCTAGGTTGGCAATGAACTTCTTTAACCATGCAGCTTCCTGAGCTGCTAATGAAGCGGCAATGTTTTCTGACTCTGTAGTTGATAATGCCACCACATCTTTCTTAGAGCTCTTCCAAGAGATAGCTCCTCCATTCAAGATGAAAATGTACCCCAATTGTGACTATGAATCATCCCGATCAGTTTGGAGACTCACATCCGTGTAACCTTTACTACGAGTTCTTCCTCACCAGGTCTATGGATTAGGAACATATCTTTAGTCCTCCTTAGGTACTTAAGTATGTTCTTAACATCCATCCAATGACTGCTTCCAGGATTTCGTTGGTATCGGCTTGTCATGCTCAAAGCGCATGACACGTCCGATCTAGTGCATATCATTGCATACATGATGGATCCTATAGCAGACGCATACAAGATTCCCTTCATTTTGTCTTGCTCGTCCTTTGAGCTTGGACATTGAGTCTTACTCAATATCATTCCTCTTTGAATAGATACGGTACCTTCTTAGAGTTTTTCGTCTTGAACTTTTTCAAGATCTTATCAATGTATGCACTTTGATTCAAACCAATCAACCGCCTTGATCTATCCCAATAGATCTTTATTCCTAAAATATAGGCGGATTCACCAAGATCCTTAATTAAGAAACAGCTTCCAAGCCATGTTTTTACACCTTCCAAAGTTGGAATGTCATTTCTAAATAGTAGGATGTCATGGATATACAATACTAGGAAAATGGTGATGCTCCCACTAGCTTTCTTATATACACATGCTTCATCAGTGTTTTTGATGAATCCAAATTTGATTATTTCTTCATCAAAACCGTGATTTCAACTCCTTGATGCTTGCTTCAATCCATAGATTGATTTCTTTAACTTGCATACTTTATTAGGATGTTTTGAGTTGATAAAACCTTCTGGCTGAACCATATAGACATCTTCCTCAGGATATGTTAGTACTATAGAAAGATTAACATGTCGTCTTTATCTGTCTTTTTACTATTTGTAATAGTATAGGGACTAGTTTTGTAATTTGTTAGCAGTTAGGAGAGTGGCGAAGAACAACAGTTTCAGAACCGATTTAGAACTGCTTACTTACTTTGTAATTGTCTTTACTTGATATTAATGAAACTATGAATTTTGTTGATATCTTGCTTGATTTGATTACTTTGTTTGTATTTCTTTGAATTGTGTTCATACATCATCACAGATTGGTACATTGATCCTATCAAATGGTATCATATGGTTAAGTGATTTTTGAGGTTTGTCGAACTTTCAAACTCAAAAAGTTCACTGAATCTATGATTGATAGACAATTCAATTGAAAATTTGTGGATTTCATATGTGTTTCATCATCAGAAAACATGTTTTAAACCATAATCAGCAGTTAAATTCATCAAATTCGAGATAATTTGTTGAATTTGTGTTTGAAAATTTCACTACTTTTCAAACTGAAAATTACAAAATTGATTGATTTGTTGTTGATATTGAAAGAAATTGATCTTAGAAAAATGATTATGAGTATAAAACATGTCTAATTGGAAAGTTTCAAACCAATTCATCAATTTTTGAAGAATTTCAGAAGATTTGAGTTAGTTACATTCATATGAACATGATGAATGTGGCGCATTAGAGTTGAGGTTTGCTGAAAAATTGTGTAAGTGTTAGGCGTTTGACTATTGTTTAGTCGCATTAAAACTGTTTAGGCGTTTTTAGTTCAAATGTTTGACTACTTTTAAAGAGAAAGTACAGACATATCATCACTGTTGAGGGGTATTAGAACTGTTTAGACGGTTGACAACTGTTGAGGCGCATTACAACTGTGTAGGTGCATTATAACTGTTTAGGCGTTTTACTACTGTTTAGACGCATCAACTTAGGCGTTTGGAAAATTTTTCTAAGACATTCCCTTAGACGTCTCTCAACTTAGGTGCACTAAGTATTTGGGAGTTTGATTACTGTTCAGGCGCATCACCCTTGATACATAGAATTTTTTTAAGAAAATGTTTCAAAAACTTTTTCATTTCTTTTCTTAATTCAAAATCTAAGAAAAACAACAAAAATATAAGAATGGTGAAATCAGAAGATTCTGAAAATAGAGTTCCAAAACTTAAAAATAGAGCTGATTTCCAAAATTGGTCTCTTAGGTTAAAACATCATTTAAATTCCATTGACACTGATCTTTGGAAATCTATAGAGAAGGGACCATACATTCCTATAATCACTTGATGTGCTTGACAGAGGGTTTGTTTATACTAAAGATTGTCAAGAATCCTATCCTGAAGATGGTCTTCAAGGAGATGATTTGAGAAGAGTAAAGAATGATGTCAAAGCATATTCCTTGATGTGTAAAGGACTACCTCTGGAAGTTCTTGCAAGGCTTGATGGATATCAAACTATATACAACATGTATAAAGCCATGAAGACCATTTGTGAAGGAGGAAAGCAGATTCAAAATCTCATGAAACAAAAGTTGAAAAGGCAATTAGAATTGTTTCAACATTTGTCTGGAGAAACCATAAATCAGATGATGAACAGATTTGTTCAAGTTACAACTGATATGTCAACAGCTGGTATTAAGCCTGATCTTGAAGATCTAAATCTTAGACTACTCAATGCTTTACCTTCATCATGGAAACAAACAGTAACCTTACTAAAACATATTGAGAAGTTCCCTATGGATTTAGATCTACTCATTGCCCAGATAGAGTCAGTGGAGATTGATGAAAGCTCAAGGAATAATGATTGAGCAGCATCAATGTCTTAGTATCAGTTTGTTGCTTCTCCTGCTAACACTATTGAGCATGCATTCATGGCAAAAAGTGAGAAAATTATAGAAGAAAAGGGAGATTTATTTGTTGGAGCAGGATTTTTCACTAATTCATCATTTACTAGTGCTCCTGCTTATACAACACAGTCTCATTCTCAATCTCCTCCTAAATCTCAGTCTCAAACATCTAATGTTCAAACAGAGACTTCTTCATCTAACTCTACAAAATCTAGCAAAGTTAAAGATTGATAAACATCCTATTAGAGGATGAAGAGTCTAAAACTGCATTAACTGCATTTATGGCTAGTTTTCAAGCATATCAAGGTAGCCATTTAACTCAATTAGACCTTGTTTTGCAGGATTTGTTTGAAATGGATCCTGAAGATGTTGAAGAGATGGACTTAAACTGGCAGATGGTGATGATTGCTTACAGGACACAAAAACACTCATATGTCAAGAGGAAGTACAAGCCAAGTGCTAACAAGACTGTTGGGTTTGATAAGTCAAAATCAAGGTGTTTTAACTGTAACAGTTATGGACATTTCTCCAGAGAATGCAAAGCTCCAAGGAATAATAGAGTAAATGCTCAATCAAGTTCTAGCAATCAAAGGTTTCAACCAGCTCAGAAGACTTTTCAAAAGCCTTATCAAAGTATTCATATGCCTGAGCTTAAAGATGAAACAAAATCATCTGATGAAACAAAGAAAGCTTTAGTAGGTAGCAATAAAGATGGTTATGATTGGAGTGCATATGCTGAACAGTTTACTTATGATTTAACATCAAGTTTATCTCTTGTTGCAGAAATCCACAGAGAAGATTGGTCAGAAAATAATGATCCCAAAGGTGGAAGGTGAGAATGAAGAAGATGACTATGATTGGAGTAACAAATCTGATCCAAAGGAGGATACAGATGAAGTAGCTCTAATGGCACAGTCTGATCAACCTAAGGTTGACACTTCATCTTCAAAATCTGAAACCTTATCTCCAAAATTCCCTGAAAACCCATTTGAAGTGAGAGAAAAACTCTACACAAAATCATGCTATGAACATGTTGAATACTATAGAAACTACTCATATAAAATCTATGAGAAACTAAAACAAGAAGAGTCAATTCATAACAAACTAAAATCTCATCATAAAATAGCAGATCAAAAGATTATTTCTCTTCAAACTTCATGGAACAAAACACTTAAAGAATTAGAAATTGTTTCTAAACAATTGGAAGAGACTGTCAAAAATCATGAACAGGAGAAGATAGCACATGCTGCTACTCAAATGGATCTTCTAAAGTAAAAAGTTCAATAATGACTATAGAAAAACTGGTAAGTGAGGGAAAAGATAAACAGAAAGCAGGGTTAGGTTTCACTCATGAAGCTATGCCTGAATCTATTACAAACACTTTACCAGAGAACTTTAATACACATGATCATTCTCTTGAGAATAAAGCTAAACTTATTGCTTTTCAGGTCAAAAACAAGATTTCAGAAGAAGAAAAGGAAAATGTAAAAGTTTTTCTTGAAAATGGTCAACAAAAGATTAAAAATGGTCATCCAATGAAGATAAAATCTTATGAACCTAAACAAACAAAACAAAACACTTCTGATCAAATTCATTATGTATTAGAAGAAGTGAAAGCTCAAAGAAAAGATAAAGATAAACAACAGGTAGGAACATTAGAAGATTCAAACACTATTAATCTAAAACAAGTTTAATCTGAAAAGGAATCTTCTTTTGATGATGTTCAATCTAGAAGTAAACCAAGTTCTTCTAAGTCAATGAATCAAAGAAGAATAAGAAATCATCAAAAACAAAATCTGAA
This sequence comes from Flaveria trinervia, assembly GCA_025506515.1. Lineage (NCBI taxonomy): Eukaryota > Viridiplantae > Streptophyta > Magnoliopsida > Asterales > Asteraceae > Flaveria > Flaveria trinervia. The sequence goes on along the minus strand of CM046453.1, from coordinate 35,357,042 downwards.
CAATACAAAAGTTTAGAAAAGTTGATCAAAGCACTAAATCAGGCAACAAAACTTAAACCGATAAAATTTATGTCAGCCAGTTTGTAAAATATGAATTCTCTTCTAAACAACAAGGTAAATACTATGAACAAATCTCACTCTGATCTGAAATCAAGTTCAAATCTAAGACTTCCGCCGTAGCAAAAAGATTTGTTCCTAAGGAATTCAAGAAGGAAGTTCATGTTAAACAGATGCAAATAATTTGGCACAAAATCAAAGTGTGAAAAATGAAAAACAACAGTTTAACTATTTGACAGCAAAATATAAAAATGAATCAAATATAGTTTCAATGTCAAAAGTTAACAAGCAGTTGTTTATAACTCCACAAAATTACTGTTAAATATGTGATATGAAAAATCACAATACTGTTGAGTGCTATTTCAACAAGTATCGTCACATATGTGACATGAGAAATCATTTCACATCAGATTGTTATTTTAACAAATACTATACTTATTGTGATGAGAAGACTCAAAATATTGCAAATTGTTAGTTTAGAAAGAGATCACATACTAGAGGATTTTCAAATTCAAACATGCGTAAAGGTTATGTTAATCCGCCATATATGAGAAATCAAACTGATGGATTTCAAAAATTAACTAATCAACCTTCTTTAGGTTTGAGATCTTTTCAAAAGAACAATTTTATGAGATCTAAACAAAATGTGCAAGAACAATTCATACCAAGATCTGTAAGAATGACTGATAAAAAGGTTAGTCATCAATACGTGTCAAAAATAGATCAATCAAATGGTATGAATGTTCTCAAAAATAACACAAAGAATTTTCAAAACAAGATTGGTAAATTCATCCAGGATAAACCTGATTTGAATAATCTTCATTACAAACAATTTACCATTGTTGATAAATTGGAAAACCCAAGCCATCTCAGCTTGGGTGGATATCTCAACTTAATTTTCTTGTTGTGCAGGTACGCCCAAGAAGACCACTTAATACATGGTATGTGGATAGTGGGTGTAGCTGGCATATGACAGGCAATCGCACCTTGTTACAAGATTTTATTTTAAACGATGGAACACACGTCGCCTTTAGTGGTGATGCAGGAAGAAAAATAACAGGAGAAGGAACAGTATCAAATGGGATAATAAGCTTTGACAAAGTCAACTTTTGTTCACAGTTGATCTTTAATCTTTTAAGTGTATCTCAAATATGTGATAAATCATACTCTGTTCTATTTGATGATTCATTCTGTTATGTTTTGAAGCCAGGTTTTTAGATAACCAAGGATTGGGTAATTGTTAAAGCTGAAAGGGATAGAGATGTATACAAGCTGGATATGTCTCAAGTTGATCCTTCAACTGAAACAACATGCCTAATTGCTAAAGCATAAAATGATGAAAGACAGCTTTGGCATAGACTTCTCGAACATTCAATAATAATAATATGAACAAGCTTGTATTAGGAAATCATGTCATTGAACTTCCGTCTAAGAAGTTTGCAACGACTGATCATTACTGAGCATGTTTGAAGGGAAAGCAACACAGAGCGTCTTATAAGACCAAGCTCACAAACTCAACTTCCAAACCTCTTCAAACGTTACATATGGACCTTTTTGGACCAAAAAATGTCAAGAGTATTGGATGAAAATCATATTGTTTAGTTATCATTGATGACTATACAAGATTTTCATGGGTTTTCTTTTTGTATGCTAAATCTGAAATGGCTGATTTAGTGAAAGAATTTATCATTAAAGTTGAAAATCAATTAAAAAATAAGTGAAAATAATAAGAAGTGATAATGGAACAGAATTCAAAAATGCTAACATTGAAATGTTTTGTGCACAAAAAGGGATAGCTCATCAGTTCAGTGCTCCCAGAACTCCTCAACAAAATGGAGTTGCTGAAACGAAGAATAGAACACTAATGAAGCTGCTCGTTCTATGTTAGCTGATGCAAAAATTCCGATCACTTTTTAGGATGAAGCTATATCAACTGCATGTTTTGTTCAGAAGAGAATCTTAATTGTGAAAGATAAAATGAAAACTCCTTATCAGGTAATGTTTGGCAGGAAACCAAACATAAACTTTTTAAAATCATTTGGTTGTCTTGTTATGATTCTTAATTCAAATGATTAGTTAGGAAAATTTGAAGCAAAATCTGATAATGGATTTTTCGTTGGATACTCAACTGTTTCAAAAGCCTATCGAGTGTACAACTCTAGGATGAATATAATTCTTAAAACATTCAACGTTAAATTTCTAGAAAATTCTTTTCCATCAGTTCCAAATGGTCCTGCCTGGTTATTTGATTTAGATTCATTATCAAACTCTCTTCAAACTAAACTTGTTTAATCAATCAAATTGTCTTGATTCTACAGGTTAGAAGAACTCTAGAGGAGATCTTGGATCTTTCAATGAGGATTCAGATTTTGATGACCCAGATGATTCTAGCTCAGACTAACCATTTTTATCATTTTTCAAGGACTCAACAATATGTTTTAATGACAATAATCATGCTTCAGATCATTCAGTCTCATTTGATCAGGAAGGATCACAACCAATTCCTAATGATGGTAATGAGTTTGTGCAACCTGGGTCTGGAACATCATCCATCTCTGGTGATGGAGTTGATACTGGTAACTTTAATTACTTTATTAACTCATCGACTCAAGTTCCAAACTTCAATCCATATTCTTCTAATTTGTTACATCAGCTTTCCAACTTAAACCAAACAAATCTGGATGTTAATGTTCAATGTGATGAGATTCCAACATCTTGTATTCACAAGAATCACCAATTTCTCAGATTATTGGTCCATTGAATGAGAGAACAACAAGGAGTAAATCAAAACAAGAAAAGTTGTGCTTATACTCTTGTTTTCTTTCTCAAATTGTTCCTAAAAATGTTACTGAAGCATTAAAGGACAATGGTTGGATAGAAGCCATGCAAGAAGAATTACTTCAATTTCACAAACAAGAAGTGTGGAATTTAGTGGATTTACCTGAAGGAGAAAATGCTATAGGCATGAAATGGTTGTTTAGAAATAAGACTAATGATCGTGGCGTAGTAATAAGGAACAAAGTGAGACTTGTTGCACAAGGATACACACAGGAAGAAGGGATAGATTATGATGAAGTGTTTGCACCAGTTGCAAGACTTGAATCCATTCCAGTTTTCCTGGCCTATGCTTCGTTAACGAAATTTAAGGTGTATCAAATGGAAGTAAAGGGTGCCTGATGTGTTTGTGAAGCAACCTCCGGCCTTTGAGGAAGCAGAATTTCCACATCGAGTATATAAGTTGAGTAAAGCTTTATATGCACTTCATCAAACCCCTAGAATTTTGTATGAGACATTATCACAACACTTAATCCAACATGGATACACAAGAGGGAAAATTGATCCAACTTTATTCATAAAGAAGTATAATGATGATCTCTTATATTTACAAGTGTACGTTGATGATATCATATTTGGTTCTACCAATCCAAAATTGTGCAATGAATTTGAAGAAATCATGAATTCTCGGTTCCAAATAAGTTCTATGGGAGAGATTAACTTTTTCTTGGACTTCAAGTCAAGCAAACTGACAATCGAATTTTTATGAGTCAAGAGAAGTTTGTTGACAAGCTCTTGAAGAAATTTAAGTTGCAAGACTGTCAGTCCATACGAACTCCAGCAGATGTTAACACCAATATTGAACGTGATCCAAAAGGAAAATCTATTGACCAAATGCTATATAGATCAATGATTGGTTCTTTGATGTATCTTGCTGCATCTAGACCATACATTATGTATGTTGTTTGTCTTTGTGCCAAGCACCAATCAGACCTAAAAGAATCACACTTAATTGTTGTCAAAAGGATATTGAGGTATCTCAAAAGTAAACCAGCTTTAGGGCTTTGGTATCCTTACGAGTGTAACTTTGAACTACATGGATATATAGATAGTGACTATCGTGGATGTTGTCAAGATAGAAAATCTACTTTTGGTGGGTGTCAATTTCTTGGTCCCCGATTAGTCTCGTGGCAATGTAAGAAACAAGCAAATGTCTCTGTTTCAACTGCAAAAGCTGAGTACATTGTTGCATCAGCAGGATGTTCTCAAATCCTCTGGTTGCAAAATCAACTACTGGATTATGGGCTATATTGTCTTAAAACACTTATTTACATTGATAACACCGCTGCTATGTTCATTACAGCTAATCCTGTTCAACATTCAAAAACAAACATATCAAAATTCGATATCATTTTCTCAGATAACTCTGAAAAAGGGTTAATCATTTTGATTCAAATTTCAACGGAAAAACAATTGGCGGATCAATTTACTAAAGCCTTCCTACCAGGTTGGTTTGAGTATTTAGTGGAGTCAATTGGTCTTATTAATCATATGTGAACTCTCTAAATCAAAAGATCATCATAAGTGATCCTCTCAATGTTAATTGTTTGTTTGTATTTTGTGTGTGTGTTTTTTTTGAAAAACCAAATAGAAAAGTATAAATCAAAACTCCAAAAATAGTGTCATTTTCTAATTTTTAGTTTATTTTTAGAAAAGAATCTGTTTATGCAATATGAGAGAAATGATAGTACATTAGTGAGATCAGTTGCATATTTCACTCATTAATAAAGTCTGACATGATCAGATATGATGTGTAGACAATATCATGCTACTATACTGAAAAAGTAAATTCTTGTGATTACACTAAATCTTTATGCTTGTGTGTATTCATCTGAGTACTTTTGAGATGTATTTGCTTATCAGATTGATTGCTTGTTAAGTTACACCACTCAAACCTCATGGTGATGTGACTAATCATGAGAACTGTTACAAGCATCATATCACTTCTTGTTATGAGTCATCATAGACCTGAAGTGCTGAGATATTCTTTGTTGTAAGTCATTACAGACCTGGATTTTCTCTTTGATGCAAAAGATGCCAATGTGCACAATCTATTCAAATGGATAGTTAGAGCTGATTAAATGTGACTGGGTTTTAGTAAGAGTGATATTCTTACTGAGAATCGAATATGATAATCAAGTCAATGATTGAGTGGCGGAAACAAGCAACCGAAGAACAATCAAGCAAGAAAAGTTACTCATAAATTCTGTTTGTATTGATATATGATAGTTGACAAATTACAGAGAATAATTACAAAAAAATCCTCTTTTTTTTCAACCGTCACCTCAGTACGAGGTAAACTATTCTATTTATAGACAAGACAACATGCCTTTACAAAATGACTAAACTACCCCTGACCTATTACATCAGAAACTAGTCTAAGTCTTCATCCACATCTCTACTTGTTCATCCGCATTGAAAAATGCGGATGAGATAAGCTTGATCCGCATTTCCACTTGATCATCAGCATTAGTAAGTTGGTCATCCGCATTGGTTAATGCGGATGAACAAATACTTGTGCGCATTTGGTTGGTCATCCGCATTAGTCAATGCAGATGATCAAAGTCTTGTCCGTATATTCTTTTGTTCTTCCGCAGTAGTCAATGCTGAAGAGTGTCTTGTTCAACATAAGTATTGTGTCTTCCGCATTAGTCAATGCGGAAAAGTAAACACTTGTCCGCATCAGATTTTTGTCTTTTTGTCTTTCCCATTAACTAATGCGGAAGATAATACTTGTTATTTTTTCTTGTATTTCTTCATCCGCATTGCATCTTGGACTTGTGGGATTCCAGCTAAACAATCATCAATTCACCCATTGAGTTGGCATGTATGATCCTTTCAGGATGCAACAATACTCCCCCTAAGGATTATACACCTAGTTTTTCTTATTGTTTAGGAGGTGATTGATGTTGTGAAGATTCAGCTAGGTCTTCAGAGGGTAGTATGAATGCTGCTTTGCTGGGATCCACAATGGCCTTAATCATGTTTACAAAATCAGTTGCTTCGGGCATCCTGTCTCTACTCAGCACATGTATTTTCATTTTACTCATGTTATAGATGGCTTCCATTGGTAAATTTTTCAGAGAAATCGATTCCCATATGGAGATTGTTGAAAGACCATCTCTATGAATCAATAAACTCCCTCCTACATCCACTTCAAGCTTAACAATGTTTCCAAGTTACAGTGGTGTTTTCTTTTTCTTTCTTTTATCTCTTTTAATCTTTATTCTGTCATAGGCCAGTTTTAACAATTTGATGCATTTCAAAAAGAAGTGCACATCTTGTTCAACCAATTTGTTGTTTATCTCCCTTAAGTGCCTGGTATGATTCATCAAGTAGTCTCACTTCATATCCATGAAAAGTCTAATGTCAGCTCCTTCTTTTCCTCCCCACTTCCTTTCTATCACCAGCTCATATGTTTTCTCATCATAGTACACATTTGAGATAGGAATGGAAGAATGAGTACTAGACACTACTTTCCTCTTTAAAGACTCAGTTGGCTTCACTTTCAACTCAGGGAATACTATTTCTTATGCTTCTAACTTTTTCTTCTTTTTCCAGGGGATTGACAAATGTTTTATCTTTTCTTAAGCAAAGTGTCTTTAATGAATTGAAGTTGTTTGTCCTTCTGAACATCTTAAGTATATTCTCAAATTCATATCCCCTGAACATAGCTGCATGATTGATGGGTTCAAGTTGAGCTAGTTCTTTCAAATCATGAATCTTAACGACATTTACTAGAGCTGAGTACTTTGTGAAGAATTGTACTAGCCATGAGATTCTCTTCACCATGAACATGTTTCAGGTGCTATCATACTTCCACGCTATTATCTTCTGATCTATCTTCCCCTTTGGAGTAGATACCCCTCTGATTTGTTCAACAGTGGTCAATCCTTCTTGCAGCTTCAACTGAGTTGGTTATGCAAACAATTCAGGATATTTGTAGAGCACCGGGGCAAGTAGTCTTGATCTTTTATGTTCAGCAGCATGTCTTCAGCTGACATTCTGTTTCTTGGTTTGGTTTTTGTCAACTCTTCTTCCAGTTTCTTGAGTTTATCTTCTTTTCATTGATTAATTGTAGTGTGGCAGCCCTTAATGAATTTGTCTTCATGTTTGCAATCTTTCTTTTTGTGAATCCCTGACTTGAAAGGTATTCCTTCATGTCCTTATCAGACATGTTATAAGGATTAGGAAATAATGAATTCATGGGATGAGGTTGATTTCTTCATTTGGGAAAGCTTTTGAAGAGAACCCCTTCTTGGTAGTGGAACTTCATACCTTGTAGGTTTCTTCATGGATGAGTCTTTGAGTATGGGAGTATCCTTTGACATTATCTTCTCATAGTCAGTGTCTATTGTAGGATCAAGCAATAGCTTCACTTTCTCTTCCTCTTCTTTCATTTTCTCATAAGTCATTGCAAATACTTCGTCAGGATTATAGCCTTGATTGATCAAGAACATGGCTTTATTCATCAGGTCATCAGTTTGAGCTTTGATTTCCATTTCTTCTACTCACTGTTCCTTTTTATGAGAACTGTGCATGAGAGCATCCTTTAACACTTCATCTTCATCAGCAATTTCTCCTTCTTCTAAATCAATTGCTTTGGCGAACTATTTCAACTGAGCTTCTGCCTGCTCATGTTCTTCCAAGAATTCAACAATTGCTGCTAAACTTGGGTCATCTTTTTGCTTCTTTGATGGTTCTTCTTCAATTATGTGCCTCCTGCCTTTAGCCTTTTTATGCCAAATACTTCCTCTTTTGTGAGTAAGTTTGAAGTTGTGGGCTAGAGGTTTTGGTTTGATCTTTTGGTTCAGGTACCCTTTCAGGTGTGCTTGGATCTTGATCCTTCATTTCACTTTGTTCATGTGTAGTTTCTTCTTTCCTTTCTTGTTCATATCTTTCTCTTAGTTCCTCTTTTTGTTCTTCTGTCAATGATATGGCAGGCATATTTTGCAGAGACAACTCCTTTTCCAATGGCACTGGTGATTTAGGAATGAATAAAAAAGGCTCTGCCTTAGTTCTTTGATTGTTAATGAATTCCCAAAAATCATCATCAATGCTTAATTGTTTAGAAGTAAAACTATCCAAAGCACTGAAGAGTTCTTCAAATTCACCCTTTTCTGAGTCTGAGTGGTCAGAGTTTCCAGAATACACTACCATGTCTAAGCTCTGGTCTTTAATCTCAGTTTCACTTTCATCATGCACACGTTCTTCATTCTTATCATCATTCATTTGTTCTTCTTGTTCATCATCATCCTTCTCATCAGTTCTATTAATCATCATTTCAAGCTCAACAATTCTTTTGTTCTTGCTCTCGATTTCCTTTTCTAGTTTGGAGATGATATCAACTTGTTCCTCTATTATGTTTTCTTGTTCCTCCATGGCAATAGTTTGTATTTCAAGAGTATCTATATGACCACTCACTTCTTCTCTTGAGTGTTTTAGTGCAACTTTGAGATTTTCAATTTCTTTGGCTTGTTCCAATCTTTCAACTGCATGTTTTTCTTTAAGATCTTTCAATTCTCCTTCTTTCTCATCGAGTTCTAGAATTCTTTCATTTATAACTCCTTCTCTCCTGTTTAGTGTTCTTTCCATCCTTTCTACTTTGAGTAACAACTCAGTTATCAATTCATCTTTTTCATCAGGCCTATTAATGTTTGATTCAGCATAGCTCTTAGAAGGAGCAGCCTCAGAAGGTTTGTTCACAGCTTTGGTTTGATCATGAAGATCCTCCTCATTAGAAGATGATTTGGATGATTTGGATGCATTTGTTGATCCTTCTGGTTCAGCAGGGTGATCAATGGTGATGATAATGGTTGGTAAGGAGGAATAGGAGATTGGTGTGGTGATATAGGAGATTGATGATGTGGTGGTGTTGGTGTTGGTTGAGTAATCATAGGTGGTTTTTGTTGTGGTGAAGGTAATGATGGTATTGGTGAAGGTAAAGTGATGGTTGAGCTATTGGTTGTGGTATAGGGAATGGTATTGGTTGTGGAGGTGGTTGTGGAGGTGGTTGTGGTTGAGGTTGTGCTTGATCTGCTTGGTGTATTTGTTCAAACATCCAAGGCAGAAGGGGTGAAGGGGCACCACTGTAGAAGTTCCTTGGGTCCTTCTTTTTGATGTACTTGTAGGATCTTGCATCATAATGAGGAATATTAAGTACTGGTCCTTCATTAGCAACGTTATGAAATGTTTTATTGATTAGACATTGAATAAATCTGGGGTACAAAAGAAATTTGTATCTCAACTCTTCTTGAATGTTTGAGATTAGGCCATTGAATACATATGCTGACATGTTGAATCTTCTGTTGGTGCAGAGAGCACAGATGGCAGAAGATGTGAGGACCGGAATGTCATTCCATCCTGTTTTCCTTTTAGACAGACAGTGTTGGAACATATGAATTAGGAATCTCCAGGGCAGATTCACTAATCCTTTGACTATTTGTTTGGCTTCATAGCTCCCTTCATAACCAATATGAGAGAAAAATATGGTTATCTCCTCATCATCCAATTCAAGAGGATCATTTGCATTGTCATCGAATTGAAGACATCTTCTAACTGATTGTTCTATGATCCTCAGTGTGTGTTCAGATTTGATCTTGCCAATAAGAGTTTTCACTCTATTTTCTTCAACTACTTCACCTGATTCCCAGAAAGACCGGATGGGATTCTCATAGATTGTAGGTCTTACTGTTATAGCATATGCTACCCTTGTGGTAGATAGGAATCTTATCATATCTCTGAGACCTTCTGCTTCACGCACATGAGGGTTTAGATAACCGCTGATGTTATGGAGCTTGCTCCATGTGAGGTTTGCCATGTAATCTGCACAAGAGACATGTGTGTTAGTTCATATTTTGACTTTAATTTTGACTTTAGTTTTGACTTTGATTTGTTTCACACTTTTCTTTTTCACATTGCTCTGTTTTTCTCAGTAAACACGGTTGTCATGGTCTTCAACATTAGTTGGATTCCTATCAGTTTACATGTTTATTGACATCAAAAATGTGTATTACATCACTTATTGATTTAGATTTTGGTGTTCTTCAATAGTTTTCTGGTTCATCGTTCAATTTAGGTTAGCTGTTCGAGACTTACGTTTTGGTTTCAAAATCTGTTGAAGTTATACCTTATCTTTGAAATGACTATTGTTCTGAATCGATGACAAGAATGTTAAAGGATGAAACACAACAAAATCTTTGAATCTTTGTGATGATGATGATGGATGATAATGGTGTACTGTAGTTTTACGCTCGTCGCACTATAAGTTCTCTCAAATTTGAAAAGTATTAAATGACTTGTTCAACTTCCTTTAAATAGTCAAATAATACAATTTGAAAAATTTTACAAGTTTACAAGCATATACAGTCAACACTATAGCAAATGCTAAAGGTTAATTAATTTTTTTTGATTTTGGTGATCCGCATTTGTTAACTGTAGCATACGCGGAAGACAAACTTTTGACTTGACAGTCCACATTTAACTACTTTTGGTCATCCGCATTTGTGACTATGACTAATGCGGAAGACTTAATTCTTGATTGACTATCCGCATTACTTCTACTGTTACAAATGCATTGATTTTATTCTACCCGCATCTATGCATTGTTGCAAATGCAGAAGTTAACTTGAAATTTTGGCTGTCCACATTTGTGTATTGTTGCAAATGCGGAAGTTAAACTTGAAATTTTGGCTGTGTGCATTGGTGTACTGTTGCAAATGTGGAAGTTAAACTTGAAATTTTGGCTGTCCGCATTGGATACTGTTGCAAATGCAGAAGTTAAACTTGAAATTTTGGTTGTCCGCATTTTAGTTGTAGTAAATGCGGTAGAGTAAACTTCACATTTACACACTAATACGGTAGAGTAAAATCATTGTCTGCATTAGTTGCACCACAAAAAATTATTGTTACCCGCGTTAGTTATATGCATGGGTTACCTTCACTCGCATTAACTAATGCACTTACCTGCATTATCTTTTGAACTAAATCAAAAGTTAATGTGATTAAATTGATTATTCATCTTATGAAGAGGTGTCCTTTATTGATTTTTCTTATGAGGTTGGCTATTGGAGTTGTCAATTTTTGCTTGGATTGACTTGTATGTTACAACAAATACAAGTTTCCCAATTTTGATAGATCTTGGGCTTATCATGCTTTTAAGAATCTGCATAAACTCAGATATAATGGTTGACTTATTGCAACAACACCAACTAAAATTCCTTTTGTTTTGTTTTTCAAAAATGAGTTAATAAACAAAATTTGAACTTACTCAAAAATTTTAAATTACTCCCCCTAAAGTTTATGTCCACATTTGGAGAGAAACTTTAAAGATCTTAAAAGTTTTGAATAAATTTTTTATTAATATTAATAATGAAGAGAAAAATCTCTTTGTTGGGATCATATCAATCTTACATTACACATGTGCATCCTTTATAATTAAATGGACATGATTATGAACTTGAAGATTGATGGTATGTTTGTCCTCTTAAGTTCATACCTGGTTGATATTTTGATGCAAATGACTTTTATCATGTTTTGATTGATTTATTATTCAGTGTGTACCTCACACAGATAAGCATGGAATGATCAACCCTCCTTATACAATGCTGGTAGAACTTTGTCACAACTTTTCTTACCAAGTTATTTAAGTTATGAAATCTCATATTCACTAATCCTTATTGGGATTCTTTTAATTGGATCCTTTTTAATGTTGATCCACATTGGATTCTTTTCACTTCACTTTGGAAGGTGATCCATGATAGGATTCTTTTGATCATTCACTAGGAATGTATTATTTTGGTGATTCATCCAATTTTGGATGTGTTCCACATTAGGAATATTTTGGATCATGACATCTGCACTATGTGCAAGTTTCATCAGGTCATTGCTCAGCAAAACAAAGATGAAACATGATGTGGTGAAAGAGATTCATAAAGTATCATTACCTGGTGTGTTTAGGTTACTACACACACATGCATTCACATAAGCCAATACATACCTGTACTTAGTGATGAGTGTTTCACAATTGAATATGTCTTTAATTAATCACTGCATGTATCTTTTCTTCGAAGTTGAACCTACCAACATATCTGGTAAGTCATTTCAGTCTTTTATATTTTGAAATTAAGCATAGTGAATGATATAACGACTGTAATTATATCATTTCCCATGATTCTTTTCTTCACATGACTTGATTTCTTTTTGTAGTTTTTCTCATGTTTTTTTTAAATATTTTTGATATTTTTCAAAGTTTTAATCAAGGTTAATCATGCCAATTGACTGAACCAAAAATTCAAACCTACTAGGTTCAAATGCCTTGGTAAACAAATCAGTTAATTGATTTTCTGTTGGTACTTGAATCAATTTGATTAAACCATTTTTAGCATAGTCTGTTAAAAAATGATATCTAATTTCAATATGTTTTGTTTTTGAGTGCTGAACTGGATTATTAGTTATAAAAACAGCAGCTGTGTTGTCAATAGAAATTGGTGTATGCGAAAAGTTAAAACCATAATCAAGCATCTGGTTTTGAATCTAGAGAACTTGAGAGCAACATGCTGAAGCAACAATATACTCAGCTTCGGCTATGGACACACACACATTTGTCTGCTTCTTGCATTGCGAGGTTACTAGTCTGGGACCATGAAATTGACAACCGCCAGAAGTGGATTTTCTGTTGAAGTTGCATCCTCCATAATCACTGTTGTGTAGGCATAGAGATTAAATTCTCCTTCCTTTCGATACCATAATCCGAGAGCTGGTTTGCCCTTCAGATATCTGTATATCCTCTTGACTGCGTTCACATGTGATTGTTTTGGATCAGCTTGATATCTAGCACACACACAAACACTAAACATAATGTCAGGCCTACTGGCTATTATATACATAAGTCAACATATCATTGATGATAGTGAGTTTGATCCACTGATTTTGCCTTTAGGGTTAGGTCCAATCTTCACTTTAGTATCTACAAGAGTTCTGATAGACTGACAGTCAGCAAAGTGAAATTTCTTCAGCATGGTTTCTACATATTTTGATTGATTAATGAAGATTCCATCTGCTGTTTGCTGGACTTGCACTCTCAGAAAGAATGTGAGTTCCCCCATAGCACTCATTTGAGACTTTGAATGCATGAGATCTTCAAATTCTTTGCAGAGTTGTTTGTTTGTCGAGCCAAATATAATGTTATCCACGTAGATCTGGACTAACAACATGTCTTTTCCTCTTATTCTTCTGAAGAGAGTCTGATCAATCTTTCCTCTTTCATACCCATGTTCAAGAAGAAAGGATGATAGAGTCTCATACCACTTTCTTGGAGCTTGATGAAGACCATACAGAGCTTTGTCGAGCTTGTACACTCTGTGAGGGAAATCTGGATCTTCAAATCCAGGTGGTTGACTTACATTGACTTCTTCAGCAATCTTTCCATACAAGAAGGCACACTTTAAATCCATTTGACAAATAGTAAATTTCGTGGACGCAGAATATGTGAGAAAAATTCTGATTGCTTCTAGTCTAGCAACAGGAGCAAACACCTCGTCGTAGTCAATTCCTTCTTCTTGCGTGTATCCCTGTGCCATTAGTCTTGCTTTATTTCTGATGACTATCTCTCTATCATCTGTCTTGTTCCTGTACAGCCATCTGGTACTGATAGGGTATTGTCCTTCGGGAAGATCTGCCAGCTGCCATACTTCTTGTTTCTTGAATTGGAGCAATTCTTCCTGCATTGCTTCAATCCAACTATTGACTTGAAGCGCCTCTTTGATGTTTTTGGGTACTATTTGACATAGAAAGCATGAGAACAAATATATGTTTGCAATACTTGACTTGCTTCTTGTCACCCTCGCATTATGATCACCAATAATGGTTTCAACTGGATGATTCTTGTGTATTCTTGAGGTGGGAACGATGTCATCCGTAATAGTTACATCAAAATTGGAGACATTCAGTTCATTATGGTCAAAGGCACTATCATCTTGTATTGTTTTTGAATTAAGAAGATTGACAATTTCTGTTTCAGTAACTGCTACATCTTCAGCAGCACTGAGGTTGCTTGCATCATTTGAAGTGCCTTGAGTTTCTTCTGGATGAGACGCTTGTTTTTGATTTCTGATCTCATGTGACAAGTCATCTGAGAGAGATTGTACCAGGCTAGGACCTTCTTCAGAAGCAACACTAAGGTTTTGTGACAAGTGTCTGATTGGATCAGCTTGAAGAGGAACATCTTCATTCATATGTTCATCAGATTAGGTGGGATCAATGGATAGTTTTCTCTTCTTTCTATAGTTAATGAAGTATCACCTCAATGTATAGTTCCTGCATCAGACAAGTGAAATTGGTCAAATGATTTAGTAAAGGTGTCAATATCAAACAACCAATCAGGATCATTTGTAGATTTGGGAAACGAATGTTCCTTGAATTGAAGATTTGCAAATTCATCAATAATGTTCAGTCTAGGATTGAGCACTCTATAAGCCTTTGAGATGGAAGAATAACCTACAAAAAATCCTTCATCAGACTTAGATGAAAATTTTCCCAAATGATCACGAGTGTTTACTATTGTGACTGGACAACCAAATGTTTTGAAGAATCCAATGAATGGTTTCCTTTGAAATATCAGTTCATAACGTGTCATATTACTTTCTTTAACAATCAGAGTTTGATTTTGCACAAAGAACGATGTGTTAACTGCTTTTGCCCACAAGGTGATTGGCAGTTTAGCGTCGGCTAGCATGGTTCTTGCTGCTTCAATCAGTGTTCTATTTCGCCTTTCAGCTACCCCATTTTGTTGAGGAGTTCTAGCTGCACTAAATTGATGAGCGATGCCTTTGGTTGCACAAAAGGAACTCATATTTTCATTTTTGAACTTTGTACCATTATCACTTCTTATTATTTTGACATTGAGATCAAGTTGATTTTCAATTTTAGTGATAAATTCTTGAATAATTTGGGATGCTTCATTTTTATGAAGTAGGAAGAACACCATGTGAATCGAGAAAAGTCATCAATGATCACTAAACAATATTGCTTCTTTCCCATACTCATTACATGAGTTGGTCCAAAGAGATCCATGTGAAGTAACTTCAATGGAGTATTGTTAGTGTTCACCAGCTTGGTTTTGTGAGACGATTTGTGTTGTTTTCCTTTGAGGCATGCTGAGCATTGATCAATAAAATTGAATTCTTTTGAGGAAGACCAACTACATGGTTTCCTTTGACTAACTTGTTCATATTTTTAAAGTTAGTGTGCCCCAAATGTCTATGCCAAAGCTATGACTCATCAAATGATGCTTTAGACAAGAGACATGTTTCTTCCTTAGGCGACGTAGAACACAGGTTTAAGACATAAGTATTATTCTTTCTTGGAGTCTTTAACACAACCCATTCTTCAAGAATCTGAAAACCAAGTTTCAGTATGTAGCGGCGAGTGTCGGGAAAGTGAGTGGAATATTTTTTGTCGCAGATCTGAGACACGCTTAGCAGGTTGAAATTCAGTTGTTCACAGTAATTCACTCTGTCAAAGCTTAGCATCCCATTTGACACAGATCCTTCTCCTGTAATCCTGCCACCTTCTGAATCTCCACCGAATGCCACAGTAGTTCCTTGTATGTACTTGAAATCATGAAGGAGGGAACGATCTCCAGTCATGTGTCGGGAGCTTCCACTGTCTACATACCATAGGCTATTAGACCTGTGTGAATGAACCTACAAACAAAAAGAACTAATTAGAATAAGGAACCCAAGCCATGATAGTCTTGGGTATCCCGTTCCTATTCATGATAGTCACCTCCTCGTATTTTCCTCTGAATGGTGATTTAGATGAAGGTGATTTGGGAGAGTTTTGGTAATGAATTGGTCGAGTCATCTCATCTACATCTACTGAGGATTCAGATGAATAATGAAATCGTTGGTTTCTATTTCTTTGTAAAAATGTAGCCCGAGTTTCATTATCAAAAGTTGATTTTTGCTTTGGAAGGTCAAGTTTGTGTTTCATTGTGAGATGATATTTTTGACCTTTCCCTAAATCCTTTGAGTTATTTCTGTCATATGTTGATCTAGAAATCCTAGATTGATTATTATGAATATGATGTTTGACAGAATGCATCACAGTAGATGTTTTTGAGATGGGCTTGTTTTGTGGAATTCTCAACCCCTTCTGATTAAAGTAACAATCAGATGTCACATATTGAACAATACTTGTTGAAATAGCAATTTTTGGTGGAGTGATTGTACATATCACACATAGAATAATATTGATTAAAGAAGCATTTATCTGTCTTGTGAATGAACATGTCACAAATATCACAATACATTTGTTTTTTTCTTGAATCAGATTTTTCTTTGAGTGACTCAACTGATACTTTGTTTTGGTATGTCACTTTCTTTTCTTTAGGTGATGAGTCAGAATCAGCCCTTTTTGTAGATTGTTTCACAATGCTACTCTTGTTCAATTGTCTGGGCTGTTTCTGTTTCTTCAACCTACTTCTCACCTCTTTCTCAAACTGGTCAACATGTTATTTATTACAGATATCAAACCCAACTCCTTGCCTGAATTTGGATGACTGTGGGTGAGATGAAATTTTGTGTGTTGAACTCAGTTTTACAGTTGGTTTGTTTTTCAGTGAAACTTTTCTGATTTGCTTGAATTATTTGTAGAGATACAATCTCATTATCAGAACTACTCTAAGTAGTGGGTTTCACTGTTTTTACATATTTCTTTTTCCCTTGTAAAAACGATGGTATGAATTTTATAAAAGATACAATTGCTTTTACATGGCTTGATGGTTTCTTGACAATCACTGTCTTGTCAGAACACTTTTTGATTTTGATTGGGTGTCCTAACTTGATTTTGTCCTCATTAGTTTCAAAATAGTCATCAGGTTTGTTTTGAGGATTTGTCACTTGTTTCACTTCTGATTTAGGTTCCATAATTTTAGGTTCAATTGATTCAGAGAGAGATACAGAATCAGGCATTACAGTGTAATTGTCATTGTATGGTGGAGGACATGAATTATACCCAATCCCTGACATGTCCTTTGGATCCTTTTGTGAATCCTGCATTTCTTGCAGCTTGTCTGAAGACATTTGAAACTTTTCAAGTTTCACTTCAGTCATAGATTGTTGAGCTTTAGCTTGAGCTAACTTTTCAATAAATAGCTCATTTTCAGCTGCAAGATTGTATTTCTCACCATGCAATTTTTCTATGTCAGAAATGAGAGATTTGATTTTCATTTCAAAACTTTTTAGTTCCCTCTTCATCATTTCTGACTTCACCTTTTCTTCTTTTATTTTATCTGCCATATATGATTATGTTCTCTATACTCTTGTAATTCATTTATGCATTTCTCATTACAAAGGTTAGTTTTGACCTCAATAGTCATTGCAGATGGTCCATCATTGATATGAGCCATCAGAGCATGATTCTGAAATTGAGGCTTGACTTCCTCAGCATACACACTCAGTCACATATCCCATCTTGTTTGATCACAAGGGCACTACCAGAAGGCTGACTGCTTGCATGGGCTTGATTTTCAGCTGTGGTTGATTCTGGTATGTTTGTTGATGATGAGAATGATGGTACTGCTGTTGATGGTTGGTTGGGTGATAGCTTGAATTGAGCTGTGAGGATGATTGACCAGGAGAGTTCCTTGAATGGTTGGTTCTTTTAGGAGCATTGCACTCTCTTGAGAAATGGCCAGTCATTCCATAGTTGAAGCATTTTACCTTGGATTTGTCATATCCAAGCTTTGTGTTCTCATTCAGGCTTAATTTTCTTCCTTTTCTGAAGAATTTCTTAGCTCTCATGGCAATCATTGACATTTGCCACTGTAGATCCATCTCCTCAACATCATCAGGATCTAATTCTTCTAAATCTTCTTGTATTAAATGGGCAGAAGTGAGTCTTCCCCGAGATATGCTTCAAAACTTGCAACAAAGGCATTGTAGGTTGCCTTTTGCTCTTCTGATTTTAAGTCTTCTGGAGAGATTGTAGGTGCAGTGGAGACTTTTGAAGCTTGTGCTGAAGTTGAATGGTGATTGAATGATGGAGATGCAATGAACCCAGTATTGTTCATTTGATCTCTTGATGAGATGAAGTCATCTTCCTCTATGATGAAAGCATTTTCAACAGAATGTGATTCTGAAGGGAATTTGTTGGCTTCAATCACTCTTGGCCCACTCAGATTTCTGCTTTGTTCATCAAGTTCCAGGGCTTCAATCTTGGCTATCATAATGACTAGAGTGGTACTCTCAAGATCAAGAGTATTTTTCAACATTGTGACATTTTGCTTCTAGCTTTCAAGCAGACTGTGAAGCATTTTCTTGTTGAGTTCTTTAATGTTGTATGACACTCCCATAATTTCCAATTCATTGACCAACTGTACAAATCTGTGCAGTTGTTTTGATATGGATTCTCCTTTGGTGTGATGGAAGGTTTCATACTGATTGACAAGTTTATCTTTGTTTATTTCAGCAACTTCACTGCTACCTTCACACATAATTTTGAGAGCATGCCAAACAGCTGTAGCAGTTCCATATTTTTCCAATCTTTTCAGCACATCCATTTTGAGTGCTTGAGTTAAAATAGACTATGCTTTAAGATAAATTTTGATTTTCTTATAATCATCTTCATCCAAAGTTAGGTCTTCAATTGGTATTCTAGCAGTCTTGTACAGTGCAGCTTGAGTTGTTGATAAAGTAATAGGAATATGTGGACCCTTACATATTGAGATCCAAAAGTCAGGATCTACACCTATGATATAATTTCTTAACCGTATTCTCTATTGTTTAAACTCAGATTTCTGTTTAAGCATGGGTGGTTTAGCTGTATGACCTAATTCAGAGTAGCTGTTAGAATCCATGTTGATTTGTGTAAGTATAGATTTAGTTGATTTTAAGATTGATTATGTTTGATGAGTCCAACTTGTTCAAGCAGTTCTATTGAGGTTCAGAATGAGTGTTCCTGCTGTTTGACAGGAGTATTCTTGCTGTTTGCTAAGTAGAGATGATGATATCTACTACTAGCAACTTCATTATCAAATCAATCAAGTTCTATTCAGTGTGTGCGCAGATCTGAAAAAGAATCGAGAGCCAAGGCTCTGATACCAACTGACTGGGTTTTCGTAAGAGTGATATTATTACTGAGAATCGAATATGATAATCACGTCAACGATTGAGTAGCGGAAACAAGCAATCAAAGAACAATCAAGCAAGAAAAATTACTCATAAATTCTGTTTGTATTGATATATGATAGTTGACAAATTACAGAGAATAATTACAACAAAATCCTCTTTTTTTCAACCGTCACCTTAGTACGAGGTAAACTATTCTATTTGTAGACAAGACAAGATGCCTTTACTAAATGACTAAACTACCCCTGACCTATTACATCAGAAACTAGTCTAAGTCTTGATCCGCATCTTGCTTGTTCATCCACATTGACAAATGCGGATGAGATAACCTTGATTTGCATTTCCACTTGATCATGAGCATTAGTAAGTTGGTCATCCGCATTGGTTAATGCGGATGAACAAATACTTGTGCGCATTTGGTTGGTCATCCGCATTAGTCAATGCGGATGATCAAAGTCTTGTCCGCATATTCTTTGTTCTTCTACATTAGTCAATGCGGAAGAGTGTCTTGTTCAGCATAAGTATTGTGTCTTCCGCATTAGTCAATGCGGAAGAGTAAACACCTGTCCGCATCAGATTTTTGTCTTCCGCATTAACTAATGCGGAAGATAATACTTGTTATTTTTTCTTGTATTTCTTCATCCGCATTGCATCTTGGACTTGTGGGATTCTAGCTAAACAATCATCAATTCACCCATTGAGTTGGCATGTATGATCCTTTCAGGATGCAACAAAATTGTTATCCATGATCATTCTCTATTCATTTAAGTAACATGAGCTCTAGTTATACATATGTTTCCGGTAATAAGTTAAGTATGT
The DNA here is from genome assembly GCA_025506515.1 of Flaveria trinervia. NCBI lineage: Eukaryota > Viridiplantae > Streptophyta > Magnoliopsida > Asterales > Asteraceae > Flaveria > Flaveria trinervia. The sequence goes on along the minus strand of CM046453.1, from coordinate 35,337,201 downwards.
ATTCTTTCTTGCATGTCTTGATGATAGTTGAGCTCTCTAAGTCTTTGTATGAATTACATCATGTCATATCTAAATATACCCTAATAAATCCAAGAATTGAAAAAGTAAGTGAGTTGATATTTTGTCAAAAAACATCATTTTTTGTCCTTAGATATGTGTCTCCTTTGTAGTGATATCACTGACCTAGAACACACTTGATGAGGATGTATTCATTGTCTATGACTATTCACATTTTTTTATTTTAATGTGCTGATCTTCATTGATATGATCTCACCACAGACATTAATTCTTTTGTTTATACTAGATTTTGATTCTGCTTTCATTTTGATTTTATGCATGTATTCTGTGTGTGAAGGCAATGTAACAATGAGATGTGTGATCTTATTATGTTACCTTAGGAAACATATAAGTTGTTCAAACTTAAAAGTTTAGGAGAGTAATAAATGGAAGAGTTTTTCTTAGAAAATCAATATCGAAGTTAAAATGTTGAATTGAAAGGATGATGCTATATGTTCAAAGTGTATTTGAGTTTGATAATGTAACTTTTGTAAATGATAATATGAACCTATATAAATTTGCAAGTGGAAATGCTTCTTTCAAAAGTTGACAAAATAGATATTTGATTATGTTTTGAGACTAAAATGAAGGGAAAGATAAATTTTAAAAAGTTAAACAACAAGTGAAGAATTAAAATTGTTAAAAACTAAATTTGAGTGTGCAAAATGTAAAAAGTTCAAATTTGAGAAACTAAAAGGTAAATTTTGGGAAATTTAAAAATGTTTAAATAGTGTATGAAATATTACTAATATTTAAAATGCTACTAATATGCTTAAAATGTTTAAATATTAGTATGTAATATTACTAATATGTTTAAACAGTGTGCAGGTGAAGAATTTTGAAAAACACAAGTGTAAGACTCATGAAAGTCAACTCATGCGCCTAAATAGTGTTCATACGTCTAAATCGGAAGCATGGTGAACTTTTAGTAAATTATACAAGTTTTTGGGCATTTTTCATATTCCCATGCGCCTAAACAGTTGCAATAAGTCCATGAGTTCAACCAAGTGTTTGGGCGTTTTACACAAACCCATGCGCCTAAACAGTGACAAGGAGTGTGATTTTCATCTAGTGTTAGACGTTTCAGTAACTTCATGCGGGTGAACATTGCCAATGCTCCTAAACAGTGCTTATGCGTCTATATAGTGCTCATGCGTCTGAGTCAGTACGCACAAACAGTGCTCATACATCTCATGTTTTGTGAATTTTAGGGTTTCATACTCACAAATAGTGCTCATGCGTTTAAAATTTCACTTAATATATATTGAACACTTACACTTGTTTCTCATTCACAATCAAAATTCTCCCAAAACAAAACTCTCAGAACTATCGACTCTCGGTCTTCATCAAACTCTCAGATTTGATTGTAGAAACTCTTGTTGATTGTTAGATATTATTTGTGCTTATAAACGTAAGTTTGTGATTCAAATCAGTAGATTTTGGTTAAAACATGATGATTCGCATAGTCGTTTGACTGCTATTCGGGCGTTCGAACACTATACTATTGAACATTCAAAGTTTAACTAATCAAATCTTAATCATATCTAAAATTGATTCTCGATTGTTCTATGTATCAAATTTCGAGCAGTTTGATGTATTGTTCATCAACTGAACTTGTGAATGATGTTGATAATAGATTGAACCGTCGGGTTCTTCGAAGGAAGAAGAAGATGATGTTCAGACAATTCAATTTTTGAATATTAAAAATAAAAATAAAATTTTTTTTAAAATAAAAAGTAGATAAATCAGAATTCAAATAATTGATTGATAAAATGATAGATACAAAATAACTAAATTTTAAGATTTCACAAATTAAATTCATAAGTCAAAAGTCAAAGTCATAAGTCAAAATTGAATTCAATATTAAAAAATTGAAAATTCATATGTAAAAATGAAAGTCATTAGTCAAAATTTTAATGTTTTCATATTCTTTTTCTCTATATTTGGCAGATGGCAACTTTGTAGTTTGAGCATAAACATATGTTGCTGCATTTTTAGATGAGGAAAACAGAGAAGCTGCTCATTATGAAGAGATGATAAGATTTCTGCTCAGATCAAAATATGTCTATGCAATGTGTGCAAGACCTATGATTAATGCAAGATTGATCAAAAGATTCTGGAGAATAGTAGAAATAGAAAGAGATGAGGTAGGGAATAAAGTATTAAGAGCTTTTATTATATCTAATAGAATGCTTGAAGTTTCTGAACAAGCAATCAGAACAGCTCTTAAGCTTGGGGAAAATGATCCAGAAGACTTAGCTGAGTATACTTTAAGTGAATGTAGAGATGTATTTCTACAAATGGGTCATCCTGATCACTTTCCTAGGAAACAATTCTTCAGCGGAAGAGTATATAAACACTGGAAATTGTTGTGTTATATATTTCAACATTGCATGTCCAAAAGAAGTGCTGGTTGGGATTCATTCCAAGTGGACATTGCATCTCCTATCATTGCTCTAGCCACAAACAGAAGGTTTAACATGGCAAAATGGATAATGAATGGATTCATATTCAATCTTGAAAGAGGAAAGAGAAATAAATACTTGATGTATCCAAGATTTCTCCAACTGCTCATTAATGAAGAGAATACAAATTTATATGTTGAAGGAGTTGAAAGAGATAAGTTGCAATTAGAGCACATGTTTGAAGCTGTGTATAAGAGACTTGCTATGATTACTGGGGCTCAAAACATTCCATTATTTGATTATATAAGGAATGTAGCTATGGATGATGTAGACATCAATCAACAACACTATCATTTATCTTAAGATGAACCAATAGATCCAAATGATCTTATTGAGGATGTTATAGATTGTATGATTGATGATGATGATGAAGCTACTGAAAGCTCATCTGATGATGATGATGATAATAATGATGATGAAGGTAATGATGGTGCAACTGAAGCACATCAACAAGCTATTAATGAAAGGAATGATGATGATAATGTCAATGAAACTCAAAACATAGCTGAAGAAACTACTCATACTGATATTTATGATGATTTTGTACATGAAGAAGATTCACAAAATAAAAATTTTGATTTTGAGTTCATGAATGATATGTCATCTGAACCGGTGTTTCAAGCTGAAGTGACTGAAGAGGTTGAAGAAATTCCTGTTAGTACAACACACAAGGTGTCGGTACAAACAGAGGAGATAGTTGATATAGATGAGATAGAGAATTTGAAAGAAGATGTAACACCCCGAAATTTCTATTTAAACGAAGGAAAAGAAAAGTAAATAGAAAGAATAGAAATTGTGCACAAGTGGAGGGGGATAAAGTGTACAAAGTACAATACCTTATTTTTATGGATTTAAGGGGGGCATGGTCGCCCATATCAAAGCAGAAAGCTGCTTTGCTCTCGAGGGAAGAAGAAGAGAGAGAAAGAGCTCGGTTCTAGAGAGAGAAAGAGGAAGAAGAAGCTATAAAAGGTAAGTCTTCTCTTATTTGAGCTCGGTTTCAGCTGGGTTTCAAGTTCTTGACCGAAGTTCTGGTTGTTTAGAGTTGTTTTGGGGATTCAAGAGCTGAATCGAAGTGGGTCTTGAACTAGAAGAGTGTTGCTCAAAAGCTGCTCAAGGTGAGTTTCTAGAACCCCTCTTTTACTAATTTTCAACTAATTTAGGGCTATTATGCATACTGAGTAAACATTTTGAAAGAAACCGTGGATTTACAGCTTTATGTTCGAAATGTTGTATGTATGTATATATGTTATAGTGATGATTATGGGTTAGTGATGATATATAGCATGCTTAGATGGCCTTAGTATGTTAGATCTGTGTTTGGGTATGATTAGAATGGTAATCGGGTGATGTTGGTAACATAGAAAATAATTCAGAATGTATTGGTGAACATGAACAGTGGTCCATGCGCCCAGAGGTGGCTCATGCGCCCAAACAGTTGTCCATGTGCCCAGCATGAGAGGCCAGATGCCTAAGTGTTGGCAATGCGCCCAGGTGTGGTCATGCGCCTAAATAGTGGCCCATGCACCCAACAGGTTGGCCCATGCGTCTAATTGTTAGCCATGCACCCAAGGGTGGGTCATGCGCCTAAACAGTGGCCCATGCGTCTAAGTGTTGGCCATGCGCCTAAATAGTGCCCATGCACCCAGAATGAATGAAACGGCTAAGTGTTGGCCATGCGCCTAAATAGTGTCCATGCGCCCAGGTGATTGAAATGGCTAAGTGTCATGTAATGCGCCTTAGCAGGGCAAAAGCACCCAAATAGTGCCCATGCGCCCAGACTATTTTACACTTAGAATTTTTATGCCCAAGCGCCTGGAAGGTCCCATGCGCCCAATTTGGACATAAGGTTTCTATGTGCTTTTTAAGGGGTATTTTCGGAAGATAGGCATGGTTATGATGTGATGGCCTATGTTTGATGTCTGTTATGCATGTATGATGTGCCTGTATTGGTGATGGTGTATGTTTATCTTTATGTATATGTTCCCTATTATGTATGTAAGTCTTCCCTTGGCTTTGCGTTGAATGTTAACGAATGTAATGAAAGTATTATGTAACGTAAAGTGGAAGATAATGAAAAAGAGGAATGTAATGAATAAATCCATGCATGAGTAAATGAATAAAAGAGAAAGTATAGAAAGGCTTGCAAGCAATATGTACAGAGGTGCACGGCTCTAATGCCTTAAGTTCTACCACGTGAGGTTCAGCTAATCCTAAAGTGTGCACGCAAGGGTTCCAGTCTTTATGAATGACCTTCGGTGTTGTTACCCACTTCGGTGGGGGTGTGTTGCCCACTTCGGTGGGGGTGTTGTTACCCACTTTGGTGGGGGTGTTCTTACCCACTTTGGTGGAGGTGTTGTTACCCACTTCGGTGGGGGTGTTGTTACCCACTTCGGTGGGGTATTGTTACCCACTTTGGTGGGGGAGTTGTTACCCACTTCGGTGGGGGTGTTGTTACCCACTTCAGTGGGGTGTTGTTACCCACTTCGTAGGGGTGTTGTTACCCACTTCGGTGGGGGTGTTGTTACTCGAGTTACATATAACTTCGGGCATGTGGCATAAGGCCATATGTATGAGGTGAGTGACTATGTGTCGCAATAGACTCAAAAGAGGCCCTTGTCGCGTATCCCGGTACTGTGTCAGTCTTCGGACATGAGTCGAGGGTTTGTTTGTCAAACCCCGGCAAAGTATCAGTCTTCGGACATGAGTCGGAGGTATTGCATCATACAGGATGCAGATCGCGTACCCCAGTATTGTGTCAGACTTCGGACATGAGTCGGGGGTTTGTTTGCGAGACCCCGGCATAGTATCAGTCTTCGGACATGAGTCGGGGGTATTGCATATGATAAAAGTGATGGATGATGAGATCCGTGTCGCGTACTCCGGTACTGTGTCATTCTTCGGACATGAGTCGGGGGTTTGTGAGCAGGCCCCAGCATAGTATCAGTCTTCGAACATGAGTCGGGAGTATTGCATGAGATGAGATAATGAGGTGAGCGACTTTGTGTTGCCACAGACTCGGATAGAGTTTAATCCTTTTGATTGACTCGAATGGGATCTTTGTCGCGTATCCAGCACAACATCAGCTTTTGAGCATGAGTCGGGGATATTGCATGAGACAAGATTTGAGTAATAAAGAGTAATGAACGAAAGATAATGTATGAAAGAACACAGTATGAACGAACGTAAATGAATTATCGTAATAATTTATTGAACGGGATCCTTGTCATTTGACCTCAGTAATCGTGGTTGAGTGCCACGAAGAGGGTAAAGTCTGACCGGATCTAGAAAAAGAAGTGAACGATAATGTAATACTTTGAACGAACTGAGTTAATGAACGTAATGACGAAGATAATAATGATATTATCTGTATGTACGTATTGTAGAGATTAATGAAGAGGATGATGCAACCTAAACATCTTTAGTCTTTCCTGCATGTTGCACAAGTGCATTAAAGAAGAAGCTTAGGAAGTTTCACACATGAAACAGAAAATTGCTCTAAGTGTGAAATCTTCCAAAGCCAAGACCAATATATTCTGAAAGCAAACATGATGTCTTCCGAAGCCTCAGAGACAAAGTCTTCCAAAGCTTCAACTCATGAAGACAAATTTCTTCCAATGACTTTTAGTAACATGCTCTATCTGATGTACTATTCCATAAAGCTGGACACCTTTCCGCTGCACCTCTGCAAGTCACCAACTTACATGAGTGGGTGAATAGGTCCATGCTTTTGGTAACTGTACATTGAGGTCTTGAGTTTGTAACTTTCTACTTTATGTACTTTATCCTTTTTGTAATTGTTAAGGATGTGAGCTATGGCATGTCATAGTCACAAGTCAAAAGGCAATTTGCCTTGATAGGATCAAATGAATCAATCTGTGATAATTTGTGAACACAATTCAAAGAAATTCACACAAAGTAATCAAATCAAAACAAGATATCAACAAAATTCAAGTTTTCATTAATATCAAGCTAAGGCAATTACAAGTATGAAAGCAGGTTCGAATCTCTCTCTATCTACCTGCAAGTCTAAGCTATTTATACTAAAAACAAAATGTAAAGGAACTAACTAATTACACAAATAGTCCCTATACTATTAGAAAATATTAAAAAACAAATAAAGACAACATGTTAATCTTTCTTAGAGCACTTAACAATACCCCCCCCTAAGATTGACATGGTCTTCTGTCTTCAAACTCTTCAGTCTTTATCTTCTTTACCTTTATCTTCAACTCTTTGTCTTCATCATTCAAAGAAATCTTCTGGTTCTTCTTTGAGTTTAAACATTGGCTTTTGTTTGTACATCTCTAATTCTTTCAAAGCTTTTGAAATTACAGACTTGAATTTTGTTGCAAGAATGCATTGTTCTGGTTTAGCTTCATTCGTTTTAATTTCCATCTTGTCCATTCTCTCCAATGTGTCTTTTGAAAGACATGAAATATCAATGTTAGCATATAACTCAATAGGTTTGTTACTTTCCTTTTAGTATACTTCTAATACTCCTTTCCTTGATATTCTCATGAATTCAGTATCTTTAATATCTTTCTTGACAATGTTGGCATAAGCAAGAGCCTTTCTCAGAGATATTCTTTCCATAGCTGCATTCATCACATTAATAATGGAAATGAAATATTTATTGTCTTGCTCTGCTATTTCAGGAGATACTTTCTCAAATCTTTGTACAGACAGAAATGAGATATAGCTCGGATGTAAGAGTTTTAGCTCAAAAACTCCAAATAAAGTAATCATGTCCTCATCCCATCTTTCTAGATTTCGAACCAACTTCAGCTCAAATGTCTCAGTGTTATAAAACCCTCTGAGGATTGGCTTTGAGTTTTGATTACCATCTATCACTTTCAGACCAGGAGTTGTAACTTTCTCAAAATATTTGTCACAAAATTCAATCATAGAATGTTCCTCCTCTGAATGTAATCCCTTGAGCTTTTTATTTTTCTTCAAAGTAGCAAAGTACTCTTTATCTTCTTGATCACATCTCGTGTTAAGAAAATTACTTGATCTATCTAATCCTCTTCTGAATAATTCAACAAACATATTGCCACGTTTTGAAGCAGAAGGATTGATCATAGGTCATCTATTCAGCTCTTTTAAATCTTGCACTCAAAGTTTTATGATACTTGAGTAAAAGTGATATACATCACACACAGCATTTGCTCTCTTTATCAAAAATGCATCGAATACTTCATCATACTTCCATGCAATAATCTTTACTTGGTTGGTAAAATCTGGAGCAATCATAGCATTCAACAGTTCAACAACTGATTGTCCTTTTTGCAATACGTTTCTTACCAAGTCTCCAGTTGTTCTTGAATTATCAAGAATATGCCTTTGTTCAGTAGATGTTTTGTAAGTTTGTCTTTCTGGATCAGCAAACATTTCTATCAAATCATTCCTGTGAATATGAGCATGATCAAATCTTGACATTTGTTTGATCTCCTGAGGCTTTTACATTCTTGTTCTCTTTGTTATTTCGAGATACTGAGGATTATCTGTATCAAGTACTATCATTTTCTTCATTTATTTTTCAGTCTCTTGAAAACTTCTGACAAGGTTCCTTAGAGATACAAATTGTAATCTCTTTACCTTCCTCCAAGGGTAGTTTCTATATTGCAACCATGATCTTAGAGATGGAATACTCATATCATCTGGATCAGGATGGTGCAACTCAGAACTAGATAGTTCTTCTACATTTATCACTTCTTTTGCTCTTGTCCATTCACCATGCTCAACAGCAATCTCATTTGGATCTACTCATGCAACTAACTCTACATAAATACATTTCTCATATTCATCATTAACCTAAGAAACAGTCAATCCGTCCAAATATACTCAATTGTGTTTCATATTCACAAGATAGTTGTATCTTTCTTCAAAGTCTTGTGGTACTTCATCTTGTTCTTGAGTATGTTCTTGTGGAGAGAAGTGTGATACAAATTGAGCTTCATCAATATCTTCATTATCAAGAACTTCATCATACCAATCATCATTGTATATTTCCTCAATATCTTCTAAAGCCTCAATCTGTTTTTGAACATTTTGTTCTTCAACATATTCTTCAGTTGTTTGAATCTTAGAAGAGGATTCAGTTTGAATTGTATCTTCTAATTCATTCACTTTTCTTTTGCCTTTTATCTGCTCAAGATTTTCATCAACATTTATCTCAGTACTTATCACTTGTACTAAGCTTCTTTTTCTTTTAGCAAATCATCTTTGAGTTTTTCATTTTCTTTAGTTAATTTCTTGAATTTCTCCTCAAGAATATTATAATCTTTGATCATAACTTCAAAGTTCTTGATTACATCTTCTTTATCTTTAGTAAATCTTACAATCTTTTCATCTTTTAAGGAATTTTATTCAGACAACTTTAAATTTTCATCCTTAAGCTTTTGAATTCTTTTTCAAGAGATATGTTTACCTCTTTCATCCTTTCCTTCTCCAATTTCAACTCTTCAATCTCTTTCTCTTTACTCAAATTCTCTTCTTTCAATTTGTCAATCTCATCAATGTTCACTATCTCCTCTGTTTGTATAGACACATTGTGTGACATACTAACAGGAATTTCTTCTACTCCTTCATTTGCATCAAATTAAAATACTGGATTGTATAATATATCATTCATAAAATCAGAATCAAAGGTTTGATTTTGTGAATCCATTTCTTGTACAGCTTCCTCATGAATGACATCAACATTTCCTTCATTCATAGTTTGTGGTTCATCTCCAGTATCTTCTTCATTTCATTCTTCAGTTTCTTCTTGATGTGCTTCAGTCGCACCATCATTTAGATCATCATCGTCATTGTCATCACTTTCTTCACTCGACGAGCTTTCAAATATCATCCTCACTTTCTTCATCAAATTCTACATCCTCCATTAGATCATTTGGATCTATTGGTTCTTCTTCAGATAGATGAAAGTGTGGCTGATTAATATCTACTTCATCCATTGATACATTCCTGATATACTCAAATACTGGAATGTTTTGAGCACCGATGATCATTGCTAGTCCTTTGTAAACAGCTTCTGACATGTGCTCTAAATGTATCTTTTCACCAGTAACTCCTTCAGCATAAAAATCTGGATTTGCTTCATTAATGAGAATTTGGATGAATCTTGGGTACATCAAGTATTTATGCCTCACTCCTTTTTCAAGATTGAAAATGAAACCATTCATTATCCACTTAGACATTGAATCTTCTCTTTGTAGCTAAGGCAATAATATGAGATGTAATGTTTACAGGGAATGAATCCCAACCAGCACTTCGTTTAGACATGCAATGTTGAAAAATATAGCATAAAAGCTTCCAATGCTTAAAAACTCTAGCTCTAAAAAATTGCTTTTTGGGAAAATGATCTGGATGACCCATTTGTAGAAAAACCTCTCTACATTCATTGAAAGAATATTCTGATAAGTCTTCAGGATCATTATCACCAAGTCTTAGAGCTATTCTGATTGCTTCTTCAGATACTTCAAGCATTCTTTCCGTTGTAATAAAAGCTCTTAGCACTTTGTTTCCTTCATCATCTATTTCAATCTGAGCAGGTCTCCAGAATCTCTTAATCATTCTTCCATTTATCACTGGTCTTGCACACATAGCATATACATACTTTCTTCTGAACAGAAATTTGATAATTTCTTCATACCCGGTTGCTTCTCTGTTTTCATCATTTAAGAAAGCAGCCACATTATGCTTTGGCTCAAATTTAATTTTGCCATCTGCAAAACACAAAGAAAGTATTATAAGAACATTGAATATTGATTAAGGACATTTATTTCTACATATGACTTCTGATTTGGCTTTTGAATTTGACCTTTTATATTTACTTTTGAATTGAGATTTCAAATTATAAAACATTAATATTTATTCATTTTGAATTCATTATCTAACGTTTCAATTTTGATTTACTTCTTAAAAGAAATTAATTTTATTTATTTATTTATTATTTATTATTTATTTTATTTTATTTTATTTAAAATATGACTGTCTGTTCATCTTCTTCTTCGACTATGAAAAACCGACTGAGTTAATCATCATCGAATCATTTTCACTTTTAGATTAAAACTAATACATCAACAAACTCGCAAACATGTTCTTATCAATAATCCAGTGTTAATTTTAGATATGATTCAGATTTGATTAGTTAAATTTGAACTATATAGGGTTCGAACGCCCAAATAGCATTCAACGCCTATATCAATGCATTGATTTAACTGAAAAATTTGAGATTTGAATCACAAACTTACGTTTATATATCCAAATACTATCTATAATCATTAGGATTTGATATGATTTCTAATGAAATGAGGATATGATGATAATCGACAGTCGCAAGTTCAGGGGTTTTTGTCTGAGAATTTTGAGTGTGAATGAGAAATAGACATAAGTGTTTAATTTATATAAGTGAAAATTTAGATGTATGAGCCCTGTTTGGTCGTATGATCCCTGTTTAGGCGTATGAAACCCTAAAATTCACTTATTTTGTTAGACGCATGAGCATTGTGTGTGTTTTAACTCAGACGCATGGGAACTGTTCAGACGAATAAGAACTGTTTAGGCGCTTTTGCACTGTTCAGTGGCATGGACTTTTTGAAACGTCTAACACTATTTAGATGCATGGGATTATCACAAACGACCAACACTTGTAATTTTCATAGATGTATTACAACTGTTCAGACGCATGGGAATGAATCAAACGTCCAAACACTTGAATAATTCCTGAAAATTTCCTCATGCTCCTATTGAGGCGCATGAGCTCTATTTAGGTGCATGAGTTGACTTTCATGATTTAAACACTTGTGATTTCCAATTTCTTCACTTGCACACTTTTTACTATTTAATTCCCCAATTTTGAACTTTTTGAATTTTTGTACTTTCAATTCACAAAATTTTATTTTCTATTTATTTTTAAAATTATTTGTCCCTTCTTTTAGTCTCAACATAAAATCAAATATTATCTGATTTTCAACTTATGAAACATTTTATTTGCAAAAATTATGTAGGTTCATATTATATTTTTCAAAACAAATTACATTTTCAATGTACACAAATACTTTGAACATATAGCATCATCCTTTTAATTCAACATTTTAAATTTTGATTTTGATTATGATTATTTTCTCAGAACAACTCATTTTCTTAGAACAACTCTTTCATTTATTACTCCCCCTAAAATTTTAAGTTCGAAAAACTTATAAGTTTCTTAGGAAAGAGAATAAGATCACACAACACATTATGACATTGCCTTTACACAAAAAACATGCATAAAAGAAATATGAAAATAGAATCAAAATCTAATATAAGCATAGAATTAATGTCTCCAGAGAGATCATATTAATGAGGATCAGCATATTAAAATAAAATAAATGTGGATAATCATAGACAATGAATATATCCTGATCAAGTGTGTTCCAAGTCAATGATATCACAGCAAAGGAGACACAAGATCTAAGGACAGACATTAAGTGTTTTTGACAAATTTATCAACTCACTTACTTTTTCAATTCTTGGATTGATTAGGGTAGATTTAGATATGACATGATGTAAAACATACAGAGACTAAGAGAGCTCAACCATCGTCATGATATGCAGGAAAGAACACATACTCAACTATTACCTGAAACATGTATATCACCAGAGTTCATGTTACTTAAAATAATAGAGGATGATCATGGATAACCAGTTGATGAGCTCTAACTATTCATTTGAATAGTTTGTGCACATTGGCATCTTTTTAATCAAACAGAGAACCCAGGTAGGTAATCACTTACAATAGAGGATATCTCAGCACTTCAGGTCTATGATCACTCATAACAGAGAAGTGAAATGATGCTTGTAACAGATCTCATAATTTCACATAGTATCAACAGGTGTGAGAGGTGTAACTTAACAAACATTCAATCTAATAAGCTAAAACAACTCAAAATTACTTAGATAAATACACACAAGCATGTATGTTTAGTTTGATCACAAGAATTTACTTTTTCAGCATAATAGTCAGATATTGTCTACGCAGCATATCTAATCATGTCTAGACTTTATTAATGAGCAAAGTATGCAACTGATCTCACTAATGTACTATCATATCTCGCATGTTGCAAAACATAATCCTTTCTAAAAGACTCTATTTTTGTAGTTTTGAATATATTTTTGTATTTGATTTTTCTATGGAAAACAAAAATCACACACACACAAAATATAAATAGGCAATTAACAATAAGAGTATCACTTATTATGATCTTTTGATTTAGGGAGATCACATATGATTTATAAGACCAATTGATTCTACTAAATACTCAAACCGTCCTGGTAGGAAGGCTTTAGTAAATAGATGTGCGAACTATTTTTCTGTTGCAATTTGAATCAAAATGATCAATCCATTTTCAGAGTTATCTCTGAGAAAATGATATATAATTTTGATATGTTTTGTTTTTGAGTGTTCAACAGGATTAGCTGTTATGAACATAGCAGCTGTGTTATCAATGTAAATTGGTGTTTTAAGAAAATTGAACCCATAGTCCAGTAATTGATTTTGCAACCAAAGGATTTGTGAACATCCTGCTGATGCAGCAATGTACTCAGCTTCTGCAGTTGAAACAGAGACATTTGTTTGTTTCTTACATTGCCATGAGACTAATCTGAGACCGAGAAATTGACATCCACCCGAAGTAGATTTTCTATCTTGACAACAACCAACGTAATCACTATCTATATATCCATGTAATTCAAAGTTACCCTCGTAAGGATACCAAAGCCCTAAGGCTCGTTTACCTTTGAGATACTTGAATACTCTTTTGACAACAATTAAGTAAAATTCTTTTGGTCTGATTGATACCTCGCACATACACAAACAACATACATAATGTCTGGTCTAGATGCAGTAAGATACGTCAAAGAACCAATCATTGATCTGTATAACGTTTGGTCAATAGATTTTCCTTTTGGATCAGGTTCAATCTTGGTGTTAACATCTGCTGGAGTTCGTATGGACTGACAATCTTGCAACTTAAATTTCTTCAAGAGTTTGTCAACAAACTTCTCTTGATTGATGAAAATTCCATCGTCAGTTTGCTTGACTTGAAGTCCAAGAAAGAAATTAATCTCTCCCATAGAACTCATTTGAAATTGAGATTTCATGATTTCTTCAAATTCATTGCACAACTATGAACTTGTAGAACCACATATGATATCATCAACATACACTTGTACACATAAGAGATCATCATTATCCTTCTTTATGAATAAAGTTGGATCAATTTTCCCTCACGTGTATCCATGTTGGATTAAGTGTTATGATAATGTCTCGTACCAAATTCTAGGGGCTTGATGAAGTCCATACAAAGCTTTACTCAGCTTATACACTCGATGTGGAAATTCTGCATCCTCAAAGCCCGGAGGTTGCTTCACAAACACATCGGCAGTGATAGGACCATATAAAAATGCACCCTTTACATCCATTTGATACTCCTTAAATTTCATGAATGAAGCATAAGCCAGGAAAACTCGAATGGATTCAAGTCTTGCAACTGGTGCAAATACCTCATCATAATCTATCCCTTCTTCCTGTGTGTATCCTTGTGCAACAAGTATTGCTTTGTTCCTTATTACTACACCACGATCGTCAGTCTTATTTCTAAACAACCATCTCGTGCCTATAGCATTTTCTCCTTCAGGTAAATCCACTAAATTCCACACTTCTTGTTTGTGAAATTGAAGTAATTCTTCTTGCATAGCTTCTATCCAACCATTGTCCTTTAATGCTTCGATAAAATTTTTAGGAACAATTTCAGAAGGAAAACACGAGTATAAGCATACGTTTGCTTGTTCTATTTACTCCTTGTTGTTCACTCATTCAATGAACCAATAATCTGAGACATTGGAGATTCTTGTGAATACGAGATGTAGGAATCTCATCACATTGAACATTACATCTAGATTTGTTTGTTTCAAGTTGGAAAACTCATGTATCAAAGTAAGAGAATGTGGATTAAAATTTGGAACTTGAGTTGGTGAGTTAATAAACTAATCAAATTTACCAGTATCAACTACATCACCAGAGATGGATGATGTTCCAGACTCAGGTTGCACGAAGTTATTACCATCATTAGGAAAAGGTTGTGATTCTTCCTGATGAATTGAGACTGAATGATCTGAAACTTTATTTTCATGGTTTTGTATTGTTGAATCCTTGACAAATAATAAAAATGGGTAGTGTGAACTTGAATCATCTGGGTCATCAGAATCTGAATCCTTACTAAAAGATCCAAGATCTCCTTTTGAGTTCTTCTTACGTGTAGAATCAAGACATCTTGGTTGATCAAACAAGTTAGATTGAAAAGAGTTTGATAATGAATCTAAGTCACATAACCATGCAGTAGCATTTGAAACTAATGGAAAAGAATTTTCCAGAAATTTAACGTTGAATGTTTCAAGGATTACATTTGTCCTAGAGTTGTAAACTCGATAGGCTTTTGAAACAGATGAATATCCAACGAAATATCCATTATCATTTTTGCTTCAAATTTTCCTAATTGATCACTTCAATTAAGAATCATAACAGGACAATCAAATGGTTTTAAAAAGTTTATGTTCGGTTTCCTACCAAACATTAACTCATATGGATTTTTCAATTTATCTTTCACGATTAAAATTCGATTCTAAACGAAACACGCAGTTGATATTGCTTCATCCCAAAAAGTTATAGGAATCTTTGCATCAGCTAACATAGAACGAGCAGCTTCAATCAGTGTTCTATTTTTCCTATCAGCAACTCCATTTTGTTGAGGAGTTCTTGGAGCACTGAACTGATGAGCTATCCCTTTCTGAGCACAAAATATTTCAATGTTAGCATTTTTGAATTTCGTTCCATTATCACTTCTTATTATATTCACTTTATTATCTAATTGATTTTCAACATTAATGATAAATCTTTTAGTAAATCAGCTATTTCAGATTTGGCATAAAGAAAGAAAACCCATGAAAATCTTGTGTAGTCGTCAATGATAAGTAAACAATATGATTTTTGTCCAATACTCTCGACGTTTGTTGGTCCAAAAAGGTCCATATGTAACATCTGAAGAGGTTTGGATGTTGAGTTCATAGGCTTGGACTTATAAGATGCTCTGTGTTGCTTTCGCTTCAAACATGTTGAGCAGTGATCATTTGTTGCAAACTTCTTAGATGGAAGTCGATGACATGATTCCTTACTACAAGCTTGTTCATATTCTTGAAATTTGAATGACATAGATGTCTATGCCAAAGCTGGCTTTCATCATTTAATGCCTTAGCAATTAGGCATGTTGTTTCAGTTGAAGGATCAACTTGAGACATATCCAATTTGTATACATCTCTATGTCTCTCAGCTGTAACAATCACCCAATCTTTGCTTATTTTGAAACCTGGCTTCAAAACATAACATAATGAATCATCAAATAGAACAGAATATGATTTGTCACATATTTGAATACGCTTAAAAGATTAAAGTTCAACTGTGAACAGAAGTTGACTTTATCAAAGCATATTATCCCATTTGATACTGTTCCTTCTCCGGTTATTTTTCCTCCAGCATCACCACCAAAGGCGATCTGAGTTCCATCTTTTGACTTAAAGTCTTGTAACAAGGCAGTATTGCCAGTCATGTGCCGACTACACCCACTATCCACATACCATGTATTAATTGGTCTTTTTGGGCGTACCTGCACTACAAGAAAGTTAAGTTGAGATATCTACCCAAGCCGAGATGGTCTTGGGCTTTCCAAATTTATCAACAATTGTAAATTATTTATAATGAAGATTATTCAAATCAGGTTTATTTTTGATGAATTTACTAATTTTATTTTGAAAATTGTTTGATTTATTTTTGAGAACGTTCATATTATTTAATTGATCATCTTTTGAAATGTATTGATGACTAACATTGTTATTAGTCATCCTTACAGATCATGGTATGAAATGTTCTTGCATATTATGTTTTGATCTCACATAATTGTTCTTGGAAATGATCTCAAACCTAAAGTAAATTGATTGATGACTTTTTGAAATCCATTATTTTGATTTCTCAAATATTGTGGATTAACAAATCCTTTGCTCATGTTTAATTTTGCAAAGTTTCTAGTGAGAGATCTATTTCTAAAGTAACAATTGGTACTATTATGAGTCTTTTCATCACAATAAGTACAATGTTTGTTAAAATAACAATGTTCTGTTGAATGATTTCTCATGTCACATATGTGACAGTACTTGTTGAAGTAGCACTCAGCAGCATTGTGATTTTTCATATCACAAATTTCACAATACTTTTGTGGAGTTAAAAACAGCTTTTTGTTCACTTTTGACATTGACACGATGTTTGATTTTAGTGTCAAATAAGTAAATGTTGTCTTCCATTTTTCACAGTTTGATTTTGTGTCAGATTATTATGCATTTGTTTAATATGAACTTCCTTCTTGAATGTATTAGGAACAAATCTTTTAGCTACAGTGGAAGTCTTTGAATCTGAACTAGATTTTAGATCAGAGTGTGATTTGTTCATAATATTTGCTTTATTATTTGGAAGAGAATTCATATTTAACATACCTAGTGACACAAATTTTATTGGTTTAAGTTTTGATGTTTGATTTGTTGCTTTAATCAAATTTTCTGAACTTTTGTTTTGTTCAGATGTTGCTTTTGCTGATTTCTTTTTTCTTCTTTGATTCTTTGATTTAGAAGAACTTGGTTATTTTCAGATTGAACATCATGAGAAGAAGATTCCTTTTGTGATTGACTTTGTTTCAGATTGATGGTGTTTGAATCTTCTGATGTTTCTATGTGTTGTTTATCCTTGTTTTGAACTTTCACTTCTTCTATTACATCATGAATTTGATTAGAAATATTTTGTTTTGGTTGTTTTGGTTCATATGATTTTATCTTGATTGGATGACCATTTTTGATTTTTTCTTGATCTTTTTCCACAAACACTTGAACATTTTCTTTTTCTTCTTCTGCATTCTTGTTTTTGATTTGGAAGGCTTTAAGTTTAGCTTTATTTTCAGGAGAATGATCATGAGTATTGAAGTTCTTTGGTAGTGTGTTTGTAATAGATTCAAGCATAGGTTCATGAGTGAAACCTAACCTTGTTTTTTGTTTATCTTTCCTTTCACTGATCAGTTTTTCTACTATCATTTTTGAACTTTTTACTTTTGCCAGATCCATTTGAGTAGCAGCATGTGCTATTTTCTCCTGTTCAAGATTCTTGGTCATCTCTTCTAATTGTTTAGAAACAATTTCAAAATCTTTTATTATTTTGTTCCATGAAGTTTGGAGAGAGATAATCTTTTGATCTGTAGTTTTATGATCGTATTTAAGTTTGTTATGCAAAGATTTTTCTTGTTTTAGCTTTTCACAGATTTTGAATGAATAGTTCTGTAGTGTTCAACATGTTCATAGCATGATTTGGTGCAAAGTTTTTCTCTCACTTCTGATGGGATTTCAGGAAATTTTGGAACTGTGGTTTCGGTCTTTGAAGTTGAAGAGTCGACCTTTGGTTGATCAGACTGTGCCATTAGAGCTACTTCCTCTGTATCCTCCTAAGGATTAGACTTGTCGCTCCAATTATAGTCATCTTCTTCATCATCACTTCCACTTTTGGGTCATAGTTTTTGACCAATCTTCTCCTTGAATTTCTGCAATAAGAGATAAACTTGATGTTAATTCATTTGTAAACTGATCTGCATATGCACTCCAATCATAGCCATCTTTTATGCTGACTACTAGAGCTTTCTTTATTTCATCAGATGATTTGGTTTAATCTTTAAGCTCTGGCATAGGAAGACTTTGATAAGGCTTTTGAAAAGTCTTCTAAGCTTGTTGAAACCTTTGATTGCTTGAGCTTGATTGAGCACTTCCTCCATTATTCCTTGGAGCTTTGCATTTTCTTGAGAAGTGTCCCTAACTGTTGCAATTAAAACATCTAGCTTTTGACTTGTTAAATCCAACAGTCTTGTTTGCACTTGGCTTGTATTTCTTGTTGCCATAAGAATGTTTTTGAGTCCTGTAGGCAATCATCACCATCTGCCAGTTCAGGTCAATCTCTTCAACATCTTCAGGATCCATCTCAAATAAATCCTGCAAAACAAAATCTAGTTGAGTTAAATGGCTACCTTGATATGCTTGAAAACTGGCCATAAACGCAGTGAATGCAGTTTTGGACTCTTCATCCTCTCATAGGATATTAGTCACATCCTTAACTTTGCTAGATTTAGCAAATTTAGATGATGAAGAAGTCTCTATTTGAATATTTGATGATTGGGACTGTGGTTTAGGAGGAAATTGAGAATGAGACTGAGTTGTATAAGCAGGTGCACTCGTAAATGATGAGTTAGTGAAAAATCCTGCTCCAATAAACAGATCTCCCTCTTCTTCAGAACTTTTCTCACTCTTTGCCATGAATGCATTCTATATAGTGGTTGCAGGAGAAGCAAGAAGCTAATATTGAGACATTGATGCTGCTCTATCATTGTTTCTTGAGCTATCATCAATCTCCACTCATTCTATTTTTTCAATAAGAAGATACAGATCCATTGGAAACTTCTCAGTATGCTTTAGTAGGGTTACAGTTTGTTTCCATGATGATGGTAAAGCATTGAGTAGTCTGTGATTAAATCTTCAAGATCAGGTTTGATACCAGCTATTGACATCACAGTTATGAGTTGAACAAATTTGTTCATCATCTGATTTATTGTCTCTCCAGACAAATGTTGAAACAATTCTAATTGTCTTTTCAGCTTTTGTTTCTTTAGATTTTGAATTTCCTTACCTCCTTCACAAATGATCTTCAATGCTTTATATAATGTATATCCAGTTTGATATGCATCAAGCCTTGTAAGAACTCCAAAGGTAGTCCTTTACACATCAATGAATAGGCTTTAATATCATTCTTAACTCTTTTCAGATCATCTCCTTGAAGATCATCTTCTGGATAAGGTTCTGGAGAATCTTTAGTGTACACAAACCCTCTGTCAGGTCCATCAGTTATTATAAGAATGTATGGTCCTTTTTCTATAGATTTCCAAAGAACATTGTCAATGGAATTAAAATGATGTTTTAGCCTAAGAAACCAATTTTTGAAATCAGCTCTATTTTTAAGTTTTGGAACTCTGTTTTCAGAATCTTCTCATTTCACCATTTTTTTTATACTTTTGTTGTTTTATATTTTGAATTTTAAAAAAATTGTAAAAGTTTTCAAAGAATTTTCTTTAAAAAAATTTCTAAGTATCGAGGTTGAAACGTCTGAACAGTATTCAAACGCCTCAACAGTTGATGTGTCTAAGTTGAGAATTGTCTAAGGAATGCCTTAGAAAATTTTTCCAAAACGCCTAAAATTGATGGGTCTGAACAGTTGTAAAACGTCTGAACAGTAGTGATGCGTCTACACAGTGTTGATGCGCCTACACAGTTATCAAACGTCTAAACAGTTCAAATACTTCTCAACAATGATATGTCTTGACTCTCTCGAATAGTGGTCAAACATCTGAACTGAAAACGTCTACACAGTGTTGGTGCGACTAAACAGTAATCAAACGCCTAACACTTGGACAATTTTTCAGCAAACTTCAACCCTAATGCGTCACATTCATCATGTTCATATGAAAATAACAGACTCAAATCTTCTGAATTCTTCAAATGTTGATGAAATCAATTGAAACTTTCCAATTAAGTGAGTTTTATGCCGATAAACATTCTTCTAATATCAATTTCTTTAATTTCAACAACAAATCACTCAATTTTGAAATTTCAGTCCGAAAACTTCAACTCTTTTTCAAACAACAAATTTAACAAATTTACTTGAATTTGATGAATTGAACTGCTAATTGTGCTTCAAATCATGTTTCTGATGATGAAACACAACTGAAATTCACAGATTTTCAATTGAATTAGATCTCAATCACAGATTCATTGAGATTTTTGAGGTTTTCAAGTTCGATAAACTTCAAAAACCAATCACTAACAGCTTACCAATAGCTCTGATACCATTTGATAGGATCAAATGCATCAATCTATGATAATTTGTGAACACAATTCAATGAAATTCACACAAAGTAATCAAAACAAAACAAGATATCAACAAAATTCAAGTTTTCATTAATATCAAGCTAAGACAATTACAAGTATGAAAGCAGGTTCGAATCAAGCTATGTATACTGAAAACAAAATGTAAAGGAACTAACTAATTACACAAATAGTCCCTATACTATTACAAAATATTAAAGTATAAATAAGACAACATGTTATCTTTCTTAGAGCACTTAACATGCTTTTTGATTCTACAATTGATTTTGTTTGTGTCTAAGCAATTGTATCCAGCTGGCTTTCAAAGTATAGCCGGCTGTAGGATATAGTATAAGAATATCATGTCC
Source organism: Flaveria trinervia (assembly GCA_025506515.1). NCBI lineage: Eukaryota > Viridiplantae > Streptophyta > Magnoliopsida > Asterales > Asteraceae > Flaveria > Flaveria trinervia. The sequence goes on along the minus strand of CM046453.1, from coordinate 35,316,272 downwards.
TTGTATCTTTCAAATATGCCTTTGTAACACTTGTAATAGAACATAGTGAAGGCAATATACTGCATTCTTGAAAACCAAATACTTGTGTTCTTTATGTTATGTCTCTTGCATTACTTGTGTTCTTAGCATCTCAATACTTGGTTAATCCAGCTTACTGTTTTATTAACGTTTAGTTAATCTCTTCTTTGTGTTGTTGTGTTGTAACTATAACCCTTCAACGATCCTGCACTTGGTATCAGAGCAATTCAGGCTCTTAATATAAGATCTCACCATCTTAAGATCCCTCACACACACAAATACTAAAACTTTTCAAATGGCAGCCATTTCCAAAACTTATATGGAAAATGGAACCATGAACAAGTCCCCACTGATCACTCTTGATGAGTTTGATACCTGGTGTTTAAGAATGGAAGGTTTCATCAGGTCTCTTGATTTAAGAATGTGGGAGTCTATTGAGAATGGACCTTTTATACCCAGCACCCCTTCTGCTACTGGTGCTGGTATGATTCCCAAAGATGTGGCTAACTACTTTGATGAAGATAGGAAGTGTTGATACATGTATATCCCTAGATCATGATATGAATATAATAGATCTGGTTTGTCTGATTCTGAGGTAATGCTTAGAATGATTAATGAAATGATATTGTTTGTTTGTTATTTATAATGTTTAATATTTCATTAATGAGTCGACGTTGAACTGGTTAATTAGGTTTGTGGTTGTTTGAGTTGCTACACATAATGAAATATTAATTAATACATTCAAACTTAACAAAATGAAGTTCTCATGCGAATGGCCCATGCGAATGGACCATACGCATGAATAACTTCATACGAATGACTCAATCACACGACTGAACACTCAGTCGTGCAGATGAATCAACCGCATGGTTCAATCACATGACTAACCATACTAATGGTTCAGTCGCACGAATGAACAATACTAACCTATAAATACAACCCAATTCATGGAAAAACGAGAGCATTCATTCATTACGATTCCACACGTACCCTAGCCGTCCAGAAGCCTCTCAATTCGTTCTCCAAGTTCACAGAACACATTAGATCGATTCCCAATCGACTTCTAACGTTAGATTCAATTCTTGATTGATTCTTCGTGTGTTCTCACTGATTGGATCGCCAATCAAATAGGATTCCGCACTATTTGATCTGGTTTACACGCTAATCACTAGGTATTTCGTTCAAATACCAAGTCCTAACAAGTGGTATCAGAGCCTTGGCTCTTGATTACGTGTGATTCAATCAAGATTGATAAAAAAAATTTGTGTTTTTGCATTATAACGCAATTTTTGGTGTCAAAAGTGATCTTGGACGTTCCCTGTTCCTCAAAGTTTGGTTTCTACGGACTTAGGCGACTAGACCTTGCGAAAATTCGAATTTTTACGGCTGAAACACGTTTAACCTAGAAAATTTCGCAAAACAGCAGCTTCAGTCGCACGAGAGTCCATTCGCACGACTGGACTTCCTTCGCATAGTCTAGACGCACGATTGGACCTAGTCGCATCTTCATTCTTACGATTGAACCGTTCGTTCGCATTGCTCATACGCATCAGATTCACTCGCACGACTGAGCCAATCGCTTAGTACAGCCGCACGATTGAACCAGCCGCAGAGTTCATACGCACGACTAGACCATTCACATCCTTCAGCCGCACCAGTGACAGTTTGTTTTATTAGACTTAAAGTTATTCGCCATGGAAGATCAAATGTCAGCCTTTACTGCTGGGAAGGACTCTAGGATACAGAACCTGTTGTTGCTTGAGAGTGAGGTGGGTAATCATAACAAACCACCAAAGCTCTTGATGTTAGATGAGTTTCCCCACTGGAAACAATGTTTTGAGATCTACCTCAATGGAGTGGATCCGAATCTGTGGGAAGCCATCGAGATTGGATATAGTACACCGGTGGGAGCTGATGGAGTTAAGCTAACGTTAGGAGGGATGATGGACATGCAGAAAGTTAAATACAATGCAGAGAAAAGAGTTTATGCATTGATTACGCAGTCTATTCCTAAAGACATATTCCACCAGTACTCAGAGAATAAGCAGTCCAAGAAACTTTGGGATGAGCTAGAAAAGAGGTATGACGGGAATGCTTCATTGAAGGCAATCAAGGCTAAGGAGTTAAAGAACGAATCCGATAACTTCTCATCGATGGGGAACAAGAGTTTAGACGTCGTTATAGATAGATCTACCATCTGATGAGTGAACTGCATACACATGGGGTGGCTACTACCATGGAAGAGAAAGTTACTAACTTTGCAGACGGATTGCCTGAAAAGTGGGCTTCATTCGTGTCTAACCTTAGACAGAATGGAATGCTGGCAAAACTGGATATTAATGACTTCATTCTTAAGTTGCGAGAAGAGGCACTTAGGATGAAGTACAGAGCTTAGAAGTCTTCGTACAATCAAAATCCAGCTTTGTACAACGCCACGCCTCAAGCTAAGACATCTGGAGCACCTCTCGGACTGCATTTGTGTCTAGCTCATCGGGTCCTTCACATGCGTCTCCTTCAGGATGAGACACGTCGGGACCTTCTTGTACCCACTATATTGGATCCGAAGCAAGTGCTACTAAACTGAAGACCGAGAATCTCGGTAATGTGACTATGGAAGTAGCTCGAGAACACATGGATCTTTTGGCTGCAGTGGTTCATTCTTATGATGAACTTGTTGCTGGGAAGATTGGAAACTACCATCTGGCAGACGAGGACTACGAGCAGGTGGACGGAATGGAGCTTGAGATGATGGACATAATGTGGGCCTTAGCTAGTGTTGTCCGGTGG